>JAPQRQ010000022.1:20634928-20649565 GCA_037367365.1 Apogon talboti
TATATATGAAACAGTGCTAATTGCTAAGAATAAAGCATTATATATGGAAGTGTCTTCAGACAGGGACTTAAAGTTCAGCTGAGTGAACCTGAATATTCAAAACTCTAAATATGTAACATGAAAAATGAAAGTCTCCATATCATGTGTCACGAGAGAGAAAGTATACATGGGTCAGGTTCACATACTTGCCATCATCAGCATGGAAGGCAACAGAATGAGGCAGCCATCCAGGCTGATGGTCCAACTTATACAACTGAGGAACCAAACCAACAGCGATCATGCCCCTCACTCCTGTATCGATGATGGTCACCTGCACAGATAAGAGGGGGGTTATCACTTCAGACACATTCCTCTTTCTATTTATTTTTTTCATTTTGGATCCCTTTACCAGTTATCGCACCGGATATACATATTTTAAGTTGAAGAATTCCGACAGTCTCCACTTTGTTGCTCCCCAGAGAGGAACATCAAAATAAAGTTGGAAGTTAAAATGTTTCTTCTACATAATGAGAGGAGTGTTTTTTTTTTTTAAGCTGTCACATGTTTAAAGAAAAATGTTGACTTTAATAGGACAAACGAACAGTCATGAAGTGCTCATCGCCCACTCATGTCATGTGTGGGAAGCTGTTGAATTGTGTGAAAACATAAACAGAGAATTTTGCAAAGAGGAGTGAAGGGAAGGGAACATGAAACCTCTAAGGCTCTGTGTCAGATTTTGGTTTGAGTCACTTCTCATTTTGCCTTGTGGAATTTCCAAACCCACCTACCACTGCAGAGTCTCTTTGTTCAACATCATATGGTAATTCATAGTAAAAAAAACAAAAAAGTAAAGAGCTGGTCTTTGTCTTTGTTATCATAACTGAATGCTAACCATATGACATCATCCCCAGAGAGCCCTACACAGAGGCAGTGAAATCAGAGCACTGCTGGCAAATCCAGGGCAATAAGACGAGGAAACTTTAAGTTTGTTCCCATGACCTCAACATGGGTCCCCTGACAGTGTGAACGAAGTTTTCCTGTGTCAGTGCGAAACATTCAGATGACCCCAGCCTGTACAGTATATCCATCATCACATCTCACTGTACTGGATTTGCTAACCATCAACTATTAAAGCATGTCCACATTTACACACACCACTTCCAATCACCTCCTACGTGACGCTAACAAAGTGAGTCACAAGGATCAGGCACGAAAGTATCAAGGTTCACACTGGTGGTTACTGTTAAGTTTCACGTCAAACGGGGCAGGATGTAGGTGTTAGGCAAGTTTGAACAGCATCATATTCTGAGGAAGGGTTACCGTCCAAAAATGTTTGTGCACTACAATTACCGAAAACAGTGAATGAAGCAACCGAGACAACATGATTTGTAATGAGTTGAGGCTTCATCGGCTCAGTGAAACCAATCTGTTAGAGCTGATAGATACAAGACACTACTTCAACAGGAGCCTGGAGACCCACTAGGTGAAAAGCACCACTGATTTTTCAATATAGAGATCCAGTAATCGACGATAATTTTATGATCTATCAGTAATGGTGGAACTGGGCTCCATTAGCGGTCAATGGATCTGTCAATCAGGTGTCAGTACAGCCAACAGCTGAGTGGTGCAGTCTGTGCATTTTTAGTAGCTGCTCTGTGGATAAAATCGACCAATGTCTCACATCTCTCCCAGCACCTTTGGTGTGAAGTAAATGAATGTCTGCAGTATGACTTATGAAAATGTGTGTGAACCTTGGGACTTCATTTACTGGAGCTGTTTCTGGAAGATCTAAGAGGTTCTCATTATGATTCTTTCCTAAAAATGGAAAAGAACCGCATGTTGTCTTCTGTCATTAATCCCAAAGACTTCATTCTTAAAACACAAACCAAGTTTTTGACTCAACAGTGTCTTAACATTAATGATGTCGACAAGAAAGGCATGCAGTGACTCTGCTACTTAAATCTCAGGAACTGAGTTTGATATTTTTATGCTGAGAGGTCTGCATCCGTCTGTGTAATTGATTTTAATAAATATGCCCAGACTGAACACACAATGTAAGAAGAGCTGCCAAGTCATCCCTTAAAATCTATTTCCAGAATGACAGATCTTTGTGGCTCAAAAAAACTTGCTCTCTGGAGGTGCCAGAATTTCTTTTTCATTAAGCCTCAAGTGGATGAACACAGGCAGTCAGACATGCGGCCTGCCAGCTCTCCTCTCATTAACACAAAACTAGACCGCTGTCCTACATTCATGACACGAGGTACATGAATCTACAGTCGACCCTCAGAAACACATCACCATATAAGGTGTGTGCCAAAGAGCAATTAGAAAACTATTTAATAAAGCATTAAACCTGAATCAATTGGGTTTTTTTTAAGTGAAGCTGAAGCATCACATCCTAGGAATTTAAATGCACTTCAAAAATTGTTTTTAATACACATACACAGAGACTGTAATCTCACTAGCACCCTTGATTATATCAAATTTATCCAAAATGTCACTTTCACAGAGTCAACATATATTTAAATTAGTATTAAGGATGGCAACAGTGATACAGCTCATTTGTCAGTATTGCACCACACTCCCATCAAAAATTTGATTTAAAAATATCACTAAAGGTGCTGCAGTCATATTGTTTTTTTTATTATTAGAACTGACATTGGAGCAAATGGGTCTCTAACAATTGCCAGACTGTGTGATCCGTTTAGTGTCACTCCTATGTTAAGTGAAATAATTAAGTCAGCAACTCTTACTTCAAAATAACGATTTCTTTTTGACAACGGCCTGGCTGCTACAAAACAGCCAACCTCATCTGAGTTCCCTTGATACCTACAAAGAGACGCAAAAAAAAAAAAAAAAAGACCATTACTAACAAAGCATTAATACCAGGCAGGATTCAATAATTAAAAGAAGTGACTTGTTTTAAATCAGACTGTGTCTCCAGTTATTGTAATCTTACCTGATTATGTCTCCATCTCTTAGCATTCTTTTCAGTCGCTCCCGGTATCGCACAGCTCGCACGTCACGAATTTCGCGGATTCGCCTCCTCCAGTTCAAAAAACGATAATGTAGATTTATGTCGTCCATGTCTGAAAATCATTACAAACTAGAACAAAGAAAAGCAAAAATCAGAAAGCTGCATTGTTTGACAAGTGTTTTTTTTTTTGTTACGGTTGACTGTATAATAATACTATGTGTAGGTCGATGCAGCATTAATTTTACTGACTCTTTCACTATCAAAGCATTTTTTAATTAAATACACTTTGCTGAACTGTCTAATGATGTTAACTTCAATGACACTCCTCACCAAACACATGAAACTAACAATTAGAATATTAACAAACACTAATATGAGTAATATACACCATGAGTAACTGACTCTCCTGCTGTTACATTACTTTGTGTCAAAATCTCTTATTAAATTAATTTCATCCTGACTTTTTTAGACCCTGCAGGAACGCTGATTGTTGCTCTTAATTTTTGAACTTGCAAGCAAAGAGGACTGATCTATAAGCAAAAGTTGAAGAAATATGCTCTCAAAACATTTTTTTTGATTGCCACTTACTGTCTTTTGCTCTAAAATCTCTTTTTTGGTTGCAAATATAATCTATTTGATTAAATAATAAAGACACGATATTGTCTCCATAAGTGACAGTGTGGGATTATTTCAATAACGTATGCAATATCCTAACATTTATTTCCATTGTTGTCATTATTTTTTTAAAACACAAAACGTTGCTGAACCTAGACCTAACCAAGTGCTGAAGCACCCCCAGACCATCAGGCTTTTACGGAAGGCACTAAGCATGATGGGTAATGACTCCATATGCCTCTCTTCTCATCAGACCACATGACCTTTTTACATTGATCCACAGTCCACTCTTGATGCTCTCTGTCAAACTCATGTTTAATAAAGGAGAAGCTACTCACTTCATCAGTTAAGGTTAGAGAACTTGTCACAGTTTTAAACATTTTAATCACTGCAGTAATTCTCCTTTGTAAGGCCTTTATCTATTTGCTCAGCAAAATCCAGGTAAGGACTTTCTCGGACCAGTGTAGGTTACACCAACAATTTACATAAATGTGGGTCCCGTATTTGTGTTAACCATAATTAATAGGTGTATCCTAAATGTGTCTTCTACTCAATGTGAACTGAAAACTAAGGATAGATGATTAGTAGTGATTTTCTGGTTTCTCTTCCTGGAATGCAGTAATAAATACCTCCATTCAAGTTCAAAAAATAGCACAACATGTGTAATCTATTGGACTGTTCCTGTGTTAGGTTGTGTAATCAGAGTCAAAGTGACTCAGGTAGCTTTTCACAGTCAGGACTATTAATTTACCTAGCCATATAATATCATATATTACTGTTTGGACTTTTTTCTTTCTCTGGATCAGTGGATCATATATTCGCGAAACAGTTTTGTCAACAGAAACGTAAATATGATAATAGCCTATCAGAAACATTGGCAACAATAGTTGTAGGCTTAATTATGCAGTACAATTGGCAAAGATAAACACTAGGCGCTAAATCGTTATATATTTTGATAAAGTAAGAAAACGTGGCATCTATTACCTTATGTTATAATTTGTTGTATATTCGTTACTGGAGTTGTGAAATGTACGAGCCTGTCCTAAACGCAGCATTACGTTTACCAAACTCGGTATGGCCGGCTAGCTGCTTTCAGCGTCTCAACATTAACGCACTGTGTCACGAATAACACAATGTAAACGTGAATATACCTCATATTACCACCAAACTATTGAAAGCCCTTTTTTCTAGTGTTGATTCCTTACTGTTTAACAAGTTGTAACGCGTCGTCCGTGGCTTTTTCGTCCAATTTTAAGGAGGTGAAATCTGTCACTTTATGTCCAACTTGCGCCGTCGGATGTCCCGCCCCTCGGCCAATCACAGCACAGGATGAATACAGCTTGATGACGTTAACCTGTTCGGTGCCGGCGCAGCTGGAGTGCGTTTTTTGTTTTTTGTTTTTTAATTTTTTTTTATTTTTTTTTTTACATGTGTTTTACATAACGAAAAAGAGGAAACTACACTAATTATTGCAATGTAGGTCACTTGTTGTCATACTCAAGTCGAGTCATCTTTATAGGCTAATTTGCATGAGGCACAGAAAATAAAATCAAACTTGCTCAAATCCTTGAAATTTATAAATCCTACTGAACGGTCACGCCAAAAGATACAACAAATATGGTTTTTAGTAAATATTTTCATTGAATTTTAAGAGAAAATTGGCAAAACGTAAAAGCAATCTAAAAAGTGAGGTAAGATTAAGAATATACAAATAAAACATAATAATTAAACAAACATTCAAATAAACACACAAACAAATACTTGCATACATGCATACATACATGCATACATACATACATACATACATATATACATAAATGCACATAGATAAATTAGTAAAACATATAGTTAATAGCATAATAAAACAATCATCCACAAAAAAATCATCCTTTTAGGCAAACTTCTGTTTATATAAGTACCAAGACATTTGACTTAAATTCATGCCACATTTCCACCCCTCAATAATCAGAGGAGGCACAATATGTACTTGTACATTGTATTGTTATGGACCAGCCTTTCATTTTCCTTCCTCTAGTTGCTCCACCTCTAGGTTCTGCAGGCGCTGGGTCTCCTGCAGTCCCCTGGGGAGTGGCTATAAAGCCTGGGAGGCATTCAGTGGCATTAGGCTGTGTTGCTGCACAGCCCATATCATTTTTTTTCCTTTGTTCTTTCAGTTGGTTGTTCACCTGTCCAGGTATGGCGGTTTGGTTGTTTTCCTTTTGCACACATTCCACAGATACAGCTCGACTCTCACAACACCTCGCATTCATACCGATGATAATACATGGATGGATCACTTACACCTTTTGTTTATTTGTAGTATTATTTTGATTTTGATCATTTACAATAAAATTTGGTTAATCATTCTTGGTGTGTTTGGTCCTCTTTTGTTATGGTCTTCAGTTAGGCCATGACAGAACACATCACATTAATCACACAATTCAACATTCATGTAAAAAAGATACAATTAAGGACCCTGAAGCTGGTACAGCAAAAAACAAATACAAAAAAAACTCTTACACAGTCTCATCCAACATTTGTGATAAATCTTCATGCCTTGTATTATAAATGGGCCACAAACTTCTCCTTTCTAGTTTATCCACAGAGAAACAGAGAGACACCTCTTTCAGCCACCGTCATATGCTTGATTAACCTATACATTTCCATGTTGAGGGAATTATAACATAGCTATATTAGAATGCATTTTATCGCCACATGGTGATTATTGTATTACAGTTATTAAGGTATCACCTTATGGCCTCACTATAGTGTATTTAATTATAATTTGATTCCAGTAATAGTATTCCTGTTATTTATCCTCTTTTCCTTGGAGTCTTTGCCCCTGGATATCTGAGATGAAGAAGTATTTACAGGCAGAATACTAATGACACACAAGAAGATACAGTCTACTATTTGATTTTGAGACACTCTCTTTGTGAGTCACATCGTGGAATTTGCAGGGTGGTGACAGGGTTTTTACTTGCAACTATTAATGTCTTAGTCATCCAGTCTTGAGTGGCACTCCTTCAGTCCAGCGGATCTGCAGCCCTAGAGCTATGTTTGTGTTTGTTTTGTGGTTACTATTTAAAAAAAAAAAATCCTAATAACAGAGGTCAAAAGGGTGTAAGTAACTAAATACTTTTACCTCTGTAACTGTAGTATGTCACTGTACTGCACTAACTTTTAGTATTTAATAAGTTTATTTATTTATTTGGAAGGGACATTCTACATTAATGAACATAGTACATAATACCAATGTCATACATACAAGCCAGAGTTAGTATAACAGCTAAACTGCATCTGTAGTCCCTTGGCAGGTTACAAACAATGAAACAATACATATCTCAAAACAAATCCAGTCTAAGATTAGAAAAGTGCATTAAGTTATTTCCTTTATATTTGAATTAATTCACATATTATTAAGTTTTCAGCTCAATAAATACATTTGCTAATAAGAAGATAATATCATGTGAGATCATTTGATTTTTTTATTTCATGTTTACTGGTACAGGCTGTAGGATAGATATACAAAAGAGAAAGCAAACATGAACTAACTAATTAACAAAGAAAATATAATATGAAATACAACAAATGACCTATAGGGTATAGCAGTTTACATTTAAGTGACTATGTTAATTTCTTTGTTACAGTGTGTACCTGACAATAATCTCATATCAGGTTATTCAACAGTATACTACCTGGAAATATGCCATACTGATTCTATTCCATTCCATACTGATTTCAAGTAACCTTGATTATACTGAGAAACATTTTTGACATAATAAAATAAACCTTACAGCTATACAGCAGGCCAGGGAGAAAGCTTTATATTCAATATAATACATCATATGAACCCCCTCTATTCAAGAGGGTTTAACTGCAGGACAGCGCCAAAGCATATGAAGTTCCCACTTGTCCATAACCACATACCAGCACAAATCAGAGGAGCCTTGGTCTATTTTTTTGAGCCTGAAGGGAATGATATATGCTCTTTGATGGATTTTCAGTTGTATTATTCTGAATCTGACTGACTTGGAAATCACTGCTGAGTCCCTCCGTATTCTTTCCCACTCCACAGAACAAAGTGAACTCCCTAAATCTTGTCAATTTTAATGTGTGAACAGTGAATTTCTTGCCTGTTGAGCCATGATTGGTTTGTTGTCCCACTTTAGAAATAAATTACTCTCACAATGGGAATGGGCAGGGCAATGGAGTAGCAATGGGCGAGTACACAGCACCTGTATGTGATTTATACTGATGTAAAAAAACTTTACTACACTGCAGATGACAGACAACAAATGGTATGAGCGCGCATGAGAATGTACGTGTCAGAGAGCAGAGAGAAATGGGGTGTGCTCAGCTGTGTGGAAACAAGAGGGAAAACTAATATTCTCCATCCCGTACCCTCCCATACCTTTCCCTGCAAGTCTCGGCTCTTTAAAAGCTGCTGCCAGTGGTGTCTGTCAGCCTCATTATCACTTTGTCTTGGCTTGAGGGAATTACTACTCACCTTACGACAGACTATCAAGCTGCAGTCAGTGGATTGAAAAACCAATTAAAAAGGAGCAGAACTTCTTATTAAGACAATCAGATAAAATAGGGCTAGGAAAGTGGACTGTTATTACTTTTGGAGTGGACTACCCGCAGTGTGATATGTTTCTGTACTGGAACATCCTGACGCTGCTCCTCCTGCGTTCAGCTCTGTCAAGACCACTGAGCTCTCTGACCACACCGTCCAGAGGATGTCCCACCTGTACAGGAAAGTCCACCCAGAGTCTACCCACTGGAGACTCAAACGCCACAACGCTGACAGCTGGAGAACCATGTGGGGTGTACACTCTGAGCTGTACCCGCGGTTTGCAATGTACACCTCCAGAAAATGACCCCAGGCCTCTCCGAGCTCTGCTGGAGGGCAGAGGAGTCT
This sequence comes from Apogon talboti, assembly GCA_037367365.1. Lineage (NCBI taxonomy): Eukaryota > Metazoa > Chordata > Actinopteri > Kurtiformes > Apogonidae > Apogon > Apogon talboti. The sequence goes on from JAPQRQ010000022.1 coordinate 20,643,424, forward strand.
GCAGTAACATCAGCAACATCAGCACAACTGTATCGACCCACTCTGTAGGTAAGGCTGCTGCTGCTGCCGTTGTGCTGGATAGACAGTTCAGCCCTTAGGCTTACAGTGAGTGAGACGGTTAGTCTTTGATTTTCTGATTTATTTATGACAGTTTTATACATGTTGCATTGGAATCAGAAGACACTGTTGCTCACTCCTCCATTAATATTATCACAAGCTTATCAATGTTCTATAAAATCTGAACAGTGAAACAGACATGGACAAGTAGTCAAACATCAGCAACTTAAGAGCAAAATGCTTAAAATGTTTGCGTATTGAACAACAATAATGATTTTTTTATGAGTCAATATGTCTTTTTGGATTTATGTCTTTTTATGCTTTCAGTTCTACTGCTAAAAAAAGGAGAATTTACTGACAAAGAAAAATATTTAAAGAAAAGTAATAATTGTGACTGATCTGATGTTTTAAACTTGTATTCATCTTAAGGAGTGGCTTTGTCTTTATCTGATCCTACAGACACAGCACCTACTGAGGATCCAGATGAGGTACTGAACCTCTTTAATTACCATTATAGTTCAGACTCTATCAAATTAACCTTCTGAAATCAGGTGCTTCACTCTTGTTTCCAACAGGCTCCATGTCGTAAACTGTTAACTACACTTATGAAAGGGCTCACCAGTCACGTATTTAAGTCACATCATGATATCTACATGCCCAACTGTGACAAGGATGGCTTCTTCAGAGGGAAGCAGGTGAGTTTTTACCTCAGCTGAAAATCTTTGAAATCATATGAGCAAGACTTTCATCTGTAGACACATGCAGCGTCACCATCTGACTGTCTGTCTCATTTGTGCAGTGTTGGTCATCCAGAGGTAAGCAGCGTGGGAAGTGCTGGTGTGTGGATGAAAAGGGCATCCCAGTGCCTTCAGCTACTACACAGGACGGCACCCTGATTTGCTAAAAAACTATAAAACATGGACTGAAGCAGAAGAGGTGGAAACTTTTTTTTTTTTTTTTTTTACCAATATCAGATAGAGAAGAGGAACACCACACAGACTTTCATTTAACCCTCCTTTGACTGGAAACACCCTTTTTTCAATTAAACTTAATAACGGTTATTTGTAAAGTTGCATTTTTGCGCCCTCTACTGAACACAGTACAACTGAGCTGATCTAAGTGGCTCTTAAGTTTATTTATATTATATGATATATAATGGCATACGTTTTGTTGTTCTTGTTGTAATGTTTATTGCCTTTTGTACTATTATTTAACTATTGTAATTTTAATTCCACATTTGTGTTGTTTTTATTTACTGGGATTGTTTAAGCGTAATAGTTTTTTTGTTGCCATATTTATAGATTTTCAGTATTTTAATATTTTAAACTACTCTTATTTGTACTTTAGCCTTTTAAATGGATACAGAGATATTCAGAGCACAGCCTCAAAATGCTGCAAAATGCATGTAACATCCATAGTTGCATATGATGCGTCAGTTTAACAGACTTCTCTACTGGAGGTGAATTGTGTTCCAAGGCTGTGGAGATCCCAATAGATGGAGTTTGTGCATTCATGGTGTAAACATCATCTATTTGTCTAAGTGTCTATGTACAGTCTATGGCTCAGACCTTGGACCAATGTTTTTTTTTTTACATGTCACCATTTTTGATGATAAATACAAAATCTGTGCTCAAAGGTGAGAAAAGTGGGGAATATCCACAAATCACAGGAGCTTTTATTGTAATACATTGCATAATGTGTTTTAGAAGGTCAAGGTCATACGCCTATTGGAATTTTTCAAAAGGAAGACTCATGTACACCAAATAATGTTCAGTATCAGTATCTAACTATTAAGAAACAAGGTCTACTTCAACTCGTTTCTTAATGTGAGTGCAAGCAGCGAAGATCTGCAATACCCTGAAGACTTTAACCACTTCGCGTACATGTATGTTTCTAATAAATTATCCAAACTACCGCCTCAATTTGTTCCATAAACAGAAACTATTTTTACACCACTACAACCCCAATTACAGCAAACATCATAAACCCATGTTTCATTAACAACAGAGCATAGAAAACCAAAAAAAAATGTAGCATGTACCACTATAACCCGACATTGCTCTGTTGCTCTGTTTCAGGCATATCTCACTCCCAGGCAGTTGAATAACTTTGACATTATCTGTATTATATTTCTTATCCAATGGTATGTTGTTTTTGAGACTATGGTCTGATTGGGCGGTAATTATTTTGTGTGACCATTTTACTTTTCCATAGTATCATGTTTGTAATAAAGAATATGTGCAGTTTGCCTTTTAGTATTGCTTCACATTCACCTCACAAGTGTGTTGTAAATGGAGTTGCTAAGCCGCTGACTGACAGGTTCCACATGATCACTGCTGTGCCTTGTGCCACCCACCGCATTGCCCTGCCCTGTAAGGACACATCAAATGATTTGAGATACATGGCGACCTTCCAGGACCACCTCCAGGAATGACACCTCCATCAAAGTGCAAAACAGACTGCATCACTGACAGCAGATGATTTGAAGAGGAAGGTATATTATTTATAACATATATTATTAACAACACTTCTGCTCATAGTTTCTACTTCCTATCAAACATGTAGCACTCATTCATTGCACTGGCTACCTGTTCAGTGAGGGATAAAATGGAAAATTTTCTTTCCTATTTACCAGTGTGTGAATGGCCTGCCAAAGCTTATTGCTCTGACTTATCACTGTCATAAACCCATCACTCATTCAGATAAGTACTTTCAAATTCTGGTTCATTCTTTAATTTATTTCCCTGAGCATTGACATACTCCAAAAAAATCTCAGAATAGTGAGAGTACAGTCAGAGTGCAATGGCAGCAAAAGGCATTTATATACTGTTACTACTGCTGGTTGGTGTGTCCATCCTTGGAGGGGGGGGGTCAGAGGTTATAGCGAGTGTGTTATGATGCCAGTGCTTGAGGAGACGCACATGTCAGCCAAAGTGCACGTAAACAGGAGTGTTATTACTGCTGTTTCTCCAGCTGTTTTTGAAGAAGGGAATAAAAGGCCTGAGTTGTTCAACATTACTGCAGTGTCCCCCTGCCGCTTTCAGTGAAGAATAGACCCAGACAGCGAATTTGTCATCAACAGTGAGCCACACTAAGTTGGAAACATTTATCGTTAAAACCACAGGTCTCTGTACTGCTCTTATTAGCAGAAATTCTGGGAAGGCAACAAAGGCTAATGGACATTATTCGCATTGAATTGATTCCACTTAAGCATTTAACATTTAACTGCAAATATGCATTCATTTATTTCTAAACATAAATATGCATGAAGGACTTGTGAATACCAAATTAGTTCCAAGATGTACATTAGATCCACTTTCATCCCTCATGTTCATTCCATTGTAAACTGCAGCTTAAAAACATGGTAGTCAGCACATGCACACTCTGCTGACAAAGAAGTGTTTGGCTTGTCCTTGTTTCTACATCAAAATGACCAAATGACCTTTGTAACAGAAGAAAAAAGAAAAATAATGGTCAGATTTAGGTCATTTATGTTATTTCCCAACAGGGATGTAGAAAGGAGGGACTGGTTTAGTGTAGACTTTCTTTTCCAAACAGTTAACCATTTATCAGATAGCCAGTCTTTTTCATTTCTTTATTTAGAACATTTTATGAACTTGACATTATTTTCTGACCACTTATATAATGTGCAACCAACCATATTGACTCAAGTCAATTGTAGAGAATCTTTTAACCCCTTTTTAAAGCTCTTTGTCTCAACATGCCATCGTCAACGTGGGCATTTTAAATAGTTGGAAGAGTGCCTTAAGTTCACTGCTGTTTGAAGAGTGTGGAGGATTTATTTTTCTTTTCTACTAATTGTAGGTTGCCAGTGCTTACATCAGTGGCTTGACACACCACCCAGGACTCAGAAGCACATTCTGAATCATCGGGGCTTTCAGCGTTTTGGCACCTTTCTAATTGAACATCATCAGAACAACTCCCATCTGCAGACCTTGATACTTGACATGCATGGAGATGGAACGGAATACTGAAATACTGCAATCCTCAACATGGATATGTTATCTGACTTCATGTATTAATTTGTCTTTCTTGTCAGAATGATGGCTCATTTATATTGAACATTAAAACACATATTGACAGAACCCTGTCTCCATGTGATGTATTTTATATGCAAGTTTATATGAATATAACAAAGCAGGATCAACAGAAATTGCAGGGACTGATTACCCAATAGTTCTAGAGAAACCAACAGGATCTTTACTGAGAAATAATAGAGCTGAACCCCCTCCCCTTCCAGTTGTGCCACATAAGATCTCATTTCAGAAATGTATTACAGTCATTGAGGAGAGACGAGTAATTCTTTGATTCCCTTTGAATTATGCCATCATTTACTCATGTGATGTCAATTTAATAGATGATTTTACAAGTCAAGACAGTCACAGTTAGTTGTAGAACTGTTCAGATATAAGACTGTTAAAATACATAAATAGAAAAACTACACACGCAAAAGTTGCAGAGGTGACATTACCATAACTGTCTGAAGTTTTAACAAGACGAGACTGTAGTGATTTTCTCCTCTTCTAATACTTTTTCATCTCACTATCAAAGATTGAGCTAAAATATCCAAAGTCAGTGGCTGTTTTGGTTTTAGTGACGTGTACCATTGAACTCTGTAACACAAAACTAGATACAATTTTACTATCTTTGCCATGAACTGCAGCTTTTTTGACTCATGAAATTTTTTTTTAAGTTGATGAATATAATATGTGGGACTTATGTGGAACTTTGGCTCTCTGTAAAGAAACAAACCCATAACAACATTTTTGAGGTGGAACTTCTATAATCATATTCAACGCTTCTTCAACATTGTATTTTTTTGCCATCTAAAAACACACATGCACACACAAAAACAGGTTATTGTGTATTTTTTCTCTAAATTGGTAAATTTTAGTGAAAATCAGTAAGCAAAAGGAAGTTACTAGCAATGGTACCATGGCAACACCCAACTAGTCATCAATCATCATGATACAGCATTGCATATCTACATTTTTTGCACTAAATGTACCAAATTATGCAATTCAAACATTTAATTAGTTTACTAGAAAATTAAAGAAGACTCTATGTTGCTTGATGATATGTATAATGCATGAAATCCAATAAAATGACAATTGACTGATTTAGTGTTACGTGACCTCATATACCCGCTGTATCAAATTTGATACGCCATTTTCAATACAGTTTTACTAAAATATAGATTATGAAATATTAAGTAATTTCACATTGCATCAACCCAGGAACTCTTCCTATTGATGTTTCAGTAAAAAAAATTTATGTTTTCTTACTGTAACCTTTTCACAATTGGCAAAGTTCTTTCATCAAAAAAAAAACAAAAAAAAAAAAACTGTGTCTCATTCCTCATTAATGACAATCTTGCAGCGTCACTGGAAAGGCCTCTGGGGAACGAATTGCTGCCCCCTAATGGAATAACCGGGTATTGTATGTATCTAATTGTATACATTAGCCCTCTACATGAGTGTGATTGTGATATAGCCCTCAGGGCTCCAAAACTCATGTATCAAATATGATGTGTTTGGCGTTATAGGGTTTAATCTTACTTATTAGGGAATTTTCAATTGGTGTGAATGAACCCAACTTACAATAGTTTCCATACTTCTACCTATAAGACAAGTTTGAGCAAATCCTTAACACTGAAGACTAAAATATCTTCAGATTTCATATTAATTTTTAAAAAATGTAGAAAAAATTTAATTATTCAACCTGCAGGCACAGCTTATTTTTTTTTTTGTTTAATTTCTTGTGTTATTACAAGAGCCAGTCCTAAATAATGATCCTTATAACCAGTGAATGCTACAAATGAGGACAGAACTCACAAGTACGCAGAGTTGTTTTCTTCAATAATATTTATTAATGGCAACAGCATGTGGTTCAATAAACATTTAAATAAAGAATGCCGGCTTGCAATCCTAACATCTGTGCTGACAGCAAGCATCAATAAATAATAATAGGATAAATATCTCTGGTTCATGTTCATAAATACATTCAGAGTGCACTCACATGATGACAACAGCAGCCACTGATTTACAGTTACTACTGTAGGTTT
>JAPQRQ010000022.1:20651019-20667526 GCA_037367365.1 Apogon talboti
TCTATCTATCTATCTATCTATCTATCTATCTATCTATCTATCTATCTATCTATCTATCTATCTATCTATCTATATTAGAAGCCACATGAAGTGTCAACTAATGAGGCCAGAAGGTTTGAGTGACAAAAATTAAATATAAGGTGCAAAAATCCCAAAATGCAACTCCCAATTATTAGTAGAATAAGAATACTTGACTGACCACTAGATGGCACAATGGCTCCTACAATTAAAACTAATCAATACCCAACCCAGAAATGTCCCATGCCATTAAAAAATAATTCAGACAAATTGGATTTAGAAAAGTAAAGTAGTTTGGGCACTATTCAGAGGATGACTTTTGTATGAAGAGAAATATTGTGTGACAGTGTCTATTGCCACTATGCTGTAAGTAAGGGAACAGTATCAATAGAAAAAGACAAAGTCAAAGGACCATTGTGTTTTTCTGGGAGGTGGGGGCCGTGGTTTTTCATTGTTCCCTCTCACTCACCGTGGACCAGGATCAGGAGCAGGAGGAGCTGAGTGGAACCTCCATAAGGCTGCTTTACATACACAGGACTAAACAGGTGACAACAACAACAACAAACCTGCCCAGACTGTGAGATACCAGCTGTGACAGTGCGATGTCTTCTCCCGGGGCCACCACCAACCCACTGAACATCCAGGCGTCCAAAAGAAAAACTAAGAAGAAACACTTTGTGCAGCAGAAAGTGGAAGTTTTCAGAGCGAGTGACCCGGTGTTGAGTGTGTTGATGTGGGGAGTTAATCATTCGGTAGGTATGTGAGCTGCATGGACTCTCATATTGACTTAGATCAGCCTGTGCGTAAAAACTAACCCTGTCTTCTGTGCGTAATGATCATACGCAGATTAACGACCTGTGCCAGGTGCCTGTACCTGTCATCCTGCTTCCAGATGACTTCAGAGCCAGCACCAAGATCAAAGTGAACAACCACCTCTTCAACAAGTACAGTGCTCCTCTCAGCTTAGTCTGAATCATTGTAGGAACCTTCACCCTGCTTCCTGTGATTGCATTTTGTGTGTGTGTGTGTGTGTGTGTTCTTTTGTGATTTATTCAGCTTTTCAGTGCTTATCAGAAAACGCAGACCCCTTTTTGAGAACAACAATGAATTACTCCACTTTAACAGCTGCAGTTATTACCCCTAACAATAGCAACACCACAGCCAGGGAGATAAAAGAAATAATAATAATTGAGCTTGTATGGCCTGTGATTTGTTGTATTGAGTACAATTAGTGCCGAGTTGTGATACTCCAAGGCCGGAAGTGCAGCATAATTTGGCTGGCGGCTGTGTGACACCAAACTATTAATAAATACAAAAAAAGATAAGAAGTTGATTTAATTAATCTAAAATTACTTTGGAGCTCACAGAGGAAAACAGCATGTTTTAAAAAAAAATACATGATAGCTGTGCTATACACTGTATCTACTGTGAGGTTCAGTTTCTATACACATCCAGTCTATAGAGTTTAGAAAACCGAGTGGCTTTCAATAATCCTTTAATCCATTCAGGAATCCAGGTCGTCTAAAGTCTTATAAGCAGAGGCGGACAGAATAATAAAAATATGTTGTCTGAAGTTGAAGAGCTTGTTCCTTGGTAAAGTTAGTCAAGTGTTACAAAAATGATTTGAAGAAACTCTCAATGTGAAGAAAAAAAACCTTGAAAAATTGAATAATGTTGCAGTGACTTGTTAACCTCTCGGAAAAAGCAGCCTTTCAAAAACAGACAATGAGGAGGCTAAAGCAGCCTGATAGTGAAGTGAATAGCAGCACCAAACAAAAAGTGAACATGAAGGATGAGTCTAGCCAGGGTCATTTATTGTATTTTGTTCTGTCTTTGTCTCCTCTGTTTCCTGTCAGCTCTACACTATCTCTATAATTAAAGTGGGAAAAAAGGCCTAAACATCTCAATACTCACTATTAAACAGTCGAATAATTTTACCTTCTGTGGACATTTTGTCAAATCGTCACTGGAAACGTTTGTGACGCAACCTCAACATTGCATTTCCATTTATTATCCTGGCGGTTATTTAGTTTGACATTTTTATTTCATATTCAGTAGTCCAGACCAAACATACACACAGCCAGGGCATAATAGCAGCCATGTTTTCTCAAATATTATAGATTTGTACATGATACAGCATGACTAAAGCAGTTCTTACATAAAAACTGACATAACAAGCCCTAAAGCTCCTAAAGGTGGGCGATGTGTGTTTTTATTTGGAGTATGTAACATCTAGTGTGGGGTTAGACTGAGTAAAACAATACATAGGCCTACTTGAGCTGCAAAAAATGGAACATAGGTACAACTATTTGTCACCACGTCCCCTGAACACCTCAATCTCTCTCAAGGTAACACTGTGCAAACTAAACTTGGTAGGTTTTGTACCTTGCTCAGTTACAAATAACAACCAAGCAACGTAAACTCTATACATAGATGTGGAGCATAATGCATACGTACAATGTAAAATGCCCCTTGTCCAAGACCAAGCTAAGATGAGAACAAAAAGAAAAGAAAAAAGAAACACCAACACCTTCAAAAAGTGGTAATAATAGCAGCCATGTTTTGTCACATATCACACGTTGATATGACACTATATAGTACGACCAAACCAAGTTAATTTTCTTAAATAAAAACTTAAGTAACCAACGTGTTAAAAGCGATTCAACTTTTAACTGTGGTAAATGTGTATTTTTCTCTTGAATATCTGATATCTAATGTGGCAAAGACTGAGAGATGTTATTCAAAGCTCTAGGGTCAGACTGGGTAAAACATTACATAGACCTATTTGATCTGCAAATATACATCATATCCTCTTGACACCCAGCAAAGTCTTTTTGTCCTCTGTAGGAGACGAGAGTTTTTCATTTAAAAAAAAAAAAAAATTGTCTACTGCAAAGGACATTCTGTAAAAAAAATAAAAAACGTATCTGAAAAAACTGTTGCATCATGTTGTTTCCAATCAAGGCAATTATTTGATGTTAAAAAAAAAGGCTAAACTGGGAGGATATTGGTGCAACAATTTGTCACTATAAGATAATGCTGCAGTTCCTACAGTCCCTCAACAAGTGTGAACTAAATTAGGTAAATGAGGTAGACTGTGCATCTAGAACTGCATTCATGTTTGGTTAGTGTTCATATGCTCATATGCACAGTGTCTTTGGGTGAGGAGTGATGATCGCTCTGTGGCCTGTGGTGTGAACAAATACATCAAGCAGTGCACGGGTAGTTTAAGGTGGTTCATAAAGTGGACTTGAAACCAGTCTCTAGATGATCTCAAGTACTACAACAGTAAAGAGCATTTGTAGTTTTTTGTGCTGCTGTGCTTGAAGTTACAAGTCAGAAAGTTCAGTTTTGTTTTATTTTTGATAAAAAGTCTTTGTTCTGCAGAGAGAATCTACCAGGACAGTTCAAGTTCAAAGAATACTGTCCACAGGTGTTCAGAAACCTACGAGAGCGCTTTGGGATTGAGGACCAAGATTATCAGGTATGTACATCACTTCAAGGAACGTGTGTGTATTTAAAGAAAAAACTGAGATACAGACTCCCACAAACACAGCATTTAAGAATTTTTAGGGTTTTTTTTTGGTTAAATGCAGACACTTTTATTTGCATGTGTTGTTTTGGTCGTTTCTATATTTGCATTTCTGTGTGGGACATTTGCATTTGCCAGGTGGTGCACAGTGACCATCCTCTGAGCTCAGCACACATTTGCTTAGCACACAATTACAGGAGGCATACCGTATGTGCACTCAAAAGTGTATGGTGATACAAGAGAAATAGAAGAATGTCTTAAAGCACCTTTTTATAAAACAGTGAAATCTTTAACACTGATACATCAGACTCCTAGAATAGAATAGAATAGAATAGAATAGAATAGAATAGAATAGAATAGAATAGCCTTTATTGTCATTGTATGAACAATGAAATAAGGAGTGCAACTCCAGTCAGTGCAGCAATATTTATAAACACCAGTGCTACAGAAATAAGAATACAGCAAATATAAAATTACAAAAAATAAAAAATAAGATAAGAAAATATAATAAAAAAGTACAATTTAACAAGGTAACATAAGAATAGAGTAGAATAAAAAATAAAACTGGATAAAATATGAATGGGCACAATTTACAGTATTAACAGTATGTGTATCTATGAACAGTATTAACAGTATGTACTGTATTACCATGAATAACAGTATGAAACAGGATGTATCTCTATTAACAGTATTAACAGTATGTATTTCCTATAAAAACAGTATGTATATCAATGTAAAACAGTATGTATACCTATGAACCAGGTCTATATAAAATAGTGCATGTATTTTTGATAATTTTGAATAAATATTGCATTGTTATTGCAGGACAGGGTTATACTTATTGCACGTAATTCACATTTTAGGGATTATTCCACATTATGGGAAGTGATTCTGGGGAGTAAGCTTCGCATACTTTAAAATACTGTTTTGAGATGTTTCTTTGTGTTGATTTGACACCAGTGTAAGGGATGTAGATGGAGCTGGAGGACGGTGGGTGATGATTGATGACGCTGGTCCTCAGTTGGATATTCTCTCACTCACCAACAGGTGTCTCTGACTCGCAGTCCTCCATTCAAAGACGAGGAGGGACAATGCGAGGGGCTGCTCTTCACATCATATGACCGCACTTTGGTGGTAAAAGAAATCTCCAGTGAGGAGGTGGAGGAAATGCACAACGTCCTCTCTGAGTATCACCAGGTAGGACTGACACAATGTCAACCACTTTTCTCCAGTTTCAGGTCTCCTTTCACACTAAACAAAATATCTTGAATGAGTTCTTCTGTTCTCCGGAGGTTGATTCTATTAGTCACATATTAGTCACTGAGGTGCTCTGGTTGCCATGGCAAAGGTTTCATAGCATTGAAATTGACAGATGAGTGTCTGAATTCTAATCACTGAGTCTGACAACACTGAGTAATGACAAAAGAACAGGACATTTTTGTTAAGTTTTATAAAAATGCCCAATATTATATTTTTTTACTTTAACAATAACAGGAATAATGAATTCTCCAGCGATATTCAACTAAAGACTGAATCCTCTTTTTCATAACAAGTTGTTCAACATCATTTTAGATTCAGTGTAATTTTTTGTAGCTATAGTCAATGGCAAAAATATGTAACTGAACTACAGTAGCATGTAAGTAAAATGTTCATGGTGTTAAATTTGGATATATTTTAATTGAAACAATAACAGAGTTGAACACAATCATGCATTTAAATGTTGGACATTCAACAACATTATACTTCTAAATCTAGAAACATTACTGAATAGTGTTAATTTGTATGTATGCGTGTCAGGAGAGGAATCAAATGTAATACGTGGTGTTGTATTTAAAGTGAATACATTTTGGACAGAGTAATCTATCTACTAATCCTGATCGTCTGGTACATTAAAAAGTGTTTTTTTCCACATGGGAAAGTAAAAAGCTATTTTTTTTGTTGTTTTTTTGCAAGACTTAGAGATGTTGAGATGATGTTCAAGGGCATATCTGTGTTATTTTCTATCTTTTCAAAGAAGTAGCTCGCTTACATTGGGTCTTTTTTACTTGTATTGGCAGCAGAAAAACAGTACAGACATCAAAGGACAGATAAGCTCCCTCTGATGTTTTCCTGTCATTCACTGTCATTTCACTGCTGTTTCCTTCCAGCACACTGCCACCTGTCACGGTGGAAATCAGCATCAGCAGTTGATTGATTGTATTATTTATTGTCGTGTGCACAAAGTGTCCCATCCCCATGACTTTACAAGACATCAAAATATACCTGAAGCAGTCAAAACGTCCCATCACACTTTCCCTCCAGCTTGGATGTAACAAAGTGCCTTTTTGTCATCTCTTGGCAAATAAAATTCACTACCAAAAGAGTGGTAGAGCAGAATTCTGTTTTTTTAATACTAACATGAATGTAGGGCATCTCTCAAGAGTCCCTTATGTCCTTGTGGATAATACATTTTTAACACATTAACTAGTAATCTAAAATGTGTACTTCATATATATGTTGTATTGATATTACAATCTCTAAACAGGTCTACAAAAAACACCAACAAACCAATGCTATACATCCACAGACTGTTTATTGTTCATACACATCTGAATTATAGTATGATCATGTTTTCTTCAAAAAACAAAAATTCATAGCTAGTTATTTTTAGCTAGATTATAACATTATGTTGCACAATCTCCATGTGCCACATCAGCTGATAGTTTACACTATAGCTGTTTTAGTTTGGCTCTGTTTTTAGACAGAACACAGCTACAACGGAACCACATGTTGTCTCTGTTTTCCATATGGTTTGTGTTCAAAATATCTGTTTGGAATCCTTTTAACAAGATTAGGATGGTCACAGGTTAGTCTGAACCGTGGATCAACAAACAGCAACTTAGCAAAAATAACAACATCACATAATAATGTTATACCTTTGTAAGTTTCATAATCAAAGTCATGCGTGTAGAAGAAACGCTGTGGTTTCTCAATCAAACTCCATTCTTTTCACTCGGGCCTGTGTCCACTGGTGAAAACAACAACAGTGTTTTTAGCTTTTATTACTTTGTCACTTACTTTGACTCTAAAAGTCAGTGGTTCTCATCCCTTCTTGTCACTTTTTGACACTTTGGTCAAAAGCCCTGTGGTGTTAGTTTTCTTTACCATGGGAGACCATCAGAGTGACTCATTACTTCCTCTAGTGGTCACATTAATCCGTTGAACTGAAGGTATGAATATATTTATATTGGTGCTGATCAGTACAATCCAATTCCATAAGACTTGTTGGGCATACATATAATTTTCTGTTTTTAAACAGATCAAGCAGGTTATTTATACCAGGTCTTTCAGTGCTTTTATTGACAGTATAGAGACAAAAGGACAGACAGTCTGCTTGTCCTGTTTTGTTTGCAAGCTGGTAAAGGATGTCGGGTAGCTCCGTCTTGTGTTTTCCCATCATTCACTGTCATTTTACCGCTGTTTCCTTCCAGCACATTGTCACCTGCCACGGCAGTACGCTGCTGCCTCAATTCTTGGCCATGTACAGAGTTACTGTGGAGAGCGAGGACACCTACCTGTTAGTAATGAGGAATGTGTTCAGCCACAGACTGCATGTCCACTGGAAGTATGACCTCAAGGTGAAGTCATGAAAGCTGATTATTAATGAGACCAACATTATGATAGCAGATTTATCGAAAACCCCTTATTTTTTAAAGATTCTGTGACATTTACAGTTTGTATTAAGTGATGAAGATATGACCCAAAAATTGCAGACTAATTGCATTTTCACTCCATATCATGTATAAAAAATGACTTTCAAGTCCTTATGGCTGATGAAGACATAGCTTTATAATCTAATGTGAGCATTTGGTTCAAGAGTAACCTAACAGTGTGATTTTTCCTTCCCCAGGGCTCTCTGGTGTCTCGTGAGGCAAGTTTTAAAGAGAAGGTGAGATCACATGAAAAGTCCAGTATAGTAAAACAAAATGGTTAATTGCATTGCTCCATCTTTAGCCGATTGATCAGTCGTTTGAGTTGTTGTCGTGTCCAATCGCCATGACAACAGAAGGAGTCAAATCATCTCATCAGTTTCGTTACAGCTCAGTCATCTTATAGCAAATAAAAGTCACGTACAGTAAAGTTCCCCTCTTGAGGCGCACATCTATTTTTGTGTAAGTGACGTCCTTCTTAAATTAAAGGAGTCTTACTAATGAGTATGTCTCTTATGTTCTTGTCAAATAGAGTGTAAAACCCTCACGTTCAGTCTCACCTTTCTCACATAACAGATCCTGTTGTCCTCTAAAGAGCACCGGTAAAACCTACTGGACTCTTTGACCAGTGATAATGTCATGAATCCCAATGAGGACACGGGGATCTTTGACTTTTTGTTTAAATTATATTACAGTAAGTTTATACAATACAGTTCACAAATGTGTTTGTACCGTATGTCTACAGACCACAACAAGGATTTTCAAGCATTTTTCTCCTAATCGCTTGAATATCACAAAATAGCCACTTGTGGAAAATGAATAACAAATGAGTCAAATAAAATGAAATTATTAACAGAAGGATGACCATGTAAAATGTCTCATTTAAATGTCCAATGTGTAGGATTCAATTGCCCTTAGGTAATTTAATAAAAGGATCTAATTGCAGAAATAGAGCATCCATCCATCCATCCATCTGTCCATCCATCCGTCCGTCCGTCCGTCCATCCATCCATCCATCATCTATCCATCCATACGTCCATCCATCCATCCATCCATCCATCCATCCATCCATCCATCCATCCATCCATCCATCCATCCATCCATCCATCCATCGGTGCCTTACTGTACCCTAGTATGTTTGAGAGTGACAAAATAAACAACGACTCTAACAGGGGACCTCTGTATTATTTACAGCCGCTTTGGATTAGGATGTAGAGCATTCAGTCAGTTGCAATCTACAACTTCGCTGACAGATAACACTAAATATTACACACTGAAACTTTAAATATGCTTTTAGGGAGTATCTGATCAGACATATTCACAAGTTTATTCCAAAGCAAAAGCATTTGACATTTATGTCTGATGTTTGGTGGTTCGCATCCCGTATCTCCAATAACAGCCAAAACAGAGGTAAATTTATGCACTCCCCAAACACCAGGAGCAGAGTCAGCCACAAGACATACATATACAGCTGTGTATCTTTATGGAATCTCAGGTTACTACATTGCTTTACTTTGTTCAGTCGTGAATGTGATGCAGTAAGATCATGAGCATACTGAGGGAGATTTGCTGCTCGCATTAACCTACTTGATGTGTGATGTAATTTAGCTCATACATAAGTAATGAATTAGATCCTGCGGTACCCGCTTTATACGTTTTAAATTCGTGAATTATACTCCTGAACTGGTGAGATATTTTTTACAACCATGTAGGGAAAAAAAAGTGCTAGACTGCTAAACTGGTTTCCTGTTCTACTGACATAAATTTTGCACTGTGTAGTTTAAAAGTTGGGTCAAAAAACGAAGCAGCAGAGGCTTACACAGGCTGACTTTCAGAGTTTGGATCAAGCTCTAACAATGATGGATTTTTCCAATGCAACTCATTATATGTAACCCTGATAACATTGTCATACTTTTCCCTCAGAGATCAGAAACCTCTTTATGCAGGCACAGAACAAAATCTAAAACTGTTTCACAGGCTGTGTAGTATCTCCTCTAAGAAACCTGACCTTACTGTGAAGTGCACTTTTAACTACCAGCTGCAGTGTAAGTGATTTTGATATACTGTATTCCTTGAAAAAAGGGCAATGTTAGACCCCAGTAAATGACAACTGTAAGTGCATAAAAGGAGATTTAAATGATATCCATAACTCTTTGTTATATGTGCAGAGTGTGGAGATGTGAGGAGGCTTGGATCATCTGTACCACAGTCTTGCTGTATTTGTCTTATATGGTGCAACTCTCACTGCAAACCTGAGAAATGTACTTATTGGAGAGCATGATGATAGCACAGGATGATATTTCACTTTCTCTATCATGGTAAATAGTTATTAATTATCCATTGTATCAAATGTAATTTAAAGATTAGACTTTCACCAATCCGACGAAGCGATTGGCTGTTAAAAGAACATCAGAGCCCTTTCTGGTTGGCCTGCAGGGACTCTGACCTAGATATAAGACTGATAAATAGCTGGTTGAATAGATGGAGTTAAACGACTGCAGAGCTGAAGAAACCTTTGATCTTACCAACTGGGTTGATCTGAAAAACAATATTTGGGGGAACAGTTCTCAGTATTCAGTATAAGTCACATTTATATCACTGCAAACACAATGGCTCATTATGTATATGAGAAAAAGGCAAATGTGTTTCAGTTCACATTGTATTTCCAGGTGAAAGAGCTGCCCACTTATAAGGACGTAGACTTCAGGAATAACATGCAGAAACTTTATGTGAGTGATGAGGAGAAGGAGAAGATCATGGATAAGCTCAACAGAGATATTGAGGTAAGAAATGTATTTATTGCAGTTCTGTGGTTTCAGTGTACTTTCTCGACTGATGGGTATGTGTGTGCAGTTTCTGGTGCGGATGAGGATCATGGACTACAGCCTCCTGCTCGGTATCCATGACGTCGAGCGGGCCGAGAGGGAGGAGGAGGAAGAAGAGATGGAGTCGTCCTATGAGGAGGAAGAGGAGGATGAAAACGGCCTGGCTCCTGCTCCAGTCTCCACTTCACCTGAGGGGATCGCTGGCTACATGAACTCCTTCAAACCCATGGGTCCGGGGGAGTTTGACCCCTATGTGGATATGTATGCTATTCAGAGCGCTGTAGGTGAGTAATGACAACTGATGGTGAGTGGAAGTAGGTTAAAGAGGCCCTGTGTCCTGTTTGTGCATTTTACATGCTGTGAAGTCTTTATGTAACAAAAAAGAAAAAGTAGCATATACTGCAATGTACAACATGCTGTTAAAGTTACAACGTTTGACAGTTTGAATGATTTTTGGCATCATTCAGCACAAAATACAGAATTATTTTTCAGCATATTGCAATTCAAGTGGTTTTAGAGGAAGCAAGAGTTCTAGCCCCTTCTCTGGGCGCTGTTTTTGGCCTGTTAAACAGTAACTAATATTTCAAAGAGTGGTATTATTAGTATTTTATAATGTTATTATAGGTTTAGAATATAAATTTTTCAAAGAATATTGAGCATTTTTATGCTCAAGGATGAGAAAACATAAGGATATACTCGGTTGTGACAAAAGTGGTGGCTCTATGTCACACACTGAGAGTGGTTTGCAAATGGCTGTTGACCTGGTTTCGGGACTAAATCAAATTTTTGATAGTGTCAGAAATTTAGCTTGACCATCTGACAGTGACACTGCTGCCACAAGCTACATCTAGTTAATAAACAACAGGAAGGCAGCTTGAAATAACACATGGGTCAACATGACACCTGAGTGTTTTTAGCTAAAAATACAAACCTCAACAGTCTGTACAGCCAAACTGTCAACCCAGGTCGGCCTGTTATCCTGAGGCACAACTGGGTGCTCATTCTTCTATTCCTTCAGATTTTTTACATTTTTAAAGTTTTACTCTGTATATTAACACCGCTACTGTAACACTGTAATCACTATCATCATTATCATTATCATGTAATCATCATTGTTTCATTGCTGTGCATTGTAGCCTGAGGTTCAGTAAAACTAATCATCACACAGATATCATACCCTTATTTACTAGATCTATGTGGCACAGTGTGGCTGCCGATAAACTGAAACCTCACAATCTACAGGATTTGTTAGAGAATTCAACATATAATTAACATGTGCATTCATCCCGCAGCCGTCCATTGTATATTATAAAAGCCAAGTGGCCTCTGTGTGTGTGTGTGTGTGTGTGTGTGTGTGTGTGTGTGTGTGTGTGTGTGTGTGTGTCCAGCGAGCCACACAAAATCTGAAAAAAGCTGTCTGCTGCAGTTTGGCATACATATGTATTTTCGGTTAAGGAACATACTAGCAAAACCAGCAAGTTGATAGGACCAGTATTTTGGGAGATATTAGTAATTTTGGAATACAATAGCCTTGCCAATCACATTGCTATGGCCACAGTGCTTTGGCGTTGACTGCTGGACAAATGCGGTACAGCATGCACAACAGCAAGAAAACTACCACATCTAGAACCCGTGGATCCCCACTGGTCAACACGCTAGTTCAGATTGATTTGTGGTTCTTCATAGGAAACAATTTGGGCACCTCTGCCCCTCAGAAACCTCAGCTCATGCCAGGCCCAAACGGTTAAGATTACAGCAGAACATGTAGATCAATGTTACTCACCAAACGCTGTGAATCACTTCCTGTGTAGGTGCACCCCAGAGAGAAGTGTATTTTATGGGTCTGATTGACGTGCTGACGCAGTACGACACCAAGAAGAAAGCTGCTCACGCTGCTAAGGCTGTCAAACACGGGGTGAGAGATGGGTTAGTCGTTACACTGTAAAGTCAGCATGGATCCCTGTCCTGCAAGGTTTAGAGGGTTGCTTTTAGTACAGGGAATCTCAAATCGACTGTGTTTTTGTGTGTGTGTGTTTGCAGGCAGGAGCTGAAATCTCGACTGTTCACCCAGAGCAGTACGCCAAACGTTTCCGAGAGTTCATCACAAAGATCTTTGCTTAGTTCAAGGATTCAGTCAAGGATGCAAGTATCAAGAAAGAGGAGTTTCACTATGCATTATTCACAGTATGCCACACTGAATCAACATTAAGAAACACTGGAAAATTTGTTAATTGTTGAATGATTTATATGTTATGAGCGTCTGATTTATTTTGAATGAAGAACAGGAATTTGTAAACAGATTGTATATTTAACTGAATAAAAAGTTAAATCAGTGGCCCATTGGGGGGTTGAGTTGTGACTATAGCGATAAAAACAGTTTTCTCAAAACATTAATTACTGTTGTGTAGAGCTTTCATTCAGCTGAAGTCTCTCTTCACAAATAATCACATTGTTCATAATTACCAGCTCTTACTCTACTATTACTTTCCACTTTTGGTCATTCTTCTATCTATTCAGTTTGTGAATGGCTTAATTCTGTATAGGGAGTCTACAGGGCTGACCTTTCACCATTTACTCCCATTCACTCATATGGTAGTGGACAAATGTTTTTGGACACCCTTAAAATTTTACACAATCTCTAATATCATCATGAAATATTTTGTGTTTCAAAAGGTGTGGCTGCATCAGACAGACGCAAACAAATGCAAATTATTTGTGAATTTTTTGTTTATTGTTAACAAGAAAAAATAACAGAACTAAATTTGTGACAGTTTCAACATGTCATGCTATGGATGTGTTTCATTATCAGCTGAAACATCCAGTTTTGACCTTGCTGGAACAGAGCACGTGCAGAAGGGAGCATGTGGGTTTGAAGAATGGAACAATACTTGGCAAAGTTCAATGACTTAAGAATGATTAATGTAGTGTATCACAAATGCATGGGGTGTCCAAAAACTTTCCATCCATCGCTCTATGGGTTACTCAGATTGCATTTCCTTGTATGAAATGATTGCAGTGAGGACATGCAAACTCCACACAGAAAGGCCCGGCTGGTCGACGCTGGGATCGAACCCAACACCTTCTTGCTGTGATGTGACAGCGCTGCTCCTCCTTTTAGGTATATGATACTAAAATAGATCCCCCATCTGTGCCAGTGAACAGAAATCCCTGCTGACAGAGTCAAATACTGCATGCAGTCCTGTGTTAGCTTCAGTGAGCGGCGATGCTGACAGCAAGAAGACACAAGAGGTAAATATCAAACAGATCAAAGAGCTTTTATGTCAAAATGTTTTAGCTAGGATCAAGACTCATACTATTTACTATTCCCTTTGGAATATTTGATTTTATATAATGATGTACCAGTATATCTTCCTTTGAATTTATTCTCAGTAGTAATTTATTAATTTTGTTTCTTATTTAGTCCTTCTTCCTGCCCCAGATCCTATGAATGTCAGGAGGATTCCACTAATTTGTAGGCTAATCTGAGTGGACAAACAGCCTTGGGAGGTACAAAATGATGTCAAGAGACAAGCTTGTACCTTTTAACAAAGATGCGCCTGGTTTTTGGCAGGTGTGTTTTAACTTAGCATTGATTTTAGCTTTACACATGAATGTGTCTTTTTTACAAATATGTTTCTTTTGCATCTTAATGATTGTGGCAAATAGACTTGAAGGTCTTACTGAGAGGAGTTTGACTCTTCTATCATTATATACACTTTTTTTTAACATTTACTTTAGATTTTCTTGAAATGTAAACTATTACAGAACTGTGAGACAGAAACCTGCTCGGCAGAGATGTAATTTAGGGAAAGTGGGTCTGTAACTTTGACCTAGAAAAAAATAGGTCAAAGCCAATAAGGTTCTATAACAACGACCGGTTTGATCCAGGAGATCTGATGTTCAAATGCTGGCCGAGCGTTAAATGGTGGTTGCTGGCTGATGGAGCGCTGCACATGTCCAGAAACCAGCCCTCAGCCTGCTGTGAAACATGAACCCCTCTGCACACTGGCATATGTGACTGTACTAAACTACACCATGTTCATGTCTACTGGAGCCTCCCTCTGCCAGGAGTCAACGTTGTGATGAGGATGAGGTCAAAATGTGTCAAGAAATTAATCTGAATACACATCTACGATAACATTAACTAAGCTCACCTTTTGAAATTTGACCCAATGCACAAAAAACACACACACAACTTTAAGCAAAACACCAGAGTTTGGGCAGTAGCCTTAATGTATTGATAATGAATGCTCTATGAATCATTGCATGAGTAAAAAAATACAAATGGAGAGAGATGCTTACATCACAGACATGTACACTCAGTGGGTTCTTCAGATTAACACAAAAAAATACATAGAGTACCGCAGGAGAAATGTTATATGCTTTTTTTAAAATCTTAATTTGGGCATCTTTCCTCTGTTTCATATTGATTTCAAACCACTTACAATCATCATCATCGCCGTCATTCAAAGGCCCAGTTTTATAGCCAAGTTGAAATGTAATAAATGAAATAATAAAACATACTTTCAGTTTCTATTCGTCACAGCAGGAATAATATTAGTGATGTAACCACAGCTGTATCATCTGAATAACACGTTAGTGTCTGAAATAAGTCAAACCATCTGTTTCATATACATTCAGTCAAAATCAAGGCAATTCATTTGTTCATTTACATACCTAGCATTACACTCACCTTGAAAATAGCCTGCAGCTGGAGTCAGTCCCTCTGCAGGCATTGATACACAAATCAGGTACAGTGTTCATGTCACACACAGTGATACAAACAAAACAAAGAAATTTCAGTCTCTGGTGTCGAAGAGTTAATCAGGTGCTTCTCAAAGGAAAACTAAACCAGGAGTCTGAACAGCTCTGAGTAACCCTTTGAGAGTTATACACACAACTGACTGTACAAATCATACAATAACAATCCTGAAAATTACTTTTTTTTAGAATTAGAATTTTTTTTATCAATGCATTTCTATACAGTTATTTTTGATCATCTTTAAAACAGCCTCTCAACTTCAGCCATAGTTACAATATTTTTTTTTTTATCAAGTTACACAACATCATCTTAATGCACAACTCAGCCAGGTGTGCAAAACAAAACACAGTATATGCACTTTGAATTCATCAGTGACATTCATTGTCAATTACAGTAAATTACCAGCTGTTGATGAGTTGGGATTCCAAATGGATCGATTCAAACCAAGGTGGTCGGTCTATCAAATAGTAAACTTATTGCAGGTCTTTACTGATGACGTTTGAGGCCAAAGGCAAAATTTCCAGGGTCAACTGTGTGTGAAAAACATTAAATACTGACTCTTAAAATACTGCGTGATGAGATGTGACTCGTACCAGCTGGTATACAGTGCAATACATTCCTATTAAGTCTGAACATAGAGGCATCTGAATGTCATGTTCAGGAGAATTCCTCTTTTTCCTTTTGGTTAAACCGTTTCAGCAGAAGGACTATACCTGTGTGATTACCAGTAAGTGACAAACAAACACTCAACACACCCTTTTAGACCTCATCAGGCTCCAGGAGTGCAACATCAGTCCTGCCGGCCTGTGTTAATGTACAGGACACGATGAGGGCGAAGCGACTGGTTCAACACATATGCAAGCTCACTCACATACATTGCACCACACCACATTTTGATTATGACACTGCTCTTCTAGAGGTACTGTAACTCAAGCTGGTGCCGCCGCTCTTGTGCGAGATCTTGAGTGTCGTGGCAACCGTCAGACTGGGCGTCATGGCAACAGGGAAACTGGATGTAACGGATGCTGCAAAACCGACTGTCGAGGCAACAGAGGGGGCTGGTTCATTTGGGCACCCATACTGAAGCAAGATGTCAACACACTCTTGGCTGCCAGCACTGCGCGCCAGAGCGAGTGCTGTTTGCCCCTGAGCATCTCGATACCGGAGATCACAGCCGTACTGTGGACAGAAACAGAAGATGGATTTTTACAACGTCATATTCAAATCTGATTTATTGTAGAGTACGTACGACTTCAGCCTGACAAGTCTTAAATTATCTCAATAAGGTGTGGCTGAGGAAGCTTTAAAGCCTTTCACACATAAAGATCACCTTGAGCTGACTGCTGAGTCAACTCTCTAGTACTTTTAGCTTTCTGCTGAGTGAATCAGTCAGGAAGACTTGAAGGGTAACATTTATTAATTTTGTGACTTTTGCGTATCTCAACATGTTGGTTTATATGGATTCAGTGTCTTACAAGGAGAAGGAATTTAACCCATAAAGACCCAAACATACATCACCAACCAAAAGCATCTACTGATGTAACTGTTTAATACCTGTTGATCAACTAATCCTATCAATACATGTAAACAATTGGTGTAAAAGGCAGTTTGTTGTCTTTTCATGGTCATCAGATATGACCCATTTGGACGTTCAGAGGCTCTGTAGTTACCATGGAAACAC
>JAPQRQ010000022.1:20686402-20703403 GCA_037367365.1 Apogon talboti
AAGGGGTAGGTAGACAAGTCAGTGTTCATGCAGGAAAACTAAATCTGACTCACATTTAATTGGATTTGGGGGGTTGGGGGGGGGGGGGGCTGAATGTGCAGCTGATAGTCATCATAAAGAAAGGTTATGATTGAGTAACATGTTACATGATAAAGAAAAGAAATGCCTCAGAAACAGAATATTCCTCCTTCTCATCATCCGCCTGTCAGCGTTTACAAAGTGACTAAGAAATGAAGTTAATCAGCATTTTTTGTCCATCGCAACCCATCTGTTACAAGCAATCAAGCTTAAACATTTTCTAAACATCTACTTTGGAATATGGACAAAAATTAAGTCAGTAACTACTGCAGCTGGACTTCAGTTTAGGTGAATGCTGCTGGGGAGATTTACAAGCAGCCCTTAAAAGGGAAAGAACAGGTCTGATATGATGTGTAGGGTACACGGATGTTAACTGATAACCTGGAAGAAAGGAAATAAATAAACACGGAGGGGAAAACTGCATATTTCTGTAGGTCATTGTTCGTTACAGATAAAACAGTTCACTTTCAGAAGGACTAGGAAAAACAAGCATAACAATAATTCTTTTATTATGAATAATTATCACAATATAGCCTATGATTTTTTTTTGTTTCCACTGTCACAAGATTAAAATGCTACAAAATGTTTTAATGCTCTGTTGTTTATTTCTACATATTTTGATGTTGAAAAGATAAATATAGTTCATTCCATTTTCACCCAGGACCACATATCAGCCTTCAGCTTTAATGAGTGAACAATTTGACATTTACTGTAATAATTGTTGACATTTATTTATCATGATATTTAACATCATTGTAATCCAGAGATTGATGTGTGATGTGTTTGAGGTCAAATATTTTGGATCTCATGCCGACAATAACCTGTACTGGTCAAGGACACACTCGTCTGTTGAGGAGTACTCAGGTCCTTCACCATCTGTAAGACCACAGTGTTCAGATTCTTCCTCTCTGTGATGGTAAGTTTTTTTTTTTGTTTGTTTGTTTGTATCTCTGTGTTGGGGCTGCAGGGTGAAGGAAGCTGATGCCAACCGACTCATAAGAGGCCAGTTCTGTTTTGGGAACTGAACCAGAGACTCTGGAGGAGGTTTCTGAAAGGAGGACGCTCAATAAACACCTCAGCATCCCTTCACCTTCTGTACAGACGTTAACAACACACACAGTGAAACAGTCAAACCCCCATAATCCAGGGATGAACATCAGATCTATTTTTTTTAAGTTTTTTTTGTTTTTTTTTTACCCTAAATGCCCAAGCAATGAGGGAAGTATAGTATTAGTATATTATATTATTATATAGTATTATAGATAAGTGCATTCATTTATGCAGTTTTGATCTAGTCTTTATCATCCATCCATTGTCCTTATACTGTATATTGTCTTATATTTACTGTCACATTTATAATGGTATATTCTTGCCTGTCGTATTAATCTTAAAAACAACTGTGATCTTATTAAATCTGATTTTCACTGGAGTTAACTCAACTTGATGCAGAGATGGCAGTTTTTACACCAGAAATCTCCATTAAAAACTGAGACTTGAGTTTCAAAGGCAGGCACTGACGATCTAACGAAGCAACATTATTAAATTACATTACTGCATTTATTGAGTTTCAGTTTTTGAACATTGAGAAAACATCCTTAAATTGATCGTTTCCTCTGGAGACTTGTCTCACTCAACTAAAACTCCAAATATTTGTTGGATGTAACAGACCAGAAGATGTTTCTCTAATCACCATGAGCCCAGCAGTGTTGCTTTATTTTATTTACCATCACTTTCACTTTTTAACACGTCATGCATGTCGACAACCTGATTTTTTGGGTATCATTTGTTGATTGTACATATTAGGACTGTGACTATTTTCATGTTCAGTATTGGTTAATTGATTGGTGATTGTATTTCAATGAATCGAGTAATTGTTTGGTCTATAAAATGTGAGAAAATGGTCAAACCGTGTTTCCCAAAGCCAAACTGAAGGTCCTTAAATGTCTTGTTTAGTCACAACCCAAATATATTCGGTTTAGTGAGGATGAATGTTGGACAGGTTTGATCAACAGCTACTGGAAGCATTAGGTTCAGATTATTACCAGGAAAAGGACATTCAACCAGTTATTAAATCTAGGGTTCATTTACGTTTCAAGCAACACTATGAATGTTTAATTTTTGTACTCAATAAGGACATGAAATATTATAATTGTTTTGTTATTAGGTTAGAAACATTGTGTTTGTCTATATTTGTGACTTGGAGACAGATCAGATCACATTTTATAAGCAATTCATGCAAGAAACTGATTTTTTTTGGTAAGTTTTTCTTGCCATCGAGTTTATGTTATTAATATGCTGGAACTGCAAAATAAAGTTTTTGTTCATATCTCTAAAAAATATGTCCTCTTTTGTAAGAAAGGTTAAGAAATGTCACAGTTTACCCAGAAAATCAAACATTTGGCACTTTTGTTTCATTTATTTGTGGACAGAAAGGTGGAGAAAGAGAACAGGGGAATGACATACTATAAATAATCTGTATGTAATTTCTATCAGGTTTTCCCCAGGCAGATGTATATTGACCTAATTCCAGCACCTGCAGCTTTTTATGTTTGCTTAAATAAAGTAAAACAGGACAAGAGTCCAAACTACTCGATCCAAACAGTCATTTTCCATCCTTTTTATTGACGTTAGTACTTAAAATACATTTCATCATATTTTTCACAAAATATTTCAATCGTCCTACTATCAGCTTCTTCACAGGTTAACGGCAGTGAGAGACAGATGATATTTCTCTAAAGTCGTGTGATTTCACAGAATCACATTTATTCATACATTAAAATGGACTATGATCTACATAATGATGCACAAGATGAAGTCTGACAGAGATTACAGATGTTTTCATTCATTTGTATCGGCAGTGCTGGCTGATTGCAGATGGTTTTAATAACAGACAATGAATGTACATAAAACCTATTTAATCCCCCGTGTACAATAAACACTTTTACTGGAGCGGGGGTACAGTAAAATAAGGGCAATACCAGGATTTTTGTCAAGTGTGTCTCTATTGTGCGTTTTTCTTTTACTACATCAGACTTACTGTTTCTTTTCCTCATGATTTACAGTAATATTTAATCATTTCCCTCCAGATTTCTGCGTTGGCATAAGCTTAGGGTGTTTTTGTTTGATTAATATTAAAACAAAGACACAGTAAAATCACTAAGAGCTGGCTGTTTCAAGCCTGTGCTGTGTCACTTATATGTGACATTGCCGAGGCTGTAACAAGAAAAGACGGCATATCAGCCTCTGTCTAAACACTGTTAATGTTAAGAGGAGGAACATTGGAGAGGAAACATCAGATGTGTCTTTACATAAGTCGCTGCAGACTGAAACACAAAGCAAACATCAAAAACACTGGTACTGTCCTCGAAGACAAGACGCGTAAACATCATTAACTGTGACATGAACATGATGCAAAGCATGCCAGTGATCCTTACGTTCACTCCTCTTCATTTCTAATCCATTTCTCAGGTTTTAATCCTTTTTGTTGCAGGAGCAATAAATAAAATCCCACAGCATAACCTAGATGTCAAGGTAATGCACTGAATGAAACTGAAATCCTTTACGTTGTGGTCAGGTCTACCTTTAGACTCCGTTACCTCTATCTCTGTAGATTTTCAGCTTTTTGTCTGAGTCAATGTCTCCTCGTCCTGGAAATAGGGATGTTCTAGTGCATTCAGGGCTGATATTCTTTTCAAGGGGTCAAAGGTTAGCATTTTCTGTGGGGAGAAAAAGAATAATAAAACATCAGAGGTCACATTTACATTTCAGAGAAAAGGCGAGGAGGTGCAACGCAGTGGAAAAATGACAAAAAGTTAACTGTTAATTTTTGCTACACAAATACTCTCCCTAGTCAAGAAAGTCACCACCTGGATTTAACACAGAAAATATCTCAGATCCTTCCATTGGATGATTACTGCTGTGAAAAATGTGTTTCTTTAATCCTAACTGATGCAGTGAGTATCTTCTCATTTCTTAAATAACCATCATCATACAGGTTAGACTGCGTTTCAGTGGAAAAAGGTCATGTGGTCTGATGAGTCCAGATTGACCCTGTTCCACAGTGATGGACACATTAGACTGAGGACAGAGGTGGATACTGTGATTACCCATCATGCCTAGTGCCTATAGAAGCCTGTGGAGGCAGTGTTATGATCCGCGGTTGGTTCATTTGGTCAGGTCTAGGTTCAGTAATGTTATGTGTCCATAAAATGAGGTCAGCTGAACCTGAACATACTGAAAGACCAGGGTTGAACATCAGTGGATTGTATCCTTCCCTGATGATACATATATTCAGAAGTGACAACACTAGGATCCATCAGGCTCAAATTGTGAAAGAGTGTGACATTGTCACACCAGGTTTGGTCCATTAAGAATCTTTGGGGTGAGCTGGGGAAAACTTAACATGACGCCGTGACTCTCCCATCATTAATACAAGATCTTTAATGTAGCTGTGAATGGAAATAATGTTGTGAAATTTATTGTGATGGGATGCCAAGATAAATTTTTCCCCACAATGAAACCTCTAGGTGGTCCACTGAGATACTGTGTGTGACATTTCCTTTGGCCTACCAGAGTATTTTCATAAAAGTGGTGGTTGCAACCATATGATCCCATGTCCTGACACCCTTCAACCATTCAATTTCATCTGAGTTCTATAAAATTGGGATCTTCCTTGGTCATTAGTGCAACGTCAAGTTACTGTTTTGCCTAAACATCACTGCAATGGCTCAAAATGATGCTCACTAACATCCATTCTTTGTCAGTTTAATGTTGAAACAAAAAATTTCAATACATTCAATTTTGTTACTTCTAAAACGAACAACAGCCTAACAAACTGTGGGTATTATCTGTTTATTTCTTTTCATCATATTAAAATGACATTTTGAAGCTGCACTGATGTTAGCTACATTAGATGAAGATGAACATTCACATTCTGCTTTGTTCCCTCCTGTATGGCACCATCTATTTTTCTTTGATTGATCACCATTATCCAACTCATTCCTGCGTTAATTTCAGTGAAATTGCGGTAATGGACACTTTTGCGTCTATTTTAACAGTTGGAAGTAGCATCAATCTAAGGGGTTTTCAGTTTCACAATCACACTATGTACAAAGACAATTCTAAGACTTTATTTATGTGCTACCGTCCAGATTTTAACACTTTAAGCACCTGGACGAGGCCACAGTTTGATGGACTGCTGCTTTAATTTTTCATTTTCTTACCTGCAATAGTTGCGCCCCCTGCCCATTTATCTCTGGGACAACGTCAGTGATTGGTCGAGGTAAGAGAGGGGGGAAGTTTTTTCTTGAGAGCGTCACATCAGTCGGCCACTCCTCCTCTGGCGGTAAGCCGATAACACTGGAAAAGTCAGAGGGAAAAAGGTGGATCATCTGCTCAGACATGATCTCCTTATCAGGAAAATGGACCTAAACACATGGTGTACTCACTCAAAAATCTTCCCAAGTTGGTCCACTTCTGAGTCTCCACAGAACAAAGGCCTAAACAAAAGTTTAACCAAGGTCAACAGATTATAAAGTGGAATGAGCAAATAGAAACATGAAACACACAACATATCAGATTTCAGATCCACTGACATGTGACTTTATTTTGGATTAGGTTGAACAAAGTTAAAATTTTACTTCTTCTGTGTGAATCAGTCTTTAGATTAAGTGCTCAGCAAATATTATTCTTGCAATGTTCATGTTTACCACTAGATGGCACTACTGTGTACGTGTGTGCTGGTTCTCAGCTGATGTGGGAGGGACATAACAAACAGCCCTCATGATTTTTAAGGTTTTCTGGCACTCATTACACCCATCATAAAATATTTATTATGGTCTATAAGAAAAATGGCTTGCCTTCAATTCACTGATTCAGAATTTTCTTGCAGAAATTACAAGAGCACATTTTAAGTCAGTTGCAAACAGTGTACTGTAAGTATTATATGTCAAAATATCCAGAACACATCTAAAGTTCATGGTTTGCGGTAAATACAATATAGATGTTGTTATCTTCGTTGATTTTAATATTGTTCCATCATACTGTTGGTTTTATTTAAGTGTTGAAACCATCTACTGATATGAAATGCCTAATAACTTCAACCACTAATCCAATCAATGCATGTAAATAATACAGCTAAAATGCAGTTTCTCAGCTTTTCATGGTCATCAGATATGACCTGTTTGGACGTTCAGAGGCTCCATAGTGAACATGGAAACACAGTCATCTTCTGCGACATTTATTTATGTAATTTGACAAGTGACAGCTGTTGTAGATGCTTGTTTTTTGTCTTTGGTTACTGACATGTTTTTCTTTCCTTTTTAATATGGTAACATGATAATATGTTAAATTTACATGTACATCTGACAGACCAGTAAATATTTTCACTGAAAAACTGAAAAACGCCAAGGATAATATTATAATCAATGCTGAAAAATCACTTGGGAAAGGTAAAATGCAGGGAAAAAATCAGTTGGAAGTTGTCATGAAAATAGTTGTAGGTCTTTAAAGGCTAAATGCCTAAAACAGGGACAAAGTCTGCAAATGAGTACTATGGATACAAGTCCTCTGTAAATTACATTGGTTGCATATTGTTCAATGTAACAATGCCTATATGTAGCGTCCTAATCAAATAAAATTTAAATAAATAAAGCCTGAAATGATGAAGCACATGTCAGATACCTTCAAAAAGAACAAAAATACTGCAGCCGTAGGTAAATTTGAGAAAGTCAGCTCTAAGATAAAGCACAGGATCCAAGACCTTTTTCCAATATTTAACCAAAGCCACGGGTTTTCCCTAAACTTAGTGACTTAGTAAAGCCTCAGGTGGCACAACATGAACTCTAGTCTAGTGATGTGTACCCTGTGCCCTCAATACCTATGACTTGTGTGCTGCTAGGATGGGACACTTTATAGTCACACAAAAATGGTAATAGATTGAAATTGCACAAACAGTTTCTTCCAAAATGTATCTGGCAAAACACGTCCACAGTGGTGGACACATAATTGTGTGTTTGTGTGTGTGTTTGTGTGTGTGTCATAGCTGTCCCAGGGAGTTACAGTAGATGAAGAATAAGAATTGACTTTGTAAGCAAAAAACTAAAACTGGCTTCACAAATATACCTCCAGGATATGTTATCAAAACTCCACCATTCTCAAAGTTAATGGATCAAATCATCCTCATCAAATACACGCTGTTCTTTAGCCTGAAGCTTTTCACCAAAATCACATTAAAATCTGTTAATCAAAAGCACATTTTAGGTTTTAACACTGACACAGTCTTACACAGACAGTATTCGCACTGTGTTCAAGTCTAGGTAATAAGGGGAAAACAATTAATTAGGATATATTTTGTGAGATCACAGATATACGCGTTATAATGCATTATCTAATTCACTGGGGTAATATGTAATATTTCTACTTTCAAACACTAAAAAATGAGCTGAAATTATCATTACAGTTCTTAAGAGCTCTGAAGTTATAACAAATGACACCGATGTGGAAAAATCTGTAGAGAAATTAACTGGACATATGCATAACCACGGTCCGTCACAGTTATGTCACTGCCGGTCTCCAATGGTGAGGAAAACTAACCCCACGGGGCCTTTGTCATTTTTTTTTGACTCTAAAAGTAGTTTCCTAGTGGTTCTCATTCCATCTGGTCACTTTCTGATGCTTTGGTCAAATTGATGAAAAGCTGGTGCACTTTTGTTTTCACCGCTGGACATAGAACGAAATGAAAAGAATATAGTTTGGTGATGAAATCAGTGTTTGGTCCGCACTGATGAGTTTGATTATGAGGC
Source organism: Apogon talboti (assembly GCA_037367365.1). Lineage (NCBI taxonomy): Eukaryota > Metazoa > Chordata > Actinopteri > Kurtiformes > Apogonidae > Apogon > Apogon talboti. The sequence continues at coordinate 20,694,283 of JAPQRQ010000022.1, forward strand.
TTATGGAGGTATAAAGCTATTATAATATAAAGTTATTATGTGATGTTATTATTTTCACTAACTATGCCGTTTGTTGATCCACAGTTCAGACTAAATTGTGACAGTTCTGACTTTGTTTGGGTGATTCCAAACAAACCATACAGAAAACAGAGGTGATTCGTGGATTACTATGGCTGTTTCCTGTCTAAAAACAGAGTGAGGCTAACAAAGCAATAATGTAAACTATCAGCTGAGGCAGCACATGAAGATTATAAAGACACAGTGTTATTTTGACCAACTGTAAAATTAACTATGAGTTTTAATTTGAAGAAGAAAACTTGATGATACTTGATGATGATGAGTGTAAACAATGAGATTAATACTTTTTTCAGTGATTGACAGTCTGGATACATAGTGTTGATTGGTTGGTGGTTTTAGTAGACTTAAGTGTGTTCTGGTACATTACTTTCCCCTGTTGTTGAGAGTTATACATATGACCTATTTAAGCTGTGAGCCAATATCATACAAGAAATCACAATACACATTTTTTGGCTATTTATGAAAATAAAGGTACATATCAAATTAAAATATAGCCAATTTTAATTGTTTTTCTTTTTTCATGACTTCACAACAATACACAATTGCCATTAGGCAACTGGTTAAAATGTACTGACTAGTCTAGTTTACTGGAAGTCCTCTGCCTAAATATAGATAGACATTTTTGTCATTCTTCCTTCTTCAATCTGTGCATCAATACAGGAAAGTCCCTTAAGCTACATGAAAGAACATCGACACCCAGAAATTTGCAGGTTTTGACAAAGATATATTTACGTACCACTTTCTTTTGGATGGATTTATCCTGTTTAACACTATAACATGCTTCCTCATGTGCACATGTTCCATGAAAACCACTTCTCTCCCAACAATATTTTGCAAGTGCACAGCTGTAAAACCCTACACTCAAAACCAGCCAAACAACCCAGATCACTTTTACTGTTATATTAAAGAACCACAACAGCAGTTCTAATGAAGCGTGGAAGATGGGTCTGGACATGCAAAACTATGGACCGACACTCAGTGCTGAAGAATCACTATAAACACACTTTAATAAAGCAAAGCTGGTTATTACAAAACCTATGATGCAATGTTCTTTGAAAATATGCCAACTCAGCCCATTAGAATTAATGTGTTTCTGTAAGAGGGAGAAAAGCGAAACTCTGATGCCAGTAGCTTAAACAAATTATGTGACAAATTGTACTTAATGTTGGGTGAAGTCATTTACCACATCCCACACAGAACAAGCCGCGATGCGTTCAGTATACTCCTCCCGTCGCCCAGCCCCAACTACATCCGCTCACAATCACAAAACATATCTCAAAGATCTTCTCTATCTGGTCATTTTTCTGACTCACTTGCGTCTGAACATTTCAGCAAAGATGCAGCCAGTGCTCCAGATGTCGACAGGTGTGGCGTAACTGGACTGAAGCAGAACCTCAGGGGGACGGTACCACAGCGTCACCACCTGAACAGCACACAGACAGAGACCATGAACGCAACAGATTAATCATATAACCAGTATCCATTAGACAAATAAAGTCACACTTATACAGGGAACAGCTTAAACAGCTATACTTGTTTTGCCTCCTTTTCCAAATGTTACCAAAAACACAGTTTAGTTTTCCTACCTCTCCTATATCATAGAAAACTTACATGATTTCAATTCATTTTACATCAGTATGAATATCATTTTTAATTCTGTCATCACACAAATGTTTTTCATGCAGGGAATGACTTTAAAATCATCAAATTCAAGGATATTATATATTCATTCTCAGATTTGTGTTTACTGTCAGTGCATTCAGATTTCTCCAGGGTCACTCCTGCTACAGTTTAAGCAGTGCAACACAATAGAGCCAACAAAAAACATGAAAAAAAACCCTAAATATATTCTATTATACTAAGATGAACAAGCACATATTGCAACAAGAGAAAGAAACAATAGAGTTTATATTCAAGCAGCAAATGTTTGGAAGAAGAATTTAGTGACAGAATACAGCAAAAAAATATGTCTGATACCAAATAAAATACCAAGTGTTTTTTGCTGAAGGGTATTTTTTTTCATTAAAAAAGTGGAAATCTGTCTTAAAAGGTTCAAAATTATTTAACAGATATCTACAGAATACTAAAATGATGCATGTGTGATCATTACTACTAATATAATACATGGAGAAGTGAGCTGTTACCACAGGAGTGAGGGCCATGTGGCAGCTGTAGATCCGGGCCAGTCCAAAGTCAGCCAGCTTCACCTGTCCCTGGCTGGTGACCAGAATATTCTCTGGTTTCAGGTCTCGGTGCATTACGCGGTTTGTGTGAAGGAATGCGAGGCCGCACAGCAGCTGCCTCATCAAGTCCTGGAAAAACACAGACATATTTCAGTTAAACTTATATGTAACTGATTAACTTTAAAACATGGGTTGAATAATGTTTTCATCCACACTTTTTTTGCTTCATCCAGAGACAAATATATAGTTGATGAGTGTTTTGTTCGGTCCTCACTTTTATGTGTTCAGGAGATAATCCTGGAGCTGGAGCTCTTTCGAGGTACGTCTTGAGGTCTTGATCCACATGTTCAAACACTAAAGTGACTTTAGTTTCTTGGTCTGACCTCTTAGTGGCACATACATCCATGAGCCTGCAGTGGACCAGGGGACAGAGTGAGCAGAATGTCAGATGTGTTTGAATTCATCTGAGCACACGGCACTGATGCCAGTCTTACCGGACCACGTTGGGATGGTCGAACTGCTCCAGCCGTCTCAACAGAGCCACCTCTCTGACTGTGGAGACCGGGAGCCCGTTCTGATCCGTCTGGACACGAACACTCTTCAGAGCCACAAACTGGCCGCTCTCTGTGTCCCGCGCCTTATAAACCGTCCCGTAGGCGCCTCCTCCGATCTCAGCCACTGGTTCATACTGGATACTGGCGGCGTGGGCCATGGCCAAGCTCAAACAGACTGAGAGACAAAACAAAATCAAAAAGTTATCAATCACACATTGTCTTATTAGCTCTGGACTTCTTCATTAGATCAGAAAATTTAGCTACTCTAAAGTCAGATGAAAAATGCATCCAACAGAGACTATAGACCATTAGTGAGGATATAAAAACCTTTATCTTTAATCAGAGTTAGTATGACAAAGCCATATGATCACAATCACACACACAGGGGTTTTCACAAACTGCCACAACTTCAGGCCCAGTAAGTTCAAGAGCCATGCTGAACTGCAAATGAATTAAAGAGACGTAATGGTTAATAAAATGACGTTAGACTTGGAAACTGAGTTTGGCGTATTTGACAAAGTAACAGTTTTCTAAGTCTTTCTTGAATGTTCCTGTTTGTTTCACAATAAAAGCTTTTTAACAACTGAAACACTACAGAGCCTTTGATTTGAAAAGGTTACAGGAATATTCTTAGTGTTAACAGTAAAATAAGATTAACATTTCATTCATTCTTAAGCTACTGTTAAAAACTCCACTTCCTGGATGAGGAGGGGCGGGACCCAGCCTCACCTATCTGGCCACACCCAACCATTTAAGAGGAAGGCTCAGGCCCAGCACCTCCTCTTTTCCTTTGACGGAGCATGCGGCCTGAGTAAGAGCCTAAGTGTATTGCATTGCCTGGATATAGATGCATATCTGAGTAAGTTGTACTTTATGTTGTGTTTATTTGAATCTCCTTAAGTATGTTTGGAATTGTTTAGTTAATAAAGCTATTGTTTTCCTTTTGTTTAAGAATCACATCATCTCATCCATGTCGTCATCTGATTCATTCCTCCTGTAATCCTGCTGAAGACTAAAATAAGAGCATAAAAGGAATCCCTGACCAGCTTCATATCTGACTGTAGCGCCAATGCAGAAGTTTTAATTATTCAACTTCAATCAGCCCTTCAACATCACCATTCATAGTTTTAACAGCTACGCAGATGCTGGAAACACTATACGGCTCCATATATTCACTCAGTAAGTTTATGTACCAACTTTCATAAAAATTGATGTATCTGTTGGATAGTTGTCACACACACACACACACACAGGTGAAAACAGCCTGAACGTGCACAGTAATTAGTTTAAACCTCCTAACCTGTCCTACAACTTCATACATCCAGGAGTTTAGCAAGGATCTATATTCTCTAGTCACCCTAAATACTGATATTCATATTATTTAATACTATACTTGCATAACTAACTACTTGTCAGGTAAAAGTATTTTTATCTGAGGCCCAGATGTAAGACAATTACATCCCACTGTGCACCTGCCCTGAAAATAGTCTGACTGACAGTTCAGTTCATCTTGAATCCTTACCTTATGCACATCTACATCATATAGTACACCTCCCTTCCACTCTGTAGCTTTGAATGAGGACAGAAGGTGCAGCTGCTACAAAAATCGACTTTGATCAAAACAGATAGAACTGAAAAAGACACATAAAATCATCCAGCAAGTTATTTTAGTCTCCTTTTTCTGTCCTTTTCTTGAAATCGCTCCTGGTCATCATTTGTCATTATTCTATGTCCAAATGCACTTTCGCTGGATATTCTGAGATGCCATACATTATGAAAACTCCCAGATGACATAAGCATGAAGTGACAAAAACACATTTCACAACACGGTAATGAACTCTTCATGAACTGTCCATACTGGACAAGGAATACATCCTCATATTTTGGCTTTGACAAGCAGGTGGATGCTCAGCAATAAATGGAGCTGTCCTCAGGCTAAGAATAACACATTGCAGCAGCTGAAATTCATTGCAGGCTCCCTCCGAACCTTTCCCATCCAAAATTAATGGATGCTCCTCAACAGCTCTTGTGCTTGAATATCCTGAATGAGCACCAAATCTATTTTCAGTCACACTGCCTGCAGTCGGGTCTAAGAAATAACACTTTCAAGAACTGAAAGAAGACGCTGCCATCAAGAACTCTGTTCATCAATGTCTTTTTTGTTACAAATTAAATGCTGCTCTTCGTTTTCACTTACAATTTTGGACCTAAATGACATGAGGTTGTTAGCAAAGGCTTCACATGCGAGTACTCAGCTGAAGGACACGTCAGCGTGAGGAGACGTGTGAAGGAAAAGCTTCATTTAACAAATCATTCGCAGCAGCATCAACAGCACTGGAGCCTCATCCTCATCAGAGGCCAAACAGTGAATGTAGAGGTGTGAGTGACAGTATTTCACAACAAAAAGGAGCCATTGTTACATCTCATCTTATAAAGAGCAAAAAGGACTGTTTGTGTTTGTGTTTGTGTGTGTGTGTAGTAGTAGTAGTAGTAGTTACAGGGCCACTGAGCACATTAGAAAAAGGACCAAGGAAGTAGAAGTTGTTCATTTCAACAACCAAAGAAGGGCTCTTAGTATCCTGTTATGACTGTATGAAAATGTCAATTAGAATAAAGGGGAAAATCTTTTATCACAGTGAAGTTTTGTATGGTGAGATATTAAAACAAGGTTTGGTAGCAGGAATTCACTGGGTCAATGAACACAAAGTGTAAATGTGTGTAAAGGAATCAGGTGCTTATCAAGGAGGAAAAAAATAAAAAAGGCAACAAAGAGATTGCAAACACAAACAATAATCAATGTTCAAATGTAAGTAGTATGACAATACATCAGTCAGAAACAAGTCTGAGGCACTCGGACACAAAAATAATAGTCCTTTATTACCTATTGACTTGTTGCAACTACACAGACTTTGTCAGGGCATAATACAAAGGATGTGCTCAATGTATTATGGGATACTAATCTATGTTGTGACAACAATGCCTTTAACAATGGCCAGACAGGTGGCAAGGGAAATAAATGTAGATAAAGAAAAGGAAATAAAGGAAAAAAATTCTTAAATTGGTGATCGTTTACCACAGTCCCTTTTGCCTTAAGGTATTTTTTTTATTCTCGTCACAATACTAGATCATATCTATAAAATTGTTTGCTACCTTTACAATATTCTATTTTATAAGTATGTTTCAAGTGAGATCATTTTTTCACTTTTGCCAGACGATGGGTATCTGCCTTAGAGAATGACTTGTGGAAGGAAATATAATTAATAGCCTTAGTTTTTTGTCAGTTGTTTTGTACCAAAATATTGTGAAGCTCCAGCACGAGTCTTGCACAGACATTTCCAAACTTATTTAGTGTAATAATTATTTATCTGCCAATACTGGGGATAATGGATGGATGGATGGATGGATAATAGAGGAGAATAACTCTGACTCACAGAACTGGACAGTTTGACTGGTTTCTATTAATTCTATGAATCACACTTCTTTTGGTGAAGGACATATCGACAGTTCCTTTGTAAGAAAGTATTTGCAAGTGAGGAAATGAGCTGTGGTACCACTAAAATGACTAAATCCCTGCTATACAAAAGCTTCATCAAAACAAGATACCCTGGCTTCATGATTTCATTCAATGGTAATCCACCAGTCACTGTCTATGATATAAACAGCTGCATCTTTTCAAAACCAGTGTCTGTGGGTCACAATAAATATCCTTAAAAATATCCCTGACTAATGACTCATATTCAGCCCTCCGGTGCTGTAAATATGTAATTATATGTAGTGTTAACTCTCCTTCACAACTAAAAAGCATGACATTAACAGACAATATAAGAAAATACTAAACTATTAATAAAAATGGAACCCCTGACATGAAAAAATATGATCACAGTATACTTGTTCAGGCGGAGAAAGTGTGAAAACAACAAGCTAAAAGGGTTTCGGCAGAGGAGAGCAAGAAAAGTACAGCAACACAACCCACTGCAAGCCAAACACTTCAACAAGGAACCCATTCTCTGCTGGTACTGCAGCGCTCTCTTCATTTTCCAACACACTTTAAATGGCTGACAGCAGGTTTTAATTGCAAAGTTGTATACATGATACTTGAGACGGTGAGAGAACTGCACAACTGCTGCATTTTGGACCACATGACCACCATGCTTTTGTAAATCACATTTACAGCCCTTTCACCAGATCCATCAATTATTTCGCCAAGCAAAGCGTCATAAACAGAAAATTTAACACAATGTAGCCTTGAGATGGAGGGTAACTGTATCGAGGTATTCAGCAAAAAATGTACAACTAGATCAAGCCATTGCACCAAAATGAAACAAAATATATGACTGCGCACTGCTGAACTTCAGTAACCTTCACACAATGTCAATGCCAAGGAGTTAAATATCCTGAGATGCTGCCAAACCACAATTATTGAAGTGGTCAATAAAACGCAAAGTAAAGCATAGCTAAGAGGAAGCGATGTTGCATTATTCATGTTGAGCAGACTGCATTTCTTCCTCTTGTGCAAAGAGCGATGGAGTCAGAGCGTCTGCAAATAAACGTCTGCCCAAATTCCTGTGCATCTGCAATAAATATCAATGACTGTCAATGATATTCATAACAGAGCTTAACTGCAAATTGGATAACATCAAATTTCCTGCCAAATAATACGACTGACTCCACTCAGTACAACAGAGTAAATAGAAATACCTATAAAAAAAATAATTATTAATACAGGAAAATGTGGAGCCGAAGGAGGACTGAGGTTAATGTTTACTCAGCACGTTATATTCTGAATTGATGTCTTAAACACACTTGAGTGTATATATAAAAGCAATTCTCATTCATTTCTTTACAAAAGAGTTAAATTTATATAGTTAATCTTTAACAAAAACTGGAGACATGATTAAATCATCAACAGATGGTGGACTGTACAGTTCACCAATGATGCAAAACGGCTCACTTCCTGTCTCCTCATTGGGCGAGGACAAAAGTGTTGAGGACATCACATGGAAGGATTAAAGCACCAATGAGGCCAAAATAAAATAATAATGCACTCATTAATATCAGTTTTACCAATATCTACCATTAACATTATTTATCCTTTGTTTTACTTTCTTGCTGGTTTTCCTTTAGATGAGATTTGTGTTGCCAGAGTTCGCTGCTCAGTCTCAAACAAAGTACATTTTCTCCTTATCTATGTGTCCAACAAATGTCATTTTAATGTCAACATGTTCACATGATACCTGGCTTAGGGGAAATGGGTCCAATTTTTACTTAAAAGACTTTAATCAAAACCTGTAAATCACTTTGGTAAATTATTTTTCCAAGTAATTTTATCGGAAGGATAAAACTAGATAATCCCATAGTACAGACATATGAAACATTAAAGATTGAGCTTTATACTGTATTCAGTAAAAGATAACAGTCTGTAGACACATTGCGTTGGTGGTTTTCGGTTTTCCTAAGTGTGTCTTGTTTTGTGATTTCCCCCTGCTGTGGAGACTTTGGAACATCAATACTATATATAAAACGCCTTTAATGACCATTTTCACACAGTTTTATAATGGGGAAAAACTTCTCTGAAATTCTAAATATAAACATACTATTATAAGTATAATTGTACATTTAACATGCTGTTTTAAAAGTAGCGCAGTGTTAGATTTCTATTTTATAAGAGCTACGATCTGTGTGATATACTGAACACACACTGCAGGTAAACAGATGCTTGATCTCCAATAAAAGTGATGAAGCTGATTTTATCTGTTCATCACACACCACCAAGTGTGTTTTCCATCTGTAGGCAGACTGTGTGGCAGACGCCACGGTCTGACGAATACAGAGACAAAAGGAGGCCTCATAGAGGGAGAGCGTCTGGAACTGGAAGGTCAAGTATCAAGACAGAGAAAAAAAAGAAGCCTGATTATGCAGCAGATGAAGAAACAAGAAAATGTCTTTGATTTCATCCATCACATTGAAGTAACTGCCCTGCTTATCTGTGACTGTACTTACACCCACAGTATAAAGCACTTCTGAGTTTAAATCATCCAGATACATTAAAGATGAATAGGCCGATGTTATGTACGTTCTACATTTGAATACTTAACATCCTAACAAATGTTTCCAACAATATTCACACTTGGAAAAATCTGAATTTATTCAATTCAGCTCATCTCAAAAACTTCAAATGCTAACATTAACACTACTGGCAGCTATTTCACAAAAAATAAGACAAGACAAGATGATAAGATAAGATAAGATAAGATAAGATAAGATAAGATAAGATAAGATAAGATAAGATAAGATAAGATAAGATAA
>JAPQRQ010000022.1:20710741-20721413 GCA_037367365.1 Apogon talboti
TTAAATAGTGCTGCTGTTTTTCCCCGAACCTTTGCTTTTTACTGGTGTACATACTTCACATATTTCCAAACTGCAATTTAATACTTTAACTGAGAAATAAATATGTGTGGTCAATAGAACTTTACTAAACTAACAAACTTAATGTGAATGAATGAATAACTGAATGAATAAATGAATTTTATTTCAAACAAACATGTCTAAAATTGAGAACAAAATATACATTTTAATAAAAAACTAAATAATAGTAATAATAATATAAGAATAATCAAATCATAATATGAACAATTTAAAAAAAGGAGTGGGCAGAAATAGGCATTTTTTAAAAAAAAAATCTCACCCCTTTCTACTCACCATGGTTTATATATCTATCTATTTACTACATAAATATCCATATCAATAGACATATTACATCCATACAAATATATAAAACATTCATATACAACATAAATATCCATAATAATAAACATTTACACTACATGCATAAAAATATATAAAACACACACACACATTGGTACAGTACTGATTTGGTATGTACATTTAAGTGTATTTATACAATCGGTATAGTATGTATTTATTCAATCTCGTATACTCATGTGATTTCATGCTGTTAATTATGTTTACTGCCGGCTGACATTTGGATCAGACTACAGTGTTGTATTATTATAACTGGATGAATTGTGCTTACCATTGCAGCTGCAACACAGCACTATTTCCCAAGACAGAATTCCCTGTTGGGACAATAAAGAATATTTTTATCTGAAGTCAATGACGCCGCTTGACATAGTGAACATAAGGCTTCCTTATGGGACAGTGAAGGTTGAACTGGAATTTGTGGCTGTAACTCCATATTGCAGCATTTGACAAAGGTTTGCCACAGTAATCCCGAGCCCATGTGGTTCTAACGGCTGTAGATGAATTATGCTTCTTGATGAAAATGATGGTCACACTGAGATACATGAGGAATCCTTGAATCTTTTAATCATAATATGCACCATAGAAGCTGAAATATCCAAGTCTATCTCTCTTTGTGGAATACTGACTCCAAACATTTTAGAATTTTCTCACTCAGCTCTGCTCCAAAAGGACTAGATGATCACCTGCTTCAAATCACATTGTTATTTCATTAGTTTCACTCATAATTAGCTTGTTTCCTACTTCCTCTTGACTGTGTTGCAGCTTGAATATGAAGAATGGGTGTACTGTATATTTCAGCTGTGTTCACACTGTCTACAATGGAATATATGTCAATGTGCATCTCTCTTTTTTTATTTTCCATTTTTCATACTATCCCAGTTATTTTCTCCACTCTGGTTGTAGGAATCAAAGCTTAGATATATTACAGTGTAAATAGTTGAGCGTGTGATTCATTTTCATGCTGCATTGTGTATTATTTATGTATGTGTTTGTTTATTTAACACAAGGTCAGTGGAAACTCACAGTACTTTCATCAGTATCCCACTTTATAGAGCATAGAATATAAATAATGTAATTTGTGATGCATTTAAGGTCGGATTTTACAGAATAAGTGTTTTGGGACGATAAATGCTGACTTTTTCATCATCTCACCTTCTTGGCTCTATTTTTTATGTGTGCAGCTGAAATCCTCCTGTTTAAGTTATGGCTATAGATCAAAAGTTGTTTATATATATCTCCTTTTCTGCATCAGATCTGTAAAAACGGTTACCTCAACTCTTTAAAGCCCCCAGGCGGTCTATTAGCATTCACAGCATAGACAGTTTTGTGCTCAGTGTTCATATTCAGCTGTTTAGAGTATCTTTAAAACAATACTGCAGCACTTGTGCACTCTATGATACTCGCTGAAGGTTTCTATATCAGATCTTTACTCCTCCTCTACTTAACTCTGGACCTTCTATGTTCCGCTGCGTCTTTTGCACTTACAGACAGGTGACAATAAATGAAAGGAAAACTCTACTGGGAGTGGTCTCTTTGACGATGTCCCCATCTATATGGGGTTCACTGAAAGGTTTGATGATAATGAGGTGAATCGTACCCTGAAGCCTTCAGATCTCCACCCAGATGAACACTTAGAGGAGACCTGGACCGACACATTAACTCGCTCCACCTTCATCTTCAAAACACCAAAGGAGTTACTATCTTTTAGAAGAATCAGAGTTCAGAGACTGCCAGAATAAAAGCCTAGGTCCACATATTACTTAACTATAACTGTTTCTTCTTCTCTCTACTGGATATTTTCCCTCTTTGTTGGGCTTGTTTTATTTGTTACCTATTCTATCAACTAACTCTGTAACCTTCGTTTTCATAAACCACTCAATTAATCTCATTGTGTTTCAGATGCGATCATTCCTAATCATTGGTGTGATAATATGGATTAAACTTTAATCAATGTAAGTGAACCTTCTACCTCAACAAATGTCATCCTGGTGATGTAAATAGAGAATTAGACATGTTTTGTATTATATCCCAGTGTAACAGACAAATAATTGCATAGTAGCAGGTGTGAATGTTATGGAATGACAGTACACTAATGCAATATTTCCCAAAGTTTTTTCTGGAAACCCACTTTTCTTTATCATGAGAGGCAGTGAATTTGTGCATAACGAGCATTCTTGGCCATTTTAACTGTTGTTTTAGTGCATTACATGACTTTACATCTGAATATGTGAACAAGCCATTTATAGGTTGATAAATGTTTGATAAATCACAACTTCATTTTATGCACATGTAACTGACAACATGTAAACAAATTCCATACATTAAAGCAGTGGTAATAGACACAATTCTCTCCTTTCATTGGTATAACAAAAAGAACATTATAAGAACAGTTATCAGAACAATTTGAACAGCCAGTTCTATCGAAAAACATAATTTTTGCTAAATGTTTTTTTGCAATGTAAATGAATTCTCCCATGATCCTCCTGTGGGTTTCAATCCAGTGTTTGGGAATAGGTGCTCTGATGCAGGATGCAGAGGTGTCAAACATACGGCCCGCAGGCTGAATGAATTTACAAAGTGCAAAAATTAAACTCATTTTAGTGTATTCACGTACAGACCAGTGTGATCTCAAGAGGGTCAGACCAGTAAAATAACAGCGTAATAACCTAAAAATAATGACAACACCAAATTCCAAACCCCAAATTTGAACAATATTATGCCTGTTACGAAATGCTTTGGGCTTTGTAGATCCACTGCAGTCTGTAATACATATGTAAAATTTATGTCATTATGTATGAGTTATTATTATTTTACTGGTCTGTCCTGCTTGAGATCATATGGGGTTGTATGTGACCCCTGAACTAAAATGAGTTTGACACCCCTGCTCTAATGTGTCTGGTGTGACCTTCATCAGTGTCTAATCAAGCCATAAATCACTGGCTCTCATCAGAGTAACCTACACAAGAATGACTCATTGCATGTGGTTCATTTTAGCACTGAGCACATTTTGCACTCACTGTAACAGAGCTATCTATGCAGTTTTCACATTGTTTAACTGTTTGTACAGCCATGTAACATATGACAAACATATATTTAAAAGTCTCTAGCCTGAACCCTTTTTGTTTGTCTCTATCAAAGTCCTCCCTTGCTAATTTTTCATTTTTCTTGAAGACAAATAAAGGAGACGTTTCGAAGAACAGCACCACCTCCACAAACGTCTTTGTGTTTTAAACATATTAGTTAAATAAATCAATATTTAGAACACATTTACTTATCCCCCAATAAAAAGTTGACAGAAGAGGAGGATTATAGGAATTCAATTCTTAAACTTACACCCAGTGTTTATATTTTGTGGTAGATAAAAGAGTGCCTGGTGGGTTTTTTTTTTCATCTATCAATCCACTTATGGGTCAAAGACTTAATTTCAGACACAAGCCCTCCTTTTCCCATGCAAGTTAATTATGAGGCGGTGCAAAATGTGTCATTACACTCAGTAAATTTGATTAAAGCAGTGGTGTACTTTTGAAATGAAAAGCATTTCATAAAGTTTTGTTATGTTTTCAACCATAAATTTATGCTATGGCAATTTATTACAGGAAAGCAATGCATCTTTTAAATGCATCTCAGGCTGAAAAATGGAGACTCCTGCTTTACATAAATAAAAACATCTCTGTTATAGACTAACACTGTAAAAGCACACAGTAATATTTCACCAAAAATGGAGGAAAAGTAAATGTCTGATGCTCAATATTCCCAATGTTCACACCACAATGTATAACAGAACGTACACTTAAGCTTGTTTTGTTCAGGAGACATGCTTTATTTTTTATTTTTTATTTGTTTATTTTCTATTGTTGTCTTAAATCGATGCATCTTAAAGTATCAAAGAACTTCTGAGGGGTGGATATCTGAGGTTCTAATGTGTCTTCTGCTGTTTATCTCTGAAACAGTTCTGACAGATGCGTTGATGCGTGATTCTGATGCATCTATTGTGTAGCCGCTGTTATCATTATGTCCCATCCCTCCAGCCTTTGAAGGCTTTATTGTTATGACACCTTCATGCTGAGATGCTGAAACACACACTCACAATAACAACTGATTCTTTTGTCGACGAGCCGATGGATTTCAGCACGTGGCCTGCGCGTCACATGACAGTCAGCACCTTGGACAGCAGCCTCTGCCAATGAGCTGCCTACTATGGAGCTGCTCTCTCATCTCCTCAGCTGCTCACGGATATTTTTCGTGGCAAACCGCGGTCTGATACTTCGCACATAAAGAAGTTTGTGTGTAAGCCGGTGTGAATGAAATCCAGCTTGAGCATCTTCGAGGTTTACGGGGATGAAGGCGATCACCTGGGCCGGACTCATCGCAGCTGCAGCCTCCCATATGAAGTGGCATTTTATTGTCCTGTGATTCCTAAAGGCCTTGGTATTTTGGTGAAGATGTAGTGATGGTGTGCAGACAGCTCAGTTGTTTTTAAAACCCGGGATGGACAGTGTGCTCGGGGCTCGTTCTGAGTTTGCAGGAATCCATATCTGGCATCCTTTCCCTCCTCCTGATCTGCGGCGCAGAGATGGTCGGAAAAAGAAGAGAACTGACATTGCAAGTTAGACCCAAATGTATTTTTAATGCTCGTCGGGCTTGATTTTTTTCGTGTCCATCGCTGAAGGTGCTGCACTGCTGGGTTGGAACTTTGGATTTGGGTTGTCAGACCTGCTTTGAGACGGACGGTGTGGGACGAAACCCGCTCGATTTATCAACCCCCCCAAAAAAAATAGGCTACAGAGAAGAACAGACGAGGGGGACAGTGGGGAACTGATGGATGCCACTGCGAGACAACAAAGGATACCATGCGTGTCATCTCGTGTAATTTCATCCCCCCTGTAGGTAAATGAGAAACTCAAACATAAATCGGATTGGAGTTGTTAATAGGATTTAATATCACCCCCTCAGACACCCTCGCTGCTTCCCCGCCTGAAGAAGAAAACATTTTCCCACAATCCATGGACAGGTCTCGCTGTTTTACAACACCAAGAAGACCCTTTTGAACTGTGGGATACTAATAACAACTAGATTGGAAATGTAGGCATGAGAGGATGCTGTTGGACCCCTCTGACTTTAATGTTGGTGCCTCACAGTTCGTGGCTTTCAGCCTCCATTGAATCCCGAAAGAAAACGCCTCTATCCATGAAAAATAATCCTTCCCTATTGGCTGGATTGCGGTGCACATGCTATAACAACAGGATATGCAAAGAGCAATGGGCTGATCTAATAGCCTATCATGTTTTTTGCATGCTTTTTTGACCGAGATCTGTCTTTTAATTAATAGGATGTGATCGTTGTAGGCGTAAAATAATAATAATAATAATAATAATAATAATAATAATAATAATAATATGTAAAATGGGCCTGCCTCCGAAGTTAAAAAGCTGAAGGCTGTTTTGCTCCACAAAGCAGTTTTTCTGTAGTAAAGCTGTTGAAGAATGTTCAAGTACCGGATCCGGATGTTTTTTAATGAACTCAAAGTGTTGCTACTGATGCGCTCTGGATCCAGCAGAAGGACTGACACCGGCACAGACCCGGGCACCCAGACCAGGATGAGGGGTCTGGGGATAGGAGACTGTGGTTGGCCGCCGTTGAACTGCTCCCACCGGGACGATGAGGAAGAATATTATGGAAGTGACCCACGGCCACGCAGCCTGGCCTTTGAGGATAAAGAAGCCAAACCCCAGGGAGGCCTGGATGCTGCTTCCCTCCCGAGTCTCTCAGAGAGCGGGACGCGCTCACCGCAGTGCCGGATCTGTTTCCAGGGGCCAGAGAAGGTAAAGTTAAATAAAACTTGTGTCAGTGTAACTTCCTGTTCTGCACCTGAGGGAGGTAAGAGTTCAAGCCATGTACAGATCTGTCCTTTGCTCAAGGGTTTCTCAGCAGTACAGGAGCTTGTGTTCACATGCAATGGCTTCCTTTATAAATAAAACTCAGCTGAATTCTATAGCCTATGGATGCCAGTAGCATCTATATAGAATTCATTTCAATCCAGCTTTATTTATAGTGGAACCCATCAATAAGTATATAGGCCTAATCATGCCAATAAATGTTAATTTGTACTTGATGAAGAATTTGGTGCTAACTTATAGTTTATGCTCAACTCAAGTTCAGTCCGACATGTTTCAGTACTGATGAAGAACTGCATGGGGAACATGAAGGAGACAGTTTGCAAAAGGTTTGTATTATCCAAGTATCAGAGGCTGAGATATATGGGCCTTTACCATCTAATATGGGTCAAGCACCAAATGAACCTTTACAGTTTTATGCAACTCATTGCAGATCTCTCTGCCTAAAATCTCATATCTTTTCATGCATATATTCAGTAATAGCTGCTCTCTGTTTTAAATGAGTTGTCTCTGAGCTCAAGCTGAGTTAATGATACCGTCAGGGTTTGTTTTCTTATAAAGTTCATCACAGCTGCAGTGTGTTTTCCCAGGTGGTGCAGTTTCTCTTGAAGACAATGCCGATGTTCCTGTGTAAAAATGACAAAAAGCTTATTACAAAGATATGAGTTGTGTTTTGGAATGACTTAACGGTGCAGGTATCTGTATGTGTTCATCAAATCTGTTCTGACTGACAATAGCCAGAGTGACTAAAAAAAGGGATTAATCTATCAAGAGTGATCTGAAAATAGCAGACAAAGGGCATCAGTTAGAGGTTGAAGAGAAGCAGGAGGAGCTTTATTCACAATGCAAAGTCACAGTAATGGATTCAACATCTGATGCACAAAATTAGGTTAAAAAAAAAAGCAAAGAAACAAAATGTGATGTAAAAAAACTCAGTTCACATGGTTTCTTATTTCTTTATTCTCTCTTATTTATATCCACATGGATTTGAGTGAGTGAAGCAGCATGAGTTCAATAACTCGCCCGAGGACTCTTCAGCAGGGCCTATTAATGCAGGACTATCAAACCTCTGATCATTCATGCCAGCTACAGAAAGGTCATACAAAGTACAGTTCGTCACAGCTGCACAAAAACTTGAAGTGTCATATTGTTAAATAAATGAGGAAAGAAGAGGAGAACGTACACAAACTACCAACCAAACTGTTTAAAACGTTTACGTCAACCGTGTCCGAGAGGTGGAAATCGGAGCATGTCAAATGTAGTGGATGAAATCAACCTTCAAAAGACAGACTTTGCTAGAGGTCTTAGAAAGTTTTAGTTTCCCCTCCAGACACCCAACTAATTAAAGATCTCGCACATCACCTAGAGTCAGACAGAAAATAAAGTGAGATGTGCAAGAGCGTTGTCAGTCCAAGGGCCTTGGGGAGCCTCATACTGACAACAAAAACCCACACCAGATGTCCTGTGATTTCTTTTGAGGCTCTGGAAAAGTGACACGAGAAAAGCAAATTATATCCAGATGAATGTGTTAGTAAAAGGTAGACTGTCTCTCTCGCTTTATCGCATTTGATTTATGTTTGAATATCTGCAGCTTAAGTAACGGCGTATCTTTGACTGACTATGCAGACATGTAGAAGATATTCACTGAACACATCAACCAAAGACATTTCCTTTCCCGCGCACATACATTCAGAGTACATGATGGTTAAAAATATCTTACATGTTGTATAATGAGCTGCAGTAGTTTTTATAACCTAATCATACATAAATGAAGGATCAACTGCCAAAAGCATTTTTCAGGAATTCTGGCTGCTCTCCCTTTTCTCAAAGTGTGTCAAGTCAGTAGCTGATTATTGTTCCAAAAATATTTTGTTTCATCTCATTTAACAAATGTTCATCTGAGACTGAGATCTGGTGACTGGACAAGTCAGGGGTATTAAACAAATTCACTGTCAACCCTCTGAAACAGTTTCTGTTTCAGGACAGTCAACACTGAATGAACATTAACTTTCAACCTGAATAGAAGCAACATAAGACAAATAAATGCATAGAGCAGATCAGTTTACCTATCTGTTATTTAATGGTCTCATGAACATAACTCGCCTTAAAATATTTATTCAGCATCAACAGATGCAACACATTGCATTAAATTGGAATTACTTGTTTGTATTTTACATTACAGTTTGGTAATAGCATGGCAATAATGAGGTGCTTTTAATAAATTAATAAATAAATATATAAAGTCTATGCAATACCACATGTATCCCTATGACTAGCCTTAATTACATTGTTATGCACCATGTATCAGTCTAATTTTATCCATATATACCTACTGAAGACCTGGTATTATTCCAACTTTACTAACAAAATATTACCCTACTATTACCATGTTATTTATGAGCTGTAATGGACATTGTCACATATTTTATCCTTTTTTAATTTAAAAAAAAAAATGTTATTACTTGATTTTTCATAGGACAATAATACAGTTACATATTTACAAAACAAGACGACCTCACCAACCCACAACAACAGGACCAGAGACAACAGGCAGATGCCCAGACAGAAAAACAAACAAAAAAACAAAAAAAAAAAACCAGAAACATATGAACTGTATGAGACATAGAGAGGGACACTGTCTCATATTTTATCCTTTTAAAGTTATTTGTAGCATATAGAGAGTACTAATACTGACTTACCTCTGTTCAATGAAATACATATTTCTTGATATAACTGCTTAGCAAGACATTCATTTATTCATTCATTTGCCTGAACTGCTTAATCCTTTATAAGGTTCTGAGGGGCTGTAGTCGATCCCCGCTAACACTAGGCGAAGGCAGAGTATACCCTGGACATGTAGTTCATTGCACAGCTGACAAAAAAGAGACAAACATTCACTCTCACATTCAGACCAAAGGGATGTGCCTTTAGACTGTGTGGGGAAACTAGAGAACCCACATAGACACAAAGAGAACGTACAGCTTCCACACAGAAAACCGGGCTGGGTCGGCTCTGATTTCGACCCTCGGACCACCTTGCTGTGACATGCTAACCACTGCACCACTGTACCACCACAGCAAGACATTTAATAGCCTGAATCTGAAATAGATGAAAGTAAAAGTGGGCACACCAGAACAGACAGGAGATGAAGACAATATTTGATATGCCTTTGGAGATACAGGAGTGAGGGCTGTACACAGGACTGACGACGGTTTATGTCTGTGAGAAAACCTGTTGTTCACAGTGAATGAACATATTTAGGAATGACAGTGAAGACAATGATTCGTTATGTTTGTTATAAGCAGTCACAAGTTTCAGAATGCACATGAACCGTATGGACGGAGGATACCCACACTGTGTTAAAGTCACATTATGAAATCTCACAATAAAATCTAAAAAACATAAAAGACCCTGTAGAGTTATTGCAGAATGATGCAGTAAATCAGGCCATCAGGCTCTGAGAAACATGTGCACCTCTCTCAGTTTCTGTCTGTGTCCTGTAGGGGGAGCTGTTGAGCCCCTGTCGCTGTGATGGCTCAGTGCGTTGTACTCACCAGTCCTGCCTTATCCGCTGGATCAGTGAGAGAGGCTCCTGGAGCTGCGAGCTCTGCTACTTCAAGTATCAGGTCCTGGCCATCAGCACCAAAAACCCACTGCAGGTAAAGTCATATTTACTTTGAAAAACATTCCACTGACATCTAAAAAAGTCTGTTTTAGGAGACAAAATTAGTGGCAAAAAGTCACATTTGTATGATATGTTGTGGACATGTCAACTTATTCTGTGCTATAATAAAATGATATATCACTAAAATGTGCACATATATATAATTTGCAATATAATACAGGCCACATTCAGGCTCTGAGCGATGACCAGTGGGCCATGGGGATGATACATAGTAGTGTCAAGAAAAGAGATGTTGCTGCAAGTTGCTACAAGGGTATCGAATTTGCACTAAAATTCTAACATATGTGACATGTTCATGTTGTAACTCGTGTAAAAATTCACCATTTTATTCATAATATATCACTTTATTTACTGCTCTGTACTTTATATTAATACACAATTTTATGATTGGGTGATTGGGAAGGTCATCCTGGGACCATAGCTGTCCTTTTCCCAGAGATTCAACATTCAATGTCCTCCTCTCTTCTTTTGCTCATTGTACTCCAATAGTCCTCTGGTATTTTTATGTCATTTATACTGTATATCATGTATATTATGTATTTCTATTGTGTAATAATGTCTTGTTGAAAAAGCAGTTGCCCCTGTGGGGCATACTGTATGTGTTGAGCAGATTAAATCATATTTATTCTACCTTAATACATAGAAATTTACCATCGAGGAAGAAACAAGCGCTAAGCAC
>JAPQRQ010000022.1:20721513-20731835 GCA_037367365.1 Apogon talboti
TTGAGCAGATTAAATCATATTTATTCTACCTTAATACATAGAAATTTACCATCGAGGAAGAAACAAGCGCTAAGCACTTAAAGGAAGACTCCAAGAATAATTATGTAATTATGTATGTAACAATGAGGTGTGATTTGTCAGGTATGACCCATGGATAATAGACAGACAGTAACACGGGTCAAATCGAATGTTTCAGTCCCTAAATGTCAGAAGACACATATTCTCAGACAAATTGTTTGTTTATTAAGTTGCATCTCTTGCTGTATGGCCCCTGTATCTTCTATATTTTTTAAGCAGACATGTTTTTCAGGCCATGAATGAAATTCAGCATTTCTTTGACACTACAATGCCAGATGAGACACAGTAATAAGTTGTGCACCAAGTAGACTATCTATCTTCACTGTGAAGTAAAAGCTATAGAGGCTTCATGTTTGATCTTGCTGACAAATGGTCCACAGCAAATTCCCCTAAATCTACCACAATAAAATTGAGCTTGAAATATCAGAAAACCATTCCGATAGAAGATGCTCTTTAGAGGGACAATTACCATTAGTGCAGTTACTGGATTTGTCAGGGAAAGACAGAGCCAACTCCATATTATTGTCTATTGTGTGGTATGATCAGGAACATTTTTACATGTAATTTCCACTCGGGATTTCAGTCCATTTTGTGTCTCTCTTTCCAGTGGCAGGCCATTTCTCTGACTGTGATTGAGAAGGTGCAGATTGCAGCCATTATCCTGGGCTCTTTGTTCCTCATCGCCAGTATATCCTGGTTAGTTTGGTCGTCTCTCAGCCCCTCAGCCAAATGGCAGCGACAGGACCTTCTGTTCCAGATATGCTATGGCATGTACGGCTTCATGGACATCGTATGTATAGGTAAAAACAAATATATGACTGCAGGCTGCTGGTCACAGGGGGGGTTAAAGTGGTATTGACTTAATTGGTGTTCTTTAGATCCTTTACTTCCTGTATTTTGTTTTGTAGGTGTTTCACAAATAGAGCTATGTAATTTGGTGTTAATTATAAGGAAAACAAGATTGTGTTTAATGCTTCACTTGGAAGTAAGTGTTGGTGTAATTTAAAGTAGAGAATAATAGCCAGAGCACAGCAGGTAAGCTATGTGTGGGAAAATGGAAAACCTGTCTACAGGCTTGTATAACAACTTTAAATATGTGCAGAATAAGGTTTCAAGAGTAATTTAATGCTGACTGAATACTGGGCTGCAAATATTACTTTAATTGGTCTTAAAAGCTTCCACAAAACATATAGCACATTACAGCTATGTTGATAAATGTTATCAAAATGAAACTGAAATTACAGACTGTATATAATTAATGGAAAGAGGAAATGTGAACTCACTCACTGGTTTCTGTCATTAGTAGTTTAAGATTTGGTTATAGCTGATATTGGCTTTTTGGAACAGGAAGTGACCATATTTAGGCAAAAGGAACAGAGCTGTGTGATTACATGAGGCCATGAGTGAGCTAATGCTAAATGCTAACTTACTGACTTGGTAAAACTGTAAACTTCATCAAGCAGTGGGTAACAAAACCACTTTATAGTCTTATTAGTAGAACCACAGCTAAAGCTGAGCTGTCAGGAAAAAAATGTGTTTTATTAAATAAACACAACCTCAGACAGTCTGACTCAAGTGATGAGTGAGCTGCTATACAGACCTGTCAATCAAAGCTGGATTCGCAGCATTCTATTTGAGCTGAGATATTATTAACAGAGGAAAAATTTAAATACGCACCACCAGATCACTTATTGGAGAGTCCCCATAAAATGAAAAAGACCAGAATAACCCCTGAAAAAAAAGATGCAGTATTTTTAGAGAAGATTAATGTAAGTGTATGGAACTTGGGGCTCTTTGCAGCCATCCTCAATGCTGTTACAACTTAAATATACGTACTCATTGGCTTCATTTTGGAGCTGAGGTCCTGGACATGCATAAAAAGATTCTAACAAAATACAACAGAACCAAGTTTATTTAGAGGATCAATGTGTATTATTTAGTATTATCTAGCAGTTAATTTTCTAATTGTAATCAACTGTATCCCTTCACTTCAACCTCTGGCCATTGAAAACATGACAGACTGTTGTTAGAGACAGTTTGTTTGTTTGTTTTTAGTTAGAGGAGTAATGACTCTAGGCCACACTCAGGCATAGTAGGTGACAGTAATCTGCTGTCACCTACTGTCTTCTTCTCTACAGGAAAAGAAGAGGAAGACAGGCCTGTAGAAACATGACAATGTAACATGACAGACCCCATGATGGGACCTGCTCCCTCTGGAAATATAATCTGAAAATACAACCTCCACTATTCTTATTTTCAGCTGATTATCAACTAATGAAAACGTGTCTATAAATATTATGCTCTGCCTCTGCAATTAGATCCTCTAAATCTTACACAATGGCCCCTTAATCTTTTCACTGTTGAGAACATCTAGTCTTATACCACCTGATCACATGATACATTCTGTACCTTCTAGTAATTCCTTATTTCAGTGAACACACCACTGTTTGTCTATATGTAACCCTTATCCCCCCCCTGCTTCACCTCCCCCCTCTCTTATGCCCAGGACTCATAATCCATGAAGGATCGTCTGTTTACCGGATCTTTAAGCGCTGGCAGGCAGTCAACCAGCAGTGGAAAGTGCTGAATTATGAGAAAGCAAAAGACTTAGGTGACCCCATCAGTTCCAGCAGTAAGGCCACTGGTCGCACTGAGAGGATGTCTACTCACACTGCGGGTGAACGAAGGGCAAGTCGGCACGTCAGGACTATTCTCAACCACCACTGTGGCTACACAATTTTGCACATCCTCAGCCAGTTGAGGCCCAACAACCTGCACAGGACCAATCATGAGGTGGTCATGAGGGTGACCACTGTATGAGACTGGGTTATAAAGACAAAAGTCCTCCAATGTTTAGGGAGTCATAAATCTCAAAAGTGGTGATCGGGGTTTAGTACAAAAAAATCTTAATCTGCCACATAAACACTGCCGTGACTGTATAGTCTCATATTTTGCTCACAGATTTTCTCTGAACCAAAAGTTAAACCTTCAACGTTTAACAAATATTATGGAAGCAGAAATACTTTTCTTTAAGATTTTTAAAGACAGATGAAGAAACATAAGAAAAAAAAACATTTTGAAAAAGAAGCTTTGGTTCTTAATATTATTACACATTTTTATCACATCGCCCAATGTTATACAATCGTTTCTCATGGGTTTTTGTTTTTCTATTAAAAAAATCCTCTATTACAGAGGTTTTAATGGTGAAAATGCTTGTGCTCTTATTCATGTGATCCCGTAAGGGTGGCTGACCCCTCCTTATTTATTCCACTTATTCCACTGAAGGTAAATAATGAGGTATTTGACCTGTTTTCACTTGAGCCATAACTGGTAACATTTATCATAAAAAAAAAAAAAAATGTTACCTGACTCAACTGGTTAAGAAATGCCCTTACAGTACATTTTGTAATAAAGACTTTGTTCATCTCATAAGAAAAAAAATGTGTTTTCTCATTTCAGAAGATCTGTTCGAAATACATTACATCATTCTTTGATAACATATATTGCATATCAAAAAATGCAATAAGTAATGTTGCTATGTCAAAATTCAATTTAAACATTAAATCTTTCTGTTGTCGGAGAGCGTAATGATCCAACTTTAGGAAATATGTTTAGGCTTCAACTATGAACTAAAATTAAACATACTCACTTACTTACAGCTTCCACTGGAGTTTTCTTCATTTCACTCCAAAATGATGTGACTATAACAAATCTAAATGTGCTCTCCTGGGGTTTGTCTTTGACCTGCTGTCATACCTACACTTATTACCCACAGTGCACTGCAGCATATGAGCAGTTAGTATATCTCCTATGGCCTTGGGCAGTTTTTCTCCAAACTGGGAAAATCTGATTATTTCAGTTTAGCAATTTAAATCATAGACCAGGGATTTGCATTCCTGTCTATAATAAACAAATAAAGCTTTCTGTCTCCTCAGTACCTTAAACATATTAACATAAGAACATGGACATTTGCTTCAGGAGAGCAGGTCTCACATCCATTCTTTTCCTGCCTATGCCACTGTTACATCATATTCTTTACATTAATAAATATCCTTATATTTTTGTTTTATTTATATTTTCGCGGCACTGAACAAAGATTACAATGACGCTTATCACCCAACTCTTTCATAGCAAGAGAAAGGTCTAAAAACATTAAAGAAAAGTAACAGTAATAGAAACGAAAACTCCTCTTTTCTAGCTTCGCAGAAACCTGGCAACCCTGGGAAGACGCACCGTGATGACGTCAAAGCGCGGCGACTCACAGCCGGCTGTACACTAATAAACGTGATCTTCAGTGATTTGAAATTCATCAGCGAATAATTGTGTGTTATTCATTAACACTCGGCGAAAGGTGTCTGTTTGGAGCCAACATGACTTCGTTTATGCCGCAGAAACGTTACTACAGACAACGGGCTCATTCTAACCCGATGGCGCACCACGAGTTTAATTAGTGAGTGAAACGTGTCTGAATCAGTCTTACACCGCACACTGTAATTGTAAATATTAAAGATAAATACTCACAAATAACAAAACAACATTAACTGCCATTGTGTCTTGACATGCACAACGTTTGTTGTTTGTATTACATTTTAAGACAAGATCCTGAAAGATATTGATGTGTAAGATTGTCGCCTCAGTTTAATTCAAATGCAAACAGCAGCTTCAAGTTTCACAAGAAATCGCTCACAGTTTTTCTTCCTCCTTAGTCCAGTGTGTCCTGAGGAAATGGACTGGTCTGAACTGTATCCAGACTTCTTCACTGGCAGCTCATCTGAGAATGGCACCTCGCAAGTTGAGTTTGCAGATATTGGATGTGGATACGGGGGGCTTTTAGGTAGACCATCTCCAGATTTCACTGGTTATTAAGCTGTATTACTGTGTATCATAACATCTTATCTTGTCCCTGTGCCTCTGTCTCCTCAATCAGTGGAGTTATCCACACTTTTCCCAGACAAGCTCATCCTAGGGATGGAAATCCGTGTCAAAGTATCAGATTATGTTCAGGACCGTATCAAGTCACTTCGTGAGTCTGAACCAGGGAGCTACCAGAACATCGCCTGTATTCGCAGTAATGCAATGAAATACCTGCCTAACTTCTTTTCCAAAGGACAGGTACGCTTTTAGTGGCTTATTTGATGATGATGATGATGATGATGGTGATGGTGGTGTTGTTTCTGTTACTCCTAAATTGAGCCAGGCTGATGCTTTGTGGATTGAAAATAACAATATTTAACTGATTTCTGTCAGGAAAGTTTCCTATATGCTTGCTGGTATATACACTGCCATCATACATATACTTTCTGTCCTGTTTGAAGGATTTACTGTGAGCTTGACTCTGTGTCCTTGCAGTAGTTTAAAAAAAAAAGAAGAATACAACAGTTAAAAAACATTTAGATTATGAAAAATTTGAGGACATTTAGTTTTGAGTAAAAATTTGAGGCACAATATTATATTTTTTGGTGTCAGCAAACAAAGTTGCTTTCCAAACACTTCATGAGAACGTGCAAGTATTAAATATGAGCCTGTAGACTCTGACTAGATAATTTTATTTTGTTTAATTTATAGTGCATATATTTCTTTAAAAACACAGGCATAAAAACAAATTAGAATTTATCAAAATGTTATTATTCAAGATAACAGAATGTGGAAATAGTGGAAAAAAATTATCAGGAATATTTATTTCTGTACAAATTTGTTGTACCTGTTATGTACATCTAGATAAGACCTAGAGTGAGTTAGGTTATGATGGACCATCATTTGTTAAAAAACTGCACTATCCCAACTGACAGCTTCTCGAAACCAGACACAGCTCGCTTTTGTTCAGCTATCCATGTCTGTCATCACGTCAACTGAATTAAATGGTGAATCTCTGGGGTTTTTTTTGGCCTCTTCACAGTTATTGTTGCATAGTTTCACTTTATCTGCATATTGGTTGGATATTTATCTGAACTTGCACCTAATACTGGTTTCTTATTATCAGTTTTGAGTACTTGTTGCAGTTGTGTGAACTGCCTGAGGTCTGCGGATGTGTGTGGGTTAAAATAAATAACAGCTCAAGTTGGGACATGGGCTTAAGTGTTGATGTGTTCAATCATAGATTGTCTCTAATTAGTCTTGAGTTGACAATGGAATTGTTGAGGGTTTACAGTGGCTTACATGTGCTGATGCATTTGTACATTGTTCCGAAAACTAAATTCTGGAACAGAATTACATCTATGCTTACATGTCACATTTTGCAGGTAAAGAAAGTTGCAATTAAGCTAAAGACAGAGTTCACATCAGTTGAAATCAGACCTATCTGCAGGCTTGGGTGGTGTGGCAGATATTTTTTTGTACTTTTGAAGAACTGAGTCTTTGATATGGGTACTATAATTCAAGGTAACCATAGAATATGATCCGTCTGAGTCACAGCTCATACACAAAAGACCTGCAGTCCTGTAATTGCTCATTTAATGTGGCCTTTTATAACCTTAAATTAAATTTGACTTTAAATTAAAGTGTATATGCTGGCATTGCCAAGGTTATAATAATGCACTATGTTCTGAGCCAAAATAATTACTTTCCTCTTGTTTAACATATGGTATGAATTAATTTAAAAGGAATGCTCAATAAATCCAGGATTTCACAACAATGGATTCATTGACGGACATACAAGGTATCGCATCAGCTGAGTTAGGGCCATGCAAGACACAATTTATTCGTTCCAATTAGTTGCAGTAATCTTTGACTTGTTGAAACTCGCATTACACAGTGGGCTTAGTGTACCAGGGTTAATTGAGGTACTTTCGATAAACTTAACGTGCTGCGTGCTAATACCCCTCAGCCACAATGGACAGACAGAAATACAAAATGATTACAGTACCCCCTTGGGCCTGAAGTTGGCCAAGGGGTAAAAACCTCACCTCAAATGCTCCAAGTGGGTATAAATTGAAAAATGAGCTCATGAGCTGACACATTCATGGAGCATAAATTATATAGGTGCTTAATCTAATATGGTTATTATTTGTGTAACATGTGTAAAGGCATTTTGCCAAGCTGAGCTCTTGACAACAACAGCTTTCCAGGCACTTAAGACTCAGACGCTTGGTTTAAAACCTCCTAGGACCCACTGTCCACGTATGAGGACAAGAAATTCACAGCTTTATAAAAAAAAAAAAGAAACAACTGTCCACCGCAAATGACATTCCATAAAAATTTTTAAGAATGCATCTGAAAAAACTGTTGCATCATGATTTTTCCAATATAAGCAATTGTTTAATTAAAAAACCCAAAACTCAAAAACCTGTGGGGCTCCTGGGTCTTAGGAGGTTAATTAAGCAGAAAAGTGCTATATTCTGTATCACCATCCTTAATTCACTCACAAGGTGTGCTTGTTGACTCAGGGATTAACATTTTTCTACATTTATATCTGTCTTTTCATTTTTTTTTTATTTTGCGTTTGTTCTCTTACGATTTTTTCGCAAAACAATTCAAATTGTTGAGGTTTTTCCACCTTCCATCAGCACTAAATTGGCCCCTGAGGCTGCAGTAGTCCCCAGTGATTATCCCCACATCTTTCTGTCTATACCTGAAAATTTATTAAAGTTACAGGAATGGTTTTAATGTATCAGCCAGACTAATATCAACGGAGCCTGCTCTTGTACACTTCTCAAAGGTGGAGACATGTTGAACTTTATGCGGAAAAAGATCAGGCAGGGAATTTCCAGCTCCAGCCATACACAAAAGACCACATTTAAGCGATGGCATTCGTACGTTTAGAACTACAGTATCAAAAAAACATAAAAATGGAGATGTTAGGATGTAGTGTGGGAGAATGGCACTGAGTGACAACAAGAGTTAAGGAGTAAAGCTTTGTTGTGTATGTGTGCGAATACACTTCATTGATTCAACTTTTTCTGTCTTTCAGCTCAGTAAGATGTTTTTCCTCTTTCCTGACCCTCACTTTAAGAAGAACAAACACAAATGGAGGATCATTAGCCCCACGTTGTTGGCAGAGTATGCCTACACTCTCAGAGTCGGGGTACGTACATTATTTTATGTCTACATCTGAAATTCAGTCATAGTGGTGGAATGGAGCCAAGTACTTGAACTGAAATACACACTGGTATTTCCATTCTATGCGTCTTTATAGTTCAATCCCACTACAGCTCAGAGGCAAAATATTGTGCCTTTTCTTCCACTACTTTTCTGTGACAGATTTAGTGACTTTTCAGATGATCGTGGCTTCATATCAGCTGATGTGGAATGTTTGTGATAAACTGAAGGATGAGGTGTATCTTTATGGAACTCGAGAATCCATCCTCTAAATAAAGTCTTTGAAACCTTCTTGGTTTGGCTGAAAAATCTAAGTCACAAATCTGAAAATAAGCCTGTTTTTCTGTGCGCATGAAAAGCTGACATTTTAGAATAACATGGTTTACCCAAGACGGCAGCGGGACAAACGCGTGATGATCTTATAGAATACGATGCATTACTGTAGATAAAACTATGAACAGTATATAAAGTGGTTCAAATGAGCTCACACAAAAAATCTACAGCAGTGACATGAATCCAGAAATATCATATATAATATTAAACTGCTATATTCAAATTCCAATTAATATAGTGAATTGAATCCACTAATATTCCTGTTCGCATGCAGCTGTCCATGCCCTGTTAAAAAATACAGCTTTTCCTGTGTTTTCCACTGTGTCAATTCAACTTCGGTCATTTTCTTAGTTGGTGATATTTGCTTGTATTCTAAAACCTTGAATATCCTCATTGATAGTATTAATCAGTAGGTTTGCCTTTGCCACCAGAAATATGCTTTTTTTTTTTTTTTTTGACCAGAGAGGATCTTTGTCTTAACCTCAGCTGACTGCAGCTGTGGGACGCAACCTGAAAAATGCACAAATTAGATTTATTTGCCAAATGTGCTCAACACATGTCCAAAGAATCCTCATAAAATCAGACTAATGTCATCACATCTCACGTCTTCCTTTAAAAACTTAGAAAAAAGCCAAATTCATGACGTCTAAATAGAATATGCTGTTGACATGACTCCTGTCAAATTCCCGTCATATTCCAATAATAGTGGAATAATAGGGTGCACATAATAGCGTGCACTACACAATAACTACTTTGACTTTTGATTCATTGAGTACATTTTGATGATAATACTTTAATACTTAACTTTTGAATTCAAAGCTTCAACTCATAACAAAGTATTCTCACAGTGAGACCTTAGTACATTTACTTAAGCATCTGAATACTTCCTCTACCACTGGTTTAGTTCACAGTCACGCTGATAATTAGTTAATTCTAATTTTAGTAAAACTGCTGCTTGTTGCACTGTATTTCACATAATCTTTTATATTAATGTGCACTGAATATATTTTTGTGATGCAAAGATACAGGTTCATGTGTCAATGGTCAGTTCACACAAATTTCCCAAAAAAAATACAATGTGGTCAGAGGTCATATGACTGTAAATGATGTATGTTGTTCTTTTTATGAACAAATTCCTTGCAAATATAAATTCAAGAAATATTACTATGTCTATGCATTTCCACTAAAGATGTACAAATGGTAACTATAACCTGAACCTTAGATTTTTGGAATAAAAAGATGAACAGTTATAGCTGGATAATCTAGTTCTGGGATGTGGGTTAATACATATTTACTGCGGACTATGTATGTAAGATTGGCCGAATACAAGCTGCAATACCTATATTCATTGTAAATAATAAGTACAGTGTAGGAGTATTATTATGGCTTATCGAGACATAAGCTGCACCAGATATTGGCTACACATGGAATACTTTAATAGGATATATTCATTTCTTGTCCTACCTGGATTGGTGAACTGTACTAAAACATAAAATATTTTCAGCCTCCTCCTTTAAAATCATCTGCTAGTATCTGGTGTGTTTCCGTGTCATCTATGGCGATGCTAAATCACTCTAGATCCCTTCACTGTTGAACTTGTCTTTTATGGCACTCAAAATGTGCTCCATAACGCATATTTATTTGACTTTTTTTTTTTTGCTGATATCTGAATATAATGTGAAACTCTATGTTAGAAAAGTTCAGAGAGACGAGGCGGGGTCGTTGGGTTCTGGAACAAAAAGCTTTTACTTGCAGCAAGGAGTCAAGTACACACAGCAAGATGCCACAGCAGTTGACTGACAGCCATTGGAGAGCTCAGGTTCTTATAGGTTACACAATCAGTTTTGCGTCTCACAATGATATGATGTACGTCAGAG
>JAPQRQ010000022.1:20749126-20782457 GCA_037367365.1 Apogon talboti
ATATGACACAAAACTACATCTACAGCAGTAAAATTCATCCAAAAACATCCAATTCAAAAACAATACTGCAATTCTTTTCATACTTTACATTCTATTTACTTACTTATTACTATTATTATTATACTTACTTACCCCCAGGTCCATACTTCCTCTTTCATCTCTCTTTCAACCGATCTTCTCCAAGTTTCTTTTGGTCTGCCTCTTTTCCTCTTTCCAGGTGGTGTTCATCTCATTGCAACCCTCGAGATTCAGTTTCATCCTCTTCAGATGTCCAATCCATTGCCATCTCAACCCTCTTGATTTCAACTGATAGTGGTGTTGAGTCAGTGTTCTGATAAAGTTCTTTTTTTGAGATGGTTGTTAGCCAGAAGATTCCTTGTATTCTTCTGTGGCATCTAGTTTAGAATACATCTAGCTTTTGTCGTACTGTTTTGGTGGCTTTCCAGGATTCTGCTCTATATGGAAGGACTCCTAGAACATTGCTCTTGAAGATCCTTATTTTGGTGTTAGTGCTTATCTTGTTAGACTTCCAGATCTTCTTTAATGATGGAAATGCCCCTCTAGCTTTTATCATTCTAGATTGCATATCTTTTCCTGAATCTCCAGCTAAGGGAATTCTTTGACCTCTTCAACAGCATTGTTGTTGATGGGGGACTAGTTTGTTTGACCTTGCATTCATCTTCAAGACTTTTATTTTGTCCGCATTGATGTTAAGACTTTTTACCTGCTGTTTCCATGTCTTTGGACTTGCTTTGGATGTCTTGATATCCATGTGCTAGAAGTGCTATATCATCAGTAAAGTCTAGATCTTCTAGAGTCTCAGTGAAAGTCCAACTTATGCCTCCTTTGCCATTCCTGATGGAATCTTTCATAAGCCAGTCTGTACAGAATGAGAAGAAGAGTGGTGAGAGTGCTTAACCCCAGTCTGTGTGGCAAATTCTTGTGTCAGACTGGATCCACATATACTGTCAATCTGGCACTAAAATCTATATACAAGGTGTATAAAAAAAAAAACAAAACTATACATTACGAGAAATTACCCCCAGTTCCGCATTTGATCATTTTTGGAACATTTTTTTATGGATATTGGTAGGTAGGGGATAGGTGGATATTTGTCCAAATTTACAGACCCAGGTTTTCATGCATGAGTGGGCAGGGCCAAATTGCGCAATCCAAGTTAAAAGTGGTTTGCACTAAGTAGCGTTGGGATTGAAATCAAATCAAATGTCATGGGAGGGGACAATGGGCATTCATCATGTTATCCACAAAATTGCCAGGTTACAGCATAAACACTTTGTCACACATGCAATATTTGACTGATTACAGGAGACATTCACTGTGACATCTTTTTTCTGCCACATAATGCTTATGTAGTGTCACAGTAAGGTTCATAATGTTTTCCATCCATAGTTGCATTAATTTTTGATTATTGATGATGGAGAATAGGACTGCTGCATCAAGTCTTCATCGTCCCAAATTAGAGTCTGGACTTTATGGTGGCTAATCCATGTGTGAAAATGATGTCGTATTCTCCCTGAACCATTCTGTCACAAGTCTGATGATCCTGATCAATCCTGGCATTGTCCGATCTGTTTGACATTAAAGAAATGAGAGGCTATTTGCTGCTGTTAGAGTTAAATAAACAGCCTGTCCAAAAAAGTAACTACCTGGATTTAACTAAACAAATAGTTCAGATCCTTCCATGGGTAAGTACTGCAGTGGTTCATAATGTTTCAGCTATAACAGGTTATTGAACTGTAACTGGTGCAGTAAGTAGCCTCTCATGTCTTCAGATTCAATGACTGCAAAACCTTGGCTTATAGTGGAGTATTTTCAATAAAGTAAAGGACACATCTTATCTTACATTACTGCATTCTTGATGAGCAAAAAAGCTGTCTTATCATGACGACACATCACAGAGTACCAAACCTAAATCTTCCTAACTCTTATAAATCTTCCTAAATAAATTTACAGACAAGAAGTCATTTCTAGAATTTCAGGCGCCAACATATATGTCTTTCTCCTTTAGGCTGCACACGTTTATATGTGTAGCATTTGGCTGACATACAACTATAACTTATAATTTAAAATGCTCATGGTCTGGTATATGGTGGGATTTAACACAAACATGAAAAACTATAAAAGCCAATAGGAATTTTTGAGTCTCATACTGTATATACAATAATGGACCTATAATGGATGCAGATGTCTTTCATCAGGCTTCATTATTTTATAGCCAACACTGCCAGTCGGTCCTTTGCATTTCTGTGAAATTGGGTGATTTCTGCTTAGAGCATACAAAATGTGAGAGCAAATGTCAAAGCAGAATTTGAGTACAGCCCCAGGGTTCTTACTTCACAGTCCACACACATGGTGCTTTGGACAACTTCCAGTTCAAATGAAATCAGGTCAGGATTTTTTTTTTCCTATTCAGGAAACCCACCAAGTCAGCAAAGAATTTGTCATAGTTGGGTAAAAGCACCAGCAGATCTGGAAAAAGTCCCCAGCCTATTTTCCAATTTCTACTTAACATCTAATGCTTTACTAGTACTTACACTGCAAATGGGCTGTTTGCGCTGCATAATCATGACCTCATCCAGATTTACAGCATTGAAACTTAAGTTTCCTTCTGTTCTTTAAGGTCTAAAACTCCATCCATGCAGCAGATCTGGTTTCCACGTTTTCAATATGATCAATATGATCTATATTACCACGGGCCCTGAGCTGAAACTGTTTTATGCACACGAGACTTCATATGAACAGGAGCGTGATCATTCTAAATATGTCAGCAGGCTGGACTATCTGAGTGCAAAGTGCTTCGGAGAAGAGGAGATAAGCCTCGCAGACAGGAGTCATGTATTGTTTAGTCAGGATCTCCACGTGTGCCGCGTCTGGGATGGTCCGCATCCTGCTCTCTGATTGGACGCACCCTCCTGTCAGCTCACGCCTTCAGAGTCTCATCCAAGCAGGGCCGGGCTTGGGTTGCGTTACACCCATGATTGGCCCAGAATAAGAAAATTTACAGCTTTATCTCCGCGGGTTCGAGGAGCAGGTCGCGCGTTATAAATAGAGCCTCCGGTCGGGGAAATAAAATGAGCACCGACATCCGAGGCATCCGCGTCTGGCCACCGCTCCATGATCGTAGTGAGGAGGATGGTGCAGCAGGCTCTCAGAGTGTCCGGCCGTAGCGCCTTTCCCCTGGTCAAGTGGATGGAGAGGTGGGCCGAGCGGACATCAGCAGAGGGGACCAAGGCGCTGAGGACCCTGGACGACATGCCCGGACCGTCGGTGGCCAGCTTCGCCTGGAGTTTGTTTGGCAGAAGGGGTCTGTCACGACTGCATGAGTTACAGGTAAGAGGATGAAGAAGTTGGAGACACGCAAACACATGCACATGCATCCTGTTAAAATGCACCAATACTGACAATGCTTTAGAGTTTATTTCTGCAAGGACACATCTGTCTTTTTCTGTTAAAAAGAAAACAGTTGGTCTAAAACTACTCCAAACTTTTTATGCTTCCACTACCTTTACACAGTAAGTACCCGATGCCTACATTTAGCTGATTTTCATGTCATAAAGTAAAGTTTTAAAAGCATAAGTTCATCTAAAACATCACCTTTAGGATTCTAAATACTTCTCCCAACACCCTGGCTGCTGTACAACAGGTCTATTAACATCCTCATAAATTATTTAACCATCATCTGTCAACACACCTGCCAAACAGTGATGTT
The DNA here is from genome assembly GCA_037367365.1 of Apogon talboti. Taxonomy (NCBI): domain Eukaryota; kingdom Metazoa; phylum Chordata; class Actinopteri; order Kurtiformes; family Apogonidae; genus Apogon; species Apogon talboti. The sequence goes on from JAPQRQ010000022.1 coordinate 20,752,857, forward strand.
TTGGCTTCTAATTGACACAGAGCCAGTTAAGTCTCAAACATGTGAGAATTATTAAATCATTATAGGATTAGAAAAAATGTGCAAGTGTTTTTAGTCCGGCACTGGGCTGGGAGCCGAAAAGAATCAAATATGATGCTAATCATCTCATAGCCTGCAGGGTTTTTTTTTGTTTTGTTTTGTTTTGTTTTTCCAAAGTCAAACCTCTGCCTTGTGTCCCAGGTGGAAGGAGTGCAGCGTTATGGCCCCATGTGGAAGGCCAGCTTCGGCCCCATCCTGACAGTCCATGTGGCTGATCCAGCCCTCATCGAGCAGGTACTGAGGCAGGAGGGCCAGTATCCCATGCGTTCTGACCTTTCCTCCTGGAAGGATTACAGAAAGGTCAGAGGACACCACTGTGGGCTGCTGACATCGTGAGTGTAACTTCCAGTCCATCACTTTGAGTTTTGTAGAAATGCAAATTCATTATTTTTATTATTGATTATTTTTTCAATCAGTCTGGGAATTGTTTGGTCTATAAATGGTATAAAATGTTGATCAGTGTTTCCTAAATCCAGAGGAGATTAATGTCTTTGTTTGGTCCAGAAGAAAATGATACTCACTTTATTGGTCTGAGGGGAAAAAAGAAACTGCAGGATACAGAAATTTTGGGATTTTTTCTTTGAAAATGCAGCAGAAATGGGTAATTTGTTATGAAAATATTCAGCTATTACTATAATAGTTGATGACTAATCATTTAATTGAGTAATCGTTCCTGGTTTAGCTCAATATCACAAATCTGCCTCAAGCGGCTGTAGAGTCTGTACAATATAAGTCCCCTCTATCCATCAAGCCCCTCTGGTCCTGAATCTTAAAAGAAACCATGACGTCATGTAATTGAAACCATATATGTATAATTCAGCAGTTTTCACAGATGCATATCTTTATTTGTTCTTTTTTATGGTGTGTGTAGTGAGGGGGAAGAGTGGCAGGCGGTGAGAAGTCTCCTTGGGAAACACATGCTGCGTCCAAAAGCAGTCGAAGCTTACGATAAAACCCTCAATAGCGTGGTCACTGATCTCATCGCCAAAATTCGCTTTCGCAGACATCCTCAGGGCCTCGTCACTGATATTGCCAGCGAGTTCTATCGTTTTGGCCTTGAAGGTAAGAGAAGCAATAGCGAGCCTTACTACTGGGCGTGCCATATTGTAAACATTGGTTATTATGGCCAGCTGCATAAAGGAGGTACTATTATGATAACACATTTTAAACATACACATCCATCAAATCCTGCAGCGTATTAATCTCTCCAGACAGAACAACAAGCAACATTAATCTCACTTTGAAAGAAAATACTATACCTCCAGTTTCTTTGCATCCAGATGAAATCCCCCACCAGTGTTTTGCTGTTCTCTGCATCAAGGCACCGCAGCAGTTATTCCTGTAGCTTAATTTCTTCATCCTCCTCTCCCAAATTGTCCCAGACTAAACACAGATTCACTCCAGTGACTTTGTGGTCACATGTGAAGTTCTTAAACATTGACTCTACTGTCAACAAAACTCTTTTATTATTGAGTGGAGGCTGAGTCAAGACCTGAACTGTGACATGTGCCCACTGATACAGATACCACTTGACTGAACCCATGACTAGATTTTAATCTGGTTTATAAGGAGAACTAATGCATTTTCATTTGTGTTATATTGTTATAAATAAACATCACTGAAGGGTTCAGCCATGTAATCATCACTGTAATCTATTTTGAGTGTTTACTTTGCTAAAATGAGAAAAAATAACAAAGTCCCCTGTCACTATGCCCTCCTAGCTATAATTTTATCTCTAAGTATTGTTTTGTCTGTTTATTCAGTGAAGCTATTGGTAACTTAAATGTTTTAATAAAGGTTTTATTTCCTTGAGCATTTTGAGTTGCCACTGCATCAGTAGTGATATCATGTTGTTGCTCATTTACCTTTTTGTTATTAAAATTATTATTACTTATTATTAATTATTATCATTATTTTCTTACAGGCATTTCCTCAGTGTTATTTGAGTCCAGAATTGGATGCCTGGATTCGGTCGTTCCTGAAGAGACTGAGCGTTTCATCCAGTCCATTAACACCATGTTTGTGATGACGCTTCTTACGATGGCCATGCCAAAATGGCTGCACCAGCTCTTCCCTAAACCCTGGAATGTCTTTTGCCAGTGCTGGGACTACATGTTTGATTTTGGTATGTTATTTCACCAGCACCCTACATTTATGTACTATTATTAACAACAAAGAACAACAAACAGGACAGTTAAAACTCATAAGTGCAACTGTGTCACTAAATAACCAAACAATAATTAACAAAGCATAGATAACAATTGGGAAAAGGGTAAATTATAACGCAAATGTAGACTTACAGTAGAAATAATTAACTTAGGCAATAAGGCAATAATTAAAAAGAAAACAAAACAAAAAATCAGGAAGATCAATAAAAAAAATCCCAATAAAAGTGCATGAAAAGGTAGAAAAGAGACAACATAACATGATAAAATAATGAAAGTGGTAACCCTGTACAGTAATAAAAGTAAAAAAGGGGAATGAACTTAAAAATTAATAAAGCACTTGATGGTAAAAGCAGTAAAACAGAGGCAAAATAAAGTAAAAAATAAAAAGGAATGCAAAATACTATGACAAAATGAAAATAAAAAGTAACTGGAATTACAATACTAAACTCACATGAGGGTAAACCTATAGAAATGCGTTGAAGTTGTCATTTAACAGAGGTTAGTGAATCTGAACGACATATCTCCTTGGGCAGGTCATTGGAACCTTTAAAAGGATCCCACCTGAGGATCTGAGGTCACGACGTGGCTCACAGGGGGTCCACAATTCAGTTACGTGACTAGGAACCAGACCCAGACCAACTTTAAAGGTGTTCAGTAAAATCTTAAAATCAGTTCTAAAATGGAAAACTAGGCTCATGATCATGGGAATCACATCTCATTTACTTTACAGAGTTTAACAATATTTATTTCCCGTCTTTAAAAGATCCAAACTGTATGTCTTTCTACATCCGTAAATGTTTTACTTACAGTTCTTTTCATTTCCGTTCATTGCTTGGTTGTTGTCTCACTGACACTTACCCAGACTTATCCAGATCTGAGTCTTCAAAATAAAACACAATCACTGAGCCAAAGTGGGCGGGGATGCAGGAGATTAACCTCCTAAGACCCAGGAAAGCCACAGGTTTTTGAGTTTTGGCTTTTTTTAATTAAATAATTGCTTATATTGGAAACATCATGATATGACAGTTTTTTCAGATGTATTCTTAAAAAATTTTATGGAATGTCATTTGCGGTGGACAGTTGTTTTTTTCTTTGTTTTGTATCAAGCTGTGAATTTCTTGTCTTCATACGTGGACAGAGGGTCTTAGGAGGTTAAAGTCCTTAACCCAAACACACTACAAGACCAGCATCAGGCCTAATCTAGTCTAAGTCAGTCTTGGGGTTATAATCAAATGAACACAACCTAAACAATATTAAACTAGTGGTTTTGATTTGGGATGTAAACAGTTTAGTTTTATGCACTGGCTGAGATGACATTATGTCTTGTGCCTGTAGCTAAAGGTCACATTGACCAGCGCGTGGCAGCTGAAGCAGAGAAGGTCGCCCGTGGAGAAAAGGTGGAGGGCCGTTATCTCACCTACTTCCTGTCCCAGACGGGGTTACCCATGAAGACTGTCTACAGCAACGTGACGGAGCTGCTTTTGGCTGGAGTCGACACAGTAAGAACACAGCCTTTGCCTACTGGTTCTTCTCTTGAACTTGCCAGCGGTCACATATATGAGAGGTGATATATCAGATTTATCTGTGTGTCAGAGTGTGTCCCATGTGGGATTTTGTAAGTGGCTGAGACTTGTTTGGTATTTTCTGCTGTCTTCGTCTCATGGCTATAGTTCTCATCTAACTTCAAATTTATTTTCAGAACAGTTAGATCTGCCATTAAAACCTTTTCTTTGCATTATCAAAGTCAGCTTTATTGCCTGTTTTGCCATACATGCACATACAGAACACTGAAATTGCGTAACTCTAAGGCCCACAATAAAGCATGGAACATAAGTTAATAAAAACAAAACAAAACAAAACACAACATAGCTATAAACCTAGAATATAACTATTAACAAAGGTCTAAGGAAACAAATAAATAAAACATGAATTAAGGCACCTAACGGAATAAAATTACAATGTAAGGCACATGACAGAAATTAGCCTGTAGTTTAATTTCACTGTTACAGATACATGTGATCTGTAACTTTTTTTATGCACCATTATACATCACGTACTTCAACCTGTACTTTTCTGTATTTAAGTGTTTTGTAATATCTACAGTGTTCTAGTTATAACAGAAATTTTTACCCACTTCAGAATAAATATTAGTATATACACTCACCGGCCACTTTATTAGGAACACCTTACTAGTACCAGCTATCCCTAATATAGTGGCCAGCGAATTTAAATGCTGCTGTAGCAAGAGGTGAATTGTGTTCAGAGATGCTCTCTTGCATATCTTACTTATAGCCACTAATTATTTGAGTGGTTGAAAAGATAGTTGATCATGAAAATCCCACCAAATGAGAAGTTTCTAATCTAGCATTAACAACCATGTATTATTCAAAGTTACTCAAAACCCCCTTTCTTCTCCATTCTCCAGTCTTTATGATGTATACATGCCTAAATGCACTAAGTTGCTGCCATGTGATTGGCTTGTTAGAAATTTTATGCTAGTGAGGGAGTTGAACAGATGTACCTAATATATTGGCCAGTGAGTGTATATTGAAAACTGACCTTTATTGAAAATATGTCCGTATGACTTTTTTTGTCCATATAGCCCAGCCCTGGTCACACATACTGTAGTGTCACCACTTCAGTCCTCTTTCATTTTCTTTCAGATCTCCAGTACTATGTCCTGGTCTTTGTATGAACTGTCCCGTCACCCCGAGGTGCAGGCTTCACTCCGGGATGAGGTGTTGACAGTGCTGGGGGGTCGAAACATACCAGAGGCAGTCGACGTGGCCCGTATGCCTCTGCTCAAAGCAGTAGTCAAAGAGGTGCTCAGGTACGATCGGAGAAGATTCAGTTCTCTTCCATGGGTCTGTGAGTGTGAGTCTTACTTCACTGAGCTTTTTTTTATTAATTCATTTTATTATTATTTCAGGTTGTACCCCGTTATTCCTGCTAATGCCCGAGTGATTACTGAAAGAGATATCCAGGTCGGGGGCTACCTCATCCCTAAAAATGTGAGTCTTTAGTATGAATTAAAACCTAAATCGTAAACACACTGGAAATGCCTTCACCATGGATTTGACGTACATGTAAATGTTTTGCAGTATAATAACACATGGCTGTTAAATCTCTCCATCCAGACTTTGATTACCTTGTGCCACTTTGCAACATCACGGGATCCGGCCCTGTTTCCAAACCCAGATGAATTCCAGCCTCATCGATGGTTGAACAAGGACCAGGCTTACCACCCATATGCCTCCGTACCCTTCGGGGTGGGAAAACGCAGCTGCATCGGTCGACGGATTGCGGAGCTCGAACTCTACCTTGCTCTTACCAGGGTGAGTTTCCTGCGCGATAGGCTCATGTTCAACGGATTTCTGAGGAGGTTTAAAACAGCAAGGCCCAAATATTGTATAAATTAGGTCAAAATAATCACACGATGATACATACTGGAGTTACTCACTTTAATGAATACATTTTTAGGTGTGTAAGAGAATATGGATACACTTCTTTATCACTGTGTTATTTTTTATGATGCTGCCTCGATTCTCAAAAGCACTGTAAAAAAATATTATTTAAACAGTGTGAAGGCAAAGATTTGTGAAAAAGTGGTTCAGAATATATTGATTTTTTATTTTTTTTTACTTTTTATTTAGAAATTACCTTTCAATACCTCACATCAGTATCACACCACATAGACTTTATTTATGGTAAATTACATGAGATCTGAAGAAGGTAGCATCATTTCTCAGTGTAGATCCTCCACTTCTTTCCACATCTGATTTTCATGGAGCTAGTTCTTACCTGTGACCGTCTGATAATTTGTAACAGTTGCAAAGGTCATCTGTGATCGTAGTCTTGTGCAAATCTGCCATTTCTATAATTTGTAATGTAAAAATTCTACCACATAATTATCTACCCTACTTCAGTAAATACAGAGGTCCTGTGATAATATTAGTGCCGAGCATTTATTTTGGTTTTGGGTGGGAATTCATTGTGCTCATGTTGCAATATCGCATTGATGTTCACTGAGAGTACAAACATATACGCTTAAGAAAAGAGACAAAAGATGATTAGATGAATGACATGAAAGCATACAGAAAGGAACTTTTCTTCTATCTTATCACATTTATCTGTAAGTGGTGAGCCATAATGTCAGAGCTGAAGATAATGTCATTGAATTTGAGCAAAAAACACACTCACCCAGGGCGAATACACATCATGAAACACAGATGTGGAGGGTTAATTTTCATCACAGAAGGTCCCCAGGTTACACTCGTCTCATGTAAATAAGGCTAAAGTCAGGCTTTCCATCACAAATATCCCTTTAACTATAACCATCCATTGCTTGCAGCTTGGATATTCAGGGTTAAAACAATTCTCTGTAACAGTCTTACACGTACAGAACAAGATTTTACTTGCTTTTTTTAGTGCATATATTCATTTACTTGGCATTAAGACAGAGGAACTTAACAATGTGACTCATTTCATATCCCAGGATCTCTTTTTAAATTGGTTCTATATGTCACCAAAAATACATCTTTTGGATCTAAAATATGTGAGGATAATTGGTGCCCAAGTATTCATATTGTCTGCAGCACAGTTGTTTTGTATGACTTTGGTTCTCATTTAAAGTTGCCTTGAAACCTTCAATTCATCTTCTGCTCTTTTATTCCCAAACATAGTTTCTCAGGTTTTATGATGTGTTCTTTTCACTATAACAGCTTTGCTATAGATCAGATTGAATATTCACAATTTACTCAATCAACACAATTTATATCCTTGTTAACAATATCACAATTTATCACAATTTATTGAATTGTAGCCCCTGTATTATTATTTTATTATTATTGACTATAGCGCTCTCATCCAGTAGTTAAAACCATCATGTTGTTAGAATTAAAAAAAACAAAACATTTCTCTTTGGATATATATCCTGTATTTACATGTTGTGTATCTGTTTTCTGTTTTTCTGATCTCCTCAGATCCTCATAGAGTTTGACGTGAAACCGGACCCAGAAGGAGTTTCTGTGAAGCCCATGACACGAACGCTTCTGGTTCCTGAAAATGTCATTAACCTCCAGTTTATTGAACGATGACCTGTTCTGCTGAGCTCTTCAGTTGAATGAACATGAGTCTCTCTGTGTCAGAGAGCACTAAAGGGTGGATGTAGAGTAATAGATCATCAATGAGGCATTGGGAACAGTTAACTCCAAATTTCAATATTATGTTTGTAGCATTTAATTGTAGCATTTGTTTGCACTGAGGCCAAAAGGAAGCAAGTGATGTCTTCCATCACATATGACAGCTTTATTTAGACCTTCAGCTTTCACGTGTCCTCAAACCATGTCAGACGTCTTGATGCAACATGTCAGTATTTAAAGAGGATTTTCCCAGAATCAGATCAAGCTCTCCAAAAGGCGATTATGGCCCGTGTTCATAAAATGTGCCGACCATTTCCTGTATGTTCTGCTCATGCAAGTGTTTCATTTCAACATTTCTCTATGTTTCCTAGTAGGTCAACTGATATGTAAACTGATATAGAGTAGATGTGATGTTAAATGAAAAATAGTGACTTTCAAAAGGTGCTAATAGTGAGTAAACGTTAGTGAATAATTCCTGTGATGGTCAAATCGAAAAAAAATGGCAGCTGGTGAACATATTTCTGTGCACAAATACATGGATTTTACATCTAAAATATATTCGACTCTTCAGACTCAGATACAGTAAATCTGAGTAGAAGAGACACAAATGTAACAGTGCAGCACAATGCATTTTTCTACATCAAATGTTGTATGACTGTCAGCATCATTTTGTAAAATATCTAAACTTTGGTATCTGAATTCTGTATTTATTATAACTTAAGACATTTTGAAATTGTTACTGTCATTAAAATGTCACTAACATGTCATTAAAGGTTTTGGAGTCAGCCTGCTTTCTGTTTTTCTGTACCAGCTTCATCAGATCACATTAGGATTCCACAGTGGTTAGTTTGATTCCAGTGAACAGACATGAAAACACCAATTTCTAGGAACACTGAAGAGCAAATTTCTTGTGTGAGTCAACAATTTAGACTGAATCACTTGATGGTGACATCTGCCGTCAGCGCCGAATACATGTGGGAAGTCACGTTTCTCTTTAACATGAAAGTTAATTTGGACTTGAAATATTCACAGGAGCTTTTTACACATTCTTGGTGTTAATGGCAAAACACTGCAGATATACTATTTTCCTTCAGTTTAATATTTATGCCCTAAAACCTCTTCACTGAATCTTGAAATTCTTTCTCAGATTACTGCTCTCAGCTTTAATAAACACCACTCTAAAGATTTTCCTTTTTATTACCCCTCAGCCTAAGTGGTACTGTTATTGTTTGGTTGTCTGTCCGTCTGTCTGTCTGTCCATTCAACAATGTAACGACGTCTGAAGAATGCATTGAGATATCTGCACCAAATTTATACTGTGGATGCATCTTGGCATAGAGCATAAGCCTATTGAAGATAGCTCCATTCTGGCCGAGGGCTGTTAGTGTGCAGCACATTATTTTTTTTTTTTTATATGAGCTGAAGAGTGATTATAAATCGGCTGTTATTGAATGGAGCTTGACTTTAAAGAACATTAGTTACATTATTATTTTTCGGACATTTTGGAATATAATTTTTACATTTTTTATTTTGTTTATTTAACCTGCACGTGGTTTGCTATTGTCTTGCAAAACTCTGTAATATTTCAATTGAAAACTGGAACGTATGTTCCCACTCCGGTCCAGAAGGGGGCGCTAATGCAGCTTTTTAGTTGTTTCTCTGACAAACTCAAACTCATAGCCAGTTAGCCATGTAGCTAGCTTGCTAAATCACTCATGACAGTTAGCAAACGGGTGTGGAAAAAAACAGACCATTTTAACTCTAAACATAACAGTGAGTGTCAGGACGTAGGGAACAACGTGGAAAGGTGAGTTACAAAGGTGCTCTAAATTATTAGTTAACTACTATTAGTGGTACTGTGAGAACGTAGCTTTAGCTAGTGTTGGCTAAGCTAGTGCTAACTGGCAAACAGTAACCTTGTGGTGGTAAATTTAATACTTCCCAACGCAAAAGTGCATGATATAACACGATTTTAATATATCGTCGTATTTATAAAATCTAATGTGTGTATCTAATATCAGCTAAAGCTGCTAGGAAGGCGCTACCGCCAATGTTAGCGCTAGTTCACATGTAAACAAAGGCAATGCTAATATGATTAGCCTCTGAACTAGCAGCCCAAAGATAAAAATAAAATTAATTTGTCCAAAGATTAAAAAAAAAAAAAAAAAATTGGTTTTGACAGACAACGGTTTCTGATCTTAACGTTATATTTTCATCCATATTTGGGGCCGGAGAGTATGGCCACAACCTCCATAATGGTAAATATTAAACGATATCGATAACTGTCAAAACGTTCAAATGATCTAAGGTTGTTTATTGTTCTGTGTGAATATTGAAGAAAACATAAAGCTAATTATTTTTGCCTCTAAACTATCTCTTTATCCCAACATGACAATAATTTGCTAAGGTTGGACACATTTTATAAATCTAGAGACAGAAGATTGAAAAGATTACGTCTAGTAGCTTGTGCAACATCAAAATATGTCCGAGTAAAATTATGTAAAACAAGAAAACACTGAAAAAGTGTTTTCGCTGATTACTAAGGCCTAACGTCCTTATAGTAACAATACGTATCATGGTATAAAAATATACAGTATTCAAGGTAATTGGCTTTATCTTTAGAATAGATTAGTTTCTCATGTCTAACCCTAACCCTTATTATTATTATTATTGTGTTGTAGCAGTGTTATGGGTTTGAACCTAACTGAAATACAAGTTAAAACAGCTTGAGGTCTTTAATCCATTTAACACTGTCAAAGATTCTCCCAGTGTCCTTGCGAAATGTAGCTCTGCTGTACAATAATTTGGTAAAGCCAAATACAGTGGTCAGTGAAGGACATTATGTATCAGTAGTCACCTGCTCTAAAAAAAAAAAAAAAGTGATGTGTTTTATCTTATAAATTAACAGATGCAAGCAGGTGACCCTGTAGTTGGTGCTCCAATGGCAGTGGCTGTGGCTCAGAGTCGGTCAGAGGATGAGGAAACACTTGGTGTAAAAGACGTGAAACGGACAGCAACACAGGCTTTTGGCAGCGGTGTTCCCAAACGCAGAAGCTCCTCCAGGTTTGATTTATGTTGTGTATGCTGCATTGTTCTTTTAGTTGTGCACTTGCAGAGTCACTGTATTCTGTTGACAATTAAAGCCACTCATTATACATTAAAATTCAATTTTGACCTAATAATATCCTCAGGTCAATAAAAAGGAAGAAATTTGATGATGAGCTGGTGGAGAGCAGCCTTGTAAAGTCATCTAGTAGAGTAAAAGGTCCTCCTGTCATAGAGCCTGTTCGCTGCTCAGGAAGTGAACCTTCATCTAGTGAGAAAAAAAAGGTACACACAGTGCTATAAATTGATTTGTCCTTTCATGTTATCAGGAAATTTCATGCTGTAATATTTATGCTTTTGTTTTGTTTTTCTTTGTTTTTTTTAAACCAGATTACCAAATCAGGAGCCACACTCACGCCACCTCTCACAATGGTCATAAACCCTGCACCCATCACCAAAAGAGTAAAGAAGAGTAAGCAGCCACTACATGTAACAAAAGATCTGGGTCGATGGAAACCTACAGACGACTTGCTGCTCATCAATGCAGTTTTGCAGGTGAGTAGTAAAAACATCTCTGTCATTGTTTAGGAATGAATGTGAATTTCTTTGTACATTAATCTCTCAAATATTAGTAAGGTCATGGATTATATATTCAACCTGATTTGTTTGTGTGCCTACCTGTATCTGCATCTAGACCACAGATCTTACTTCAGTTCATTTGGGGGTCAAGTTCAGCTGTCGTTTCACTTTGCGGGAAATTAAAGAGAGATGGTACGCTCTGCTCTACGATCCTGTCATCTCAAAGTAAGATTCCCAGCAGGAACCAGTTTGACCTTCCCAAACACCATGTAATTTTACACCTTTTTCTGACACCTCTTTTTTCTGGCTTATCACACTTGTGTTTGTTGTTTGTGTGTAGGCTGGCGTGGCAGGCCATGCGGCAGCTCCACCCAGAGGCCATTGCAGCGATCCAAAGTAAAGCTCTCTTCAGTCAGAATGAAGAGGCACTGCTGGCCAAGATTGGCTCAGTAAGTGAAACTACTATATGAATGATGTAGAATGGTTAACTGTCATAGCCAAGAAATGTACCCGTTCGGTTTGGTTTTTACTGCCTGACAGAAACATTGAGCAGGAAATAATCACAGAGATGCACACGTCTTGGAAGATATCACTTCAATCCATTAATTATGATTCTGAGCAAGACCACTGTGTGAAATTATCTGTTTTTGAGACGACCTAAGACAGAGAAAAATCTTTTACACATATGACTGGTTTGTAATGTATTCTCAAAGGAATCTATTATTTTCTCATTCAACAGACCAGTCAGCCCAAACTGGACATTTTCCAGGAACTCTTGAACAAGCACCCCAGTGTCTTTCACCCATCCCGCACACCCAAAAGTTTGCTCGTGCACTGGCAGCTGTTAAAGCAGTACTACCTACTGGATGACCAGAGTGGTGAGTGTGGTCTCTACAGTTGTATACATACATTGTGAAGTTTCAATTCAAACTCTGTCTTGAATGAACATTAGCTGTTGTGCAGTGTGGATACTGACAGATCTAAATCTAAACTACTCTACATTCACTAGAAAACAGAATGGCATCTCTTGTCACTGCTCTGTATGTAATAGTCTTGTTGGTGTTAATTGCGTTCCAGTCCAGCCTCTCCCGAAAGGCGACCAAGTCCTCAACTTCTCCGATGCTGAACAGATGGTAGATGATGTAAAGTTAAAGTAAGTTATTCCCCAGGTGGCATTCATCTCATTTTTGTTGCTCCTAACTGTTTACAGTGTAATTAATTAAGCAGTCCACATAAAATCTAATCAGTTTTTTATGTATCTCATCACACAGGGAGAGCAGAGATGAAGTGCTGGAACATGGTAAATTAAAATAATGACTTGATTAAAGTTTACCTCATACAGAATAAACTTGAATCTGTTTGTATCTGGTCAGAGGGTGAAGCTCAGTTGTTTTACTACTAGAAGATGCGAGTAAGCTGATGTTATAGTTTACACAATTTTTTTGGTTTATGAATACTAAGGGATTATGTAGTGTATTCAAATGTTCTCCTCAACTCAGTTCTGATTCTATACTGACAATTGATAATGTCACACATGCTTTCTTGCTCCAAGTTGATCTAAGTCTTCTTTTTCAGAGCTCATGATTTCTGATCGTCACCAGAAAAGAGAGATCAGACAATTAGAGCAGGAGCTGCCGCGATGGCAAGTTCTTGTGGATAATATCACAGGTCCGGTTCATAGCTTTTTGCTCGTCCTGTTTGTGTTTCAATAACCCCAGCCTGATGGTGTCCATTTATGACCCTGTATCTGCGTTTCTCCAGGTATGAGCATGCCCGACTTCGACAACCAGACTTTGGCTGCGTTACGAGGACGAATGGTTCGCTATCTCATGAGATCACGAGAGGTACTGTAATATTTATTCAGAAACGGTGGTTTCAGTGAGGAAGAAAGTCTTACCTAATGCCTTTGTTTATGTTCACACAGATTACATTGGGCAGGGCAACAAAGGACAAACAGATAGATGTAGATCTGTCGTTAGAAGGGCCGGCTTGGAAAATATCAAGGAAACAAGGTGGTTTAAGTTGGACTAACATGCTATACAGCTCATGTTTAAAATAGTTCCAGTTTAAGTAAGTAACGTGTGGTGTTTGTGTTGTGTTGCAGGTATTATTAAGCTAAAAAATAATGGAGATTTCTTCATTGCCAACGAGGGCAGACGGCCCATCTACATTGACGGGAGACCAGTTCTATCAGGAAATAAATGGAAACTGAACAACAACTCAGTCGTTGAGGTATGTACAGGGTGAAAGATCAAATAATAAATTTTTTTAAATCATGATGATTTAAATATTAATGACAAATGTCTCTAATGTAATGTTCTGTGTTGGTGCAGATTGCAGGTCTTCGCTTCGTTTTTCTAATTAATCTGGAACTCATCTCACTAATAAAAGCTGAAGCGGCCAAGATGACACAGCAGTGAATGTGAGCCAGTCAGCACAGAAACTGACAAACAGGACTCACTGAACACACTGGGCAAACTGGCAGAAGTGCAGCGTAGGTCCAGTCAGTTCTCCACAGAGACACTGTTACCAGGATGTTCTCACAAAGCACAGCAGTGCAACCAAGACTGGGCTGTAAAGAGGATTCAGTTAAACGCTGCAGCAAAATAGTAACAGGTTTTGCTTGTTGTTTGGACATTTTCTATGTTGTAATGTAGACAATCTGTTGGTAGAGCACTGTTCATTCAGTTTTTCAACATATTGTATGTACATTCTGTAGCAAAGTTTTTCAGATATTAAACTTGTACACACAACTGTCTGAAGTCTCCTTTGAGTCCACTGTTGAAAAGTTCCACATGTTTAAGAGGGATAATATGAAGATGTAAAAACCAAAGAATACTTGTCACATTATTTAGATCTTTTAATCTGACAGAAATCAGAAGCTATGGTTACAAAACCATGTAAAAGACCTTATTTGGAAGTTTTTTTTTTTTAAATCCCTGCACTTAAATGAGCAGATATTAAGTACACATTAATATTTTGAGGCATAATGAGAGTGAAGGTCTCTAAACGGTAAATATTTTGTGGATATTTCAACTTGAATAGAAAATCAGTGTATTAATATTTTTAAATACATATTCACGTCGTAACTCTGCGAGATTGTTAATATCCAGAATTATGTGAGATACTCAAACCTTTATGATAACTGTTCTTTAAACCAAGGTTGTCATATCTTTCTCAGTTGTAAAATCTAACCATTTGGCATTCATTTGTGCAGTAGTGATTATGTACCTGTGGATAGTGCAAAAGAGTTTGTCAGTAACAGAATACAGGATACTATTCCAGGTTGTTTTTATGTGTATGTACATAAAGTGACACTAATTCTTTAGAGACATGTATCATATTGAATACTGTACAAATGTAAATCCCTTTTTCATTGAAGAACTACTGTTTGCACCCAAAATGACATCCAAATTTATATAAAATGCTCAAACTACTTGCATTTAACTTCATTTATTAAAGAAACCATAAATCCATTTTATGTTCATGCAAAAAGCCTTAATTTTCATTAACACTAAAGCTATAATTTGCTACAGGATTACACCCTTGTGCATAAAGCCACACATAAATTGCTCAAATATTTATTTAAGGTGTATGTTTGAGTGTGGCGTGTCCTCATTTAAGTGGTAAAGACAAATCGGTGCCATATTTCTCACTTTGAGAAGGTGTTTTGTCTGTGAAATGTTTCCATGATCAACAGGATGTTCTGCTCCACTCACAGTGTACTTCACAGACCTGTAGCTCATGACACATTCAACAGCTACATAGAACAGCTACCATGTTGTATTGTCTGCTATGCAACAAAAAAATCACAAAAAACACATGTAAATTCTGTTCAAGTGTAAGTGATGACAACATGAAGTGTTTGGAGAAAATCTTACCAAAACACAGACAGAATATGCAGTGAATCACTTGTTACTATAGAAACGTATGCTTAGTCTTTGCCACAAGTCTTGTTTTGACTGGGTTCCTCAAACATGGTGAGTTTAAATGGGGGGAAAACCACATTTTACACAACACTGCCCAAATCCAGACATACTGTTGTAATATTTATCTCTCTTAAATATTCCAGGGTAGAATTTCAGCAGGCAATGCCTTACAACACTGCACAGAAAGAAAGAAAGCAGCTGATAGAGCCATGATAGCTCTCAGTTTAGTGTCAATTTATTTTGGAAGCACACTTGAATTAATGCTGGTGATACAGCTAGAATGCTATATATACAGGTCATTGCTAACTCATCAACTGAATATACAAACATTTGGGAGGTTGTGACATATTGCATTGATTTTAGATATACTTGTGGTTTGTATAACAGGTTAGCATCAATAAATAACTGCTGTATTCCTATAAAATGTGATCAGGTTGGACTCTTTTTGGTGACAAAATAAATAAGGAAGCAAGAATAAAGGTACAAAATATCTCAAAACACATGGGCCATTTACCAAAAGAAACAAAAGAGTCTGTTAATAATAAAATGTCTGTGTAAGTTATCGTTTGCCAAGGTCTTTGTTTATCCTTAGTTTGTTTTTATAGTTCAACTGGACTGGTTTTTGTTCTTACTTATGAAACTATTCCTTACCAATGCATAGTACTTCATTAATGATTGGCAGAAAAAATGTTCTTTTTGTCTGTGAGGATCAAATCTGTTATATAACCAGATCTAGTCAGACTGACTGAACACAAAATGAAGATTACAAGTGGATGTTATGAAAATTAATATGTATAGAAATGCAGCAGACACTAAGAACAAAAACCGGTCCAGTTGATGGAAGGATGTTGATAACAAATTTCAATCTTTTCTGAGTCTCATTTATTCAAAGTTTAACTGTGTAAAATTATTCAGTGACTACAGTAGCATTATGTATATTTTTGTCTTTAGCAGTACTTGTATGTTTTCAACACGTGGAACTTAATCTTTGCTCCTCTTTTGTACACTGATAACGTCTCAAAAGAAATTATTTATGATACTACTGATGCTTTGCTATGGTATATTTATATTATAGTAGAATTGTAGGTCTTTGTGTACCTGTCCATGTTTCTGAAACCCCATGGAGTAATAAACTGATAAAGACTTCCTCATTGATCACTGTTACTGTAACAAGCAACGATATTAAAACACACACTAAACACTGTATGTCTTTAATTTTATTTGTATCCCTGTTCTGAGGCCAAACCATTACAGTCTTATTTCCTATGCAAACATGCAAATATTTGTGACATCTGTTGTACTTTATATACAATTGCTTGTGTTATTATCTTCCTTATAATGCAGCTCAGGTCACCTGTATCTGAAACAGTACACTGTTGGTGTAAGGTTTGTTCATTTTATTGGAAGTCACCACTGTACTCTCTTATCTATTGGCAACTGTATGTGCTTTTGCATGGTATTTCTCCTCTGTCACTTTACTGTTTGCCTTGTAAATTCAGGTTTTCTCAGGGTGTGCACAAGAGCTGCTTACCATGGGCAAGGATCGTAAAAAAAACCTGCAGACTATACTGAAGGACGTCTGGATTACTCTGCTGAAGGACCTGCGTTTGTGTAATAAGACACTGGCAACTCTTTGTAACTGGTACATATTTCATTGTGGTTTTGTAATGACAGTTCAATGTTAATGTTTACTATTTAGGTTATAGTGGCAGTAACAGTGCTGTGTTTATACGTTACTGTTTAATTATTCACCCTCTTCAAGTATTTATCATCAAGAATCCTTGTAGTCTCTAATTTGGGATTTTGGTTAAGAATCTAAACTCAAATACGTACGTCCCTCCCTTGTAAATAACCAAGTTTTAGTTATTTTGTGACTGCTGTTGTATTCAGTAATCACACATTCTTAAATATATACTACTTTTTATTTTTGAGAAACTTCAGTTGAAGATTTCTGCTCATCTTTAGAGAAGGCCCTGAACGTCCCGCGGTCCGTGAACACCTCAGAGGTGTTCAGGGTTCTGCCTGCGGTTCATCGTGGAGACCATCTGGAAATAAGCGGCCGTCTGACACAACACAAGTGAGTAGAATTGATTTGTTCTAACAGAAAAAACTTTTAATAAATCAGCTAAATTGCTTCCTACTTGCATATTGTGCGCATATAAAAGGGCTGTTGATTGGAAACAGGGAAGCGGGTGAAAGCCGGCTAATTTGGGTGTTAGCAAGTTAGCATGATGATGAGGATGATGAAGAGCTGTGTGCATTGGAGAGTTAGTCAGGTCTAGTTAGTTAGCTAAGTTTTACCTCGTTTATGGTTGGATTTTATCATGCTCATGTGCCCATATGTAACTGAGCGAAGATAAATTAATGTGTTGTCATTAGTTAGATGTTAGCTAACAGATGTGTAAAGAAAATTAGCTCATGACACATTAATTTCTCTTTTGAAATAGTCTCAACTCCACGAGTTATTCAAGGTTGGACATACATTTTCCACATTGTTTCACCTCTTTATGTAAATTTACAAACCATAACCATAAAATGTGATCTATTAGATTTAGATGTCTATTCACAAAGACGAACCGTGTATTGCTTATTGCGTTTTACCATCAACTAACTACATCTACCATCATGCCTAGGTGGTCAGTCAGCTTGTGTTATTTACCCAGCACTTTATAGAGCAGAGCCCCCTATTTTTTAATAACGCCTGTTAAAAATATAATGTGGGAAATTATATGAAATGTGAAAGTATATGCGAGGGTAGGGAAACTAAACAGGTCAGTGTAGGAAAAAAATGTCATGTTGTGTAAGACACTTCCAATAAATTAGGTGATCTTAGTAGTATTACTAGTAATTAAGAAAGACTCGTATGTAAATAAAGACTTCCTGCATAGTTGGTAATATGGAAAAACAAGGTCAGGATCTTGTTTTGGCTCTTCAGCTGCACTTAATAATTACTTCATCTCAAGTATCTCTCTGTAAACAAAGATAGCTTCAATATAAATAGAATGAGCAGATGATTTTTTAAATGTAAGGCCAGTATTTCAGTAGTAAGCAGTAGCTGTGGAAGATAACCAACTAATCTTACGTTAATAATAATGGTGTTGCCTACAGTGATAAGACAGGTGTTAGTGCTAGATAAAGCAGAAGCCCTCGTGTTATCTGTTCTTTTATGAGTGACATCAAAGTAAAACATTGTTTAAATGATGCAAGCAGCATTGCTATTGGATTCTTCAATAAGGAAGACAAAATTTTTATAAGGGAAGATAAAACTTTATTAGATTTTTTCCCCAGACAAACCATGATTGTTAATCATTATAAAACACACACAGGTCTGGTAACATTTGTAGTAAACAGAGGCTGGGTCTAAATTGAGGCTCAGCCCTCCTCTTCGTCTTCATCCTGTTTTCTGTCCACTCCCCCTGAGCTGGTTGGCTTGTTATGAACACCGAAGTGACTGGTTGGACACAGGAGTAGGAGGAGACGGGTTTAAAGGTTCTGGTGCAGTTTGAAACAAACCCACACTGACTGAGAAAATGTGTTATGGTGAGAAGTTGTGATGGGGAAAAAATGTCAAGATTGTAGCTATTATAATCCACAAAATCATGCACAAATTATTCCATGTTCAACTTGTGACTGTCATTGTCTCACCACATGACATGTCTGTAAAAGGCATTTTAAATGATGGACAATTCATTCTTGAGAAACTAGATGCTTGATTGATTCAATCATCAACACAATGCATGCCAGTCAGATTCAGACTCAATCCCAGCATCATTCAGTTTTTGGAGCCAGATCTTGTAGTTACCCTCATGAAGCTTTAAGAGCTCAGTGCATTATGGGAAATACCTGATCACTCCCCCTGATAGTTCAGCTAATTGGCCAAAGGATTTGACAGAAATATGATTCACTGTATTGCAGTAAATCAATCTTGATGTAATTGATTCTGGCAGGGTTTATTTCCAGAAAAAATTAATGTTGTGTGGCTGAAAAACTGTTTACAAGAAAAGGTGAGAACACCTTTATTGAAAAAGTTCCAGATAAAATAACTTTACATTAAACTCTGGTCAATGTAATGGAGCTGAAACTACACCAAATGGAACAGGATCAGAGTTCATGGTGTTTCACCGCTCTTTTACAGAGCAGCTTAGATCACATAGAAATAACAGAAATAACATTCTGTATGTTTTTCAGATAAAAATTCATTCACTTTTTGATATGGAGCTTCAGTGTGAATATTAAAATCTATATCTATAGGTTTTATATAATCAAAAATGTGCAGTTTGTCTTTAATTGAGCCTCCTCCCATTTATATGGATCTGTTTTAGAATGTAAGAAGTTCCTCCCCTCCTCAACGGGTCACGATAAACTACAGTGTTTTTTTGCGGAATTGTGAAGACAGATAGGCAGAAAGACAGACCAAGGGTCATCACATTACGAAGGTAGAGCCAAAGGTAATTATGTTGATTTGCACTAAAGCTTAACAATATGATAATTCTACTAGATTGTATAATACTGTCAAATTTCACACACTAGAGGATCTTATCCAGTTTTTTCATTTTGATTGTCTTGTGAATGGAAATGTCATGTCAACACCTAAATCCGTTTGCTGTAAGAAAATATTTCTATTTAGTTGTGTGTATTTTTCATGTCATTTCTCCGTAGAGCACTAATGAAATGCTGCTTCTGAGATGCTGCCCGAGACTGACTCGACTGAGCCCTCTCAGTAACAGACAGAGGTACGAGTGCTGTAACTCAACAGTCTGTCACTGTGTCATTTTTATGTGCTTTAGCTGACTGACTGGCCTCAAAGCTCCACCTGGTCAAAGGTCTCACTTTGATGAAGGCTGTTAAATCATAAAAATAAATTTGACTTTTTGAGTTTTACTTGCATTTTGACACACAACTCAAAAATGTTTTGTACATCAATTCATACTTTTAATTGGCATCATGTTATTTCTGTTGTCTTTACAAAGGTCTCAATTAGCACCTGCTGTGGCGCCATGTGCAGTTCGTCTCTGGAGCAGCAGCAGTGACGACCAGTACCGTCGTGCCCACGGTCGCAGCTGGAGACATGCTGTGGCAGGACTTCTGGCCGGGACAGGGGCCGTTTTGGCTTATGGCCTCCACCAACACAAGGTTTGGACTGGATAAAACATGGAAAACCAGTCAGTGTTTAATGTGGGGATGTTGTGCCAAGGCCAAATTATGTCACCAAAAAATATGCAATGTGGTTAAAAAAAACAAAGAACTATCTGAGGCCATAAACTTGTTTTGGCTTGAATTCTGGCGTCTCATGACAAACAAAATCTCTTGTTTTTACTAAATGAAATGAACATTTTTGAATACTTCAGAACTATATTTATGTTTATATTTAGAGACTTCCTTTCTAAGTTACAGCCTTTTTATGGTGAAATTACAGGGAGGACAATAACCTGTCACAATCGGCTTTAAAGCGTTTTCCTTCTTCATGTGATTCCACTAGCAGACACACGGAAGTAATCAGACTGAATGTCCTGAGAGAGTGGGACGAATTACGACATTCACATTTTGTTATGAACTATAAAGACTACCTCAAATACTAAACTTAAAAAGTGATTTATTCATTTTAAAGTCCTTTAATCCCTCTAGTCCCACCTTTCCCAAACTTAGGGTTAGGACCCCAGATGGGTCATGGACCTATTTGGGTTTTTTTTTGTGTGTCACCAATGGACAGATTAAAATATATAACAATGCTATGATATATGTGTGATATTTAAGTACAGATCTTCAGTCTTCAACAGATCTGATCATCATAACTTACAGAAACCTCTGTTTGTTTAGAAATATTAGTGATATTTTCTGTACATATTTACGAAGGGTTAAATCCATATGAATGTGTGCATAGTTAGAACAGTGATGCTGCAAAGTGTTTTTAACTTAGAAAAAAAACACATAAAAGGCGGGTTTAGAGATGTCCATGTGCATACTGTTGTAAAATGAATAAACACACTCCTTCCTCTGTCTTGTTTTCTTATTTCTTTTTGCCTCTCCTTCACAGGCTGAGAAGGCAGACAACATTAAAGTAAAGACTCTGGAGAAAACTTCCACTTTTCCTATTTTCAGCCAAGAAGATGTCGCTAAACACCGTTCTCCAGAAGACGGCATTTGGGTCACTTACAAAGGCGGCGTCTATGACATTACTGACTTTGTGGCCATGCACCCTGGTGGGACGAAAATCTTACTGGCGGCAGGTGGAGCCCTTGAACCGTTTTGGGCGTTGTATGCTGTACACAACCAGGAACATGTCCTGGAAATCCTCTCAGAATATAAGGTATGTTATTATTTCTTTTAATCATTTCAGTAGTTTGAAGAGCTCCACTTACTATCTCATGGTACAGGTGCTAAGGGTTGACTCTAAACCAACCTAAAGCAAGTTAAACAAATTATCTACTAAAACCTCCCATTCACCATAATATAAACCAACAAAATATAAACACTGCCCCGCAGACAAAAACGGTTTCACTCTTCAACAGATGTTCACTGGGGATGTGGCTGGAACAATTTCAGTCAAACACGGCGTCCATTGTACAAGACAGACAAGAAGTGGCTGTGAGCATCAAATGGCAAAATCAGTCCGCTCGTGTATATATTCACAGCTGAAACCTCTCTGAATCTACTAGAAACTGCAACTGCTTTGTACATTATTAGCATTATATCAGAAACACTGATCCTGTGATGTTGCTGTAATTTATGTATCCTGTTTTCAGTTGATCACTGATGACACATCTGGGGTTTCCTTACATCCATAAAAAGACTAAAATCCAATGATCTGAATTTTAGGCCCTCAAATTGCCTTAAAACGGTTTTTGTAAGTTAACTTTTGTAAGTTACTTTCACAAAGTTAACTTTTTAATACAATGTGGGAGTACATTGTATTGATGTTAAGATTGACCAACATTAACCTTAAAACATGGATCATTTATTTGTGAAAAGGGACTTTTTTCTGTTGTTCCTAGATTAAATACCACATATAAAAATGAATGAATCTACCTTGAAACCCACTTGCATGGAGTAAAAAGACATGCAGCAGAGCTAACATCCACATGTGAGGATGACTCATCATGTAATACTGTTCACATATAAAGTTGCATTTACTTCACTCTCACTTTCAAATTAAATATGGGGAACATCATTCATGCTGAAACAAAATGAAACTACATGGAATCAATAACCACTGGTGCAAACTGTGTAGCCTGGTCAGAATTATTGAGACACACCCAGCCTAGTGTGTCATGATGTGGTGTGTGACCTGTAGTCGTGTCACATCTAGAAGCAGTAACTCAAGTTTTCATTTATATGAGTATTCAACAAGGTCTGGCTGATGAAAATTTGTGTTGAATGTGTTTGATATCAATTTTGCAATTGTGATTTTCTTTTATATTTTTAATACTATTTTTTATGGATTTGAATCATGTCTCACATCGGACTTATAATGTTGAAATCACAGAAACCTAATGCCAGACTATTAATTTTGCTCCTATTTTCTAATAAAACTTGGATCTGTGGTTTCTACAAGGTCGGTGAGCTGAGTGCAGAGGATCAGAAGAAGCAGCAGGACATTAAATCATCTGACCCCTACTCCTCAGACCCTGAGCGGCATCCCGTCCTGCGCATCAACAACCTGAAGCCCTTCAATGCAGAACCTCCGCCTGAAATCCTCTCAGAGAGCTACATAACCCCCTCTGCTTTCTTCTTCAAAAGAAACCACCTGCCCGTTCCACAGGTGGACCCGGCCTCATATCGTCTACAGGTGGAGGGGTTACCTGGAGGGGTTCTCACCCTGTCCTTGGAAGACTTGAAGACTCGGTTTCCGAAGCACACAGTCACCGCCACGCTGCAGTGTGCAGGCAACCGCCGCTCTGAGATGAACAAAGTGAAGCTGGTGAAAGGCCTGAACTGGGGCATCGCTGCCATCAGTAACGCCACGTGGGGCGGAGCCAGCCTCAGGGATGTGCTGCTGGCCGCTGGTTACGGGCCAGATGTGGCGCAGTGGGCTCGCCATGTCCAGTTTGAAGGACTGGATAAAGACGTGTCGGGGACGACCTACGGCGCGTCGATCCCCATTAACAAAGCAGTGAGCGAGGAAGGTGATGTGCTCCTGGCTTATGAGATGAACGGCGAGGATCTTCCCGCGGACCACGGTTTTCCTGTCCGCGTGGTGGTCCCAGGAACGGTGGGCGCACGAAACGTCAAGTGGCTGGGTAAGATCGTCGTGAGCACAGAGGAGAGCAGCAGTCACTGGCAGCAGAACGACTACAAGGGCTTCTCTCCGGGGACCGACTGGGACACGGTGGACTTCAAGTCTGCCCCAGCCATCCAGGAGCTGCCCATCCAGTCGGCTATCACCACCCCAGCAGACGGGGCTGTGGTGGACCGCAGCGACGAAGAGCTGACCGTGAAGGGCTACGCCTGGAGCGGCGGAGGCAGGGAGGTGGTACGCGTCGATGTGTCTCTGGACGGAGGGAACACGTGGCATGTGGCCCAGCTGAGAAGCAGCGAGAAGGGACAAGCCCCAGAGACTTCACCTGCTCCGGGACGAGCCTGGGCCTGGAAGCTGTGGGAGATAACAGCTCCACTTCCACCCGAGACTCAGGAGCTGGAGATCGTGTGCAAGGCAGTTGACAACAGTTACAACATGCAACCAGACACAGTTCCTCCCATCTGGAATCTGAGGGGCGTGTTGAGTAACGCCTGGCACCGAGTGAAGGTGCAGATCAGAGAGGACCAGGCTGACGAGTAGACTCTAAAATGCAGGCGTTTGAAATGTTTGTTCATATTCTGACACTTTTATGCAGTGGGGAAAACAGAGAAGAAAAGATCACAGTATATTTGACGCACAATGTTAAAGTTTATATGCAGTGTATACGATTTTCAGAGTTTTGTATGTACAACAAAGACTGCTGAAGCTGTAAATGACCAAATCATGTCCAGTTTGTCCAGTGGTGAGTCACTCACACTGTAGTCTTAAAAATATTCATTCAGTTCATTCTGAATTCTTGTCATTTGTAGGAAAAAATGCTTATTTTTCTAATTGGTAACCTTAATGTGAGTGTATAAGGCTTGAATTTGTGGTTTATGATTTAATACTAATCATCAATTATTGAAAGCTATCATTTTAAGTAACATAATAGAATTGAAGGATTAAAGAGTAGTAGGTTTGGAGTGTGTACCTCAGCGACGACTGGAGTTTAGAAGAACTGACACAACTTGACATTCAAAACAATAAATACAGTATTTCTTTAATCTGAAGTACGAGGATGTTAAAGTAATAACTCTATGGGAGAAATACGTGTAAAATCTGCTGCTGTGGAGATCTAGGACAAGTTCACTAATACCATTGAAGGAGCATGTGTGCCCAGTGAGGCCACACATGTCTGATGTTCACCACATGTCTTCGTGCTCTGACAAATGTGTGAGTGTCTGGACATGGAGACATTTCTGAGATAGAAAACAGACCTGGATACTTTGAAGAAAATTGACAAACTTTTTATGTTTTTTCTCATTCTCTTCCAACACAACTATAGGCTGTTTACAAGACACATCTGTTAAAGCTGCTGAATGCCTGCCTTGTTATCAGCTCTTAGATGACTCTTTCTATTATGTAAAATGCACATTATTGTTAAAGAAGATGAATAAAGAACTATAATTTTACACTGAACTTCTGTGTAGTATGAAAATATTTAGAGCATCTCTGGTTCTTGTTTGTGGACAATTTATAAAAATGATGTCATAGTAGTTGGTGTTACTCCACTTTAAAGTACCACACAGATGCTTTTGTCCATGTTGACTGAAGACATGGATGTTTTGCAGTATTAACCAGGCCTATACTAAACAGTGTTCATATGACAAAAGGTGAAACACGAGTTTAACAAATTAAAAACTATTAAGACTGCATCTTACTTTAGCTCACACACACTGTTTGTTTTGACTGATCACTCAAACCAAGCACATAACATTAACATTTACAGGATGAAGAACAGATGAGGTAGGTATTTAGATGATCCTAAAATGAGATATTTTGATACTGGATGTAGAATCTCCCTTTCCTAAAGCAGTGGTGAACATCAGCATGGAACTATGTATTTAGAAAGATTCTTATAATATTCACCCTTAAAGACCTAGAGTTATTTATGTGGTGACTTCAAAATGAATGTTTCTCTGAATGTAACTTTTCCTGAATGAATGAATTTATACTATTGAATTAATACCAATTAATGAATTTATACCATTGAATTAAAACTAATTAATGAATTTATACCATTGAATTAATATCAATTGATGAATTTATACCAGTGAATTAAAACCAATTAGTGAATTTATACTATTGAATTAATATCAATTAATTACCATTGAATTAATACCATTGAATACCAAATGAATTAATACAGTTTACTATAAAATTATTCTCTGCACTCTACATTTTACATCAGGTATTTTTCTATATTCATTTCACTGATCATGTAAATGTTGAGAGTTAATTTAAATTTGATTATATTAAACAGACCAAACTGAACCAGTCACTTTTTCTGTGAAGTATATCATTAACTGAACATAAAAGAAGTACCTATAACCACTGTCAAATCACATGGGTGTTACTGAATCAATGTTGCAGAAAATGAGACTATTTTAACATTCACTATGGAGCCTCTGAACGTCCATGAAAGACACCTCTGATTCTGTTGAAAAGCTGAGAAACTGCAATGTATTGGTAGGATTAATGGTTCAAAAGTTATAAAACACTGTAGATCAGAAGATACTTTTGGTCGCCGGTGGTTGTTTAGGGTTTTGAGGGTTAAAGTATAACGAAAAAATGCTATTATTTCTGCAGAAAAGCATTCCTCCTGTGTGTTATTAATATAATGGTAGTCCTGTATTCTTGGGTTGTATCCTTTTAAGTCCTAAATGTATCACAAATGAAAAACTGCTGAGCTTTTTGATTTGAGTCATGATATTATTACAACCTTATGTGGAAGTTTACAGAAATGTTAATTTTACACAGTGAGTCCTTAATGTGGAAACAGGATATAAACTGACTCATTAGGTTTCCTGACAACAAAAAGGATGCTGCAGCTGGCAGGAAGCAGAAAACAAAGAGAAAAACAAGAAGGGAGGGAAGTTCCAGAGATACAGATGAGGCATCATGTCAGCTGAGGTATCTGCGGCGTTGTGTTTAAGTGCATCATCTAAACCTATGTCCAGTCCTGTTCCAATAATTTGTGCAACTCCTTACACTGGGAGTCACACTGTTGTCATGGTGAGATGTAGCCTGTACTCTGGGCTTTAAAAGGATTAAGGTAGAACAGAAATGACTCATGCGGACTGAACGTTTTGTACATGTCCAGATAGTCTACGTTCCCTGCCTTATAAATATATCTTTTTTATGAGTATCTCTAATGGGACTGACCCGCTAAGGAGTTGTTTGGCAGTCATTACAAAGTTTATCCCTTTCTCATGGAGTTATAAACTTTCATCCGCTGACTCAGAAATGACTAAAGTGGTGCACAGAAGTGCGTCGAACAGATAAAGCATCCTGCAAATAAAACGCCATGAGAAATGATATATTGTGTTGGTCTCAGTAACTGAGCCATGATTCTACAATGAGTATATGAAATGCAAAGCATGGTCATGTATGGCTCCTCAAGTGTGAGGAGAAATTACAGTAAGTAAAGGAAAGCAAAGTCAGCAGAATATGACATGTTTCAGCTCAGTCATATCCACTACAAAGGTTCTGTCCTTTAAATCGTTGGTCATCAGATTAGTCTGTGAAAGCTTTACTTCCACTCCTGCCTGTTCTGTATTTCTGTTCCTCCTAATTGATAGTAATAGTAACACACATTGCACATTAGTTGCTAAAAACAGGGAACAGATGAAGATGAGTCCTGATGATTTTGTTGCTTCCAATGTCAGCAAATTCAGAAAAGTGTATCACATCAGTGGTAAATGCAGACTGTGACTCTGTGGTAAGTTGTGTTACAGTGAGGAATGGTCAGAATGTGGATGAAGCCTGAAAATGACTGGAAGGCTTTTCTGAAAATTTTCAGATAAAAAAGCATGTAAGGAAAAACACAATCTAACTGTTGATGATGGGAGTTTCTAGTAAACATGGACAGATTCATCTGTGCTGATATGTCATTTTACAAACTAAAAGAACAGCTAATGTTAGCCCTCTAAACTGGGAAAATATTAGCTCTGTTAGTCTGGCCTTTTTGGTCCAGATTAGATTTTGGTCGTATTAGTTTGATTCTAACTAAATTTGCAGGTGTGAATCCTCAGGACCACAGTGCAATCTCAGTCCTGCTCAAACTGAACCATGGTTTGGATCTTTTACAGTGTGAAAACATATTTTGGATTGTTTAGGCTTTTGGGCCAATTACAGGAAATTACAGCAAATCACAGCTATTATTGCAGAAGATGGAAGAGGAAAGTTCAAAATGATGACGATGATGATAAACTTTATTTTGAACATAAGTAGGAATAACATAAATAGCCACATTAAAATACAGTGGTCCCTCGTTTATCGCGGGGGTTCCGTTCGAAAAATAACCCGCAATTGGCGAAATCCGCGAAGCAGTCAGCTTTATTTTTTTACAATTATTATATATGTTTTAAGGCTGTAAAACCCCTCACCACACACTTTATAGACTTTTCTCACATTTCTCTCTTGTTTAAACACTCTCAAAAAACTTGCAAACATATAGCACTTCAGAGTCACACTGCAAGCGATCGAACATTTATGTAAATTTGGCAAGTCGAACACATTTTGTTCTGTACAGGAGACAAGGCACGGAGGAGATTGATTGACAATGGTCTACAGTCCCTTAGCCAATCAGGACGCAGAACACAATACGTGTTCATACGCTGTAAAAAAAGCATGCAAATTTGCACTAAAAAAAACCGCGAAACAGCGAGGCCGCGAAAGGTGAACTGCGATATAGTGAGGGACAACTGTATTCCAATATATATAGAGCATACATATATAATGACAGCAGCAAACAAAAACATGAACCTTGTTTCCAGATATGAAAAGACTGGGTTCATTTCAGACATGCACAATCGTTCAACACTTTGACTTGGATCATTTATTTTAGACAGTAGGTGAAGAGTTATTTCTCCTCCCTGCCCTTGGAAAATTCTGATTGAAGTTCTGCTGCTGGCTCCACTAAGACAAACCTTCAGGTGTAGTGTGTTGTCTCGGTGAGGTTTTCTGAGGACATGTGATACCCACCCTCCACCACATACACACATCTTGACACCAGCTGTTTTGGCCACTAATGCTACTGTAAAACTGGTCCCATATACACCACTGTGGTCCTGTCCCAAAGTGTGCAGAAATGATAAAAACACAAACACACATTTATGAGAATTACATAAAGCAGTTTATCATTAGGTTTAAAAGAAGAGAAACATTGCATAAGAGTTTCAGGAAATATTAGCAATTTCAAATACATCTAAATTTATCAAAAACATGACTATTGCTTTACGAAGAGGATATGAAACATACAATGATGGAATTACAGAAATAACCCCAGAGGCTGATGAAAGCAGAAAAATAAAAATGAGCTCATAAGGTAAAGAGTTGAGGATTTAAAAACATGCATAAGCAGATGTAATTTGTTTTAAGTCTGTCGCATAAATACACCGTTGTCCATCAAGTTAGAATAAAATATTTTTTACCTCTTCTCATGAAATGATTGGGACACTGATTTATTCTTGATAGATGAGGTGTAACTGGGGCTCAGTGTGTCGTCATTAACATTGTATATATTTATGTAATATTCAGTAATGCAGTGACACATTACCTGAATTTATTTTTATTACTGTTTTTATATTGTTTTATTATTGATTATTTTTGATTTTTATATGCTTTGATTGATTGATAAATTGATTAATTAATTGATTGATTACACCTGGATTACTGATGTGTATCAATAGGAATAAAAAGAGCAATGTGACAGGAAGCAAAATGAATCCAAAGTTATGGGTAGCAGTGTATTAAACAACCTATTAAAAGCATTTACATGTTTCAAAAATCACCTTATAATAAAACTGTATTTTACCTTACTGTATGATTAGGAATTTAACTTAAAGGTGCATCAATAGAATTTTGGTCAACAGGGACAAAATTGCAACACAAATGAATGAATATACAATATTAACACCTCATAAAGTCCTCTATCATATGTATCAGCATACACCAAACCCTATGTACACATCCAATAGACACACACAGTGAAGTTTTGCATATACTATTGTATTTGTGTTTTCAACATCAGAGTCAGTATCAAAGCTGTTTTTAGTACTAAGTTGGAATTGACTGCTTCAGTTCCAGAAGAGTCAGATCTGGGACAGGACGGAGAAATAATATTTCTTGGTTTTTGTTCATTCTGAAGTGATTTTATTTTATTTATTTATTTTTACATTACCATTTAGTTAGTAAATTTGATAACTCCAGAGGGGAGGAGTTGTTCAATACATCAATATGTTTGTTCCAGGTGTAAGTTTTTCTCCCTCAGAGAATGACTGAGGAACCAACAGGAATCAAATCAAACTTTATTTATATAGCGCCAAATCATAACAGAGGTTATCTCATGACACTTTACATATAGAGCTGGTCTAAACCAGACT
>JAPQRQ010000022.1:20782779-20807415 GCA_037367365.1 Apogon talboti
ACCTCGAGCAGACCCCGGCTCCTGGTGGATGGTCGTCTGCCTTGACCAGCTGGGGTTAAAGAGAGAGGGTAAAGCAAAAGAAAGAGAGAGAGAGAAGGAAAGAAAGATTGGGAAGGGGGGGGAATAGGGGTAGACACATGGATGCACAGCAAACGACGACAACCCAGCCGATGGGTAGATGAGAGGTGACGCCGGAGACAGGAGAGGAGCAATGTGGAGATGGAGTGTGAGGAACCTCCTGGAGTACAGACCAGTGTTTCCTAAACTCTTTTTTGAGGGGTGTTTTTGGTGCAGTGCTGATAATGTCCATCTGTCGGTTTTTGTTTTAGTGTGGATTGTATTCAGTATTCTGACTACAGTAATCCTCAGCTCATATGGTTCTATCAACTATAGATGAACTCCTGTTGTGATTCAGTGTCATCGGAGGTTCAGCTTCAGCCTGTCTCCTCATCTTTTATAC
This sequence comes from Apogon talboti, assembly GCA_037367365.1. NCBI lineage: Eukaryota > Metazoa > Chordata > Actinopteri > Kurtiformes > Apogonidae > Apogon > Apogon talboti. Next base: position 20,783,240 of record JAPQRQ010000022.1, read on the forward strand.
GCTGAAATATACTCAAATTCCTTGAACCTGATAACTGTCTTCTTCACAAGTAGAAACTGAAAACACCAAAATCTGCTCCTATCTTTCTTTGAGGAACATTATTTTAAAATATTTCAATCATTTTCTCACTCATTCATTGACACACTTGTGATCCTCGGCCCATTTTTCCTGCTAATGGACTAGACTTTTCCTTGATGATGTTTTTGCTCATGAATACATTAACCTTTTCATATCACCTGTTTCATTTCATTATACTTTGTAGTTACTTTAACTCATTATTCGCCTTAAATACATGCCCCTGTTCCAACCTTTACCTGAATGTGAAGTGTTTTATTTCCAAATGAAATGAAGTTGTGCTCATACTGTCTAAAATGTTAAATGTTAATAAATGTAAATGCAAATGTTAATAATGCTGACTTATTCTTAAATATGCCTTTTCCATCCATTCTAATTATTTCTTATTTGGTTTTGTACAAACTACTGTGACCCAGTTGTGAAACATTAGAGAACAAATTTGTTTTAAAATTTTGGAAATGCATACTGATTTGGCATCCCAAACACAAGTCACAGTCCAGCCTTAGGTAAAGGATGCTTTAGTTCAGGGGCCACATACAGCATAATATGATCTCAAGTGGACTGGACCAGTAAAATAATAACATAATAACCTATAAATAATGTCAACTCCAAACTTTTCTCTATAGATAGGTTAATTTGTCAACAAACTATTGTTTAGAAAAATATGAATAACCTGAAATTTATTGAAAAAGATAAGTGCAATTTTAACAATATTATGCTGTTAATGTTACTGACTGTTATTATTGTAGATCCACTGTAATCTGTAAATTGTAATGCACATGTGTAAATGATAAGCTAAGGCATAATATTGTTAAAAATGCATTTATTTTTCTTAAGATATTTCAGTTTCATGGTTGTTCAAGATGTTCAGATAAAAATAAACATAAATGTAAACATTTTCATGTAAATTTTTTTTAGACTAAAACAAAGAGAAAATTTTGGAGTTGTCATTATTTTTAGATTATTATGACAGAATTTTATTGGTCTGATCCACTTGAGATTGAATTGGTCTGTGTGTGGCCCCTAGACTACAATGATTTTGGACACCTTTGTTTATTAACTGTTGATTGTTGCTGTATGTTTGACACCCCTAATTTAGACACAGAATTGATCTGTGAGACTTCCAGAACTGCATTAACACCAAGGATCAGAGTAAATAGTAATAAATATCCCAGACTCTATGACCCTGACGGATTCGTATGCCTGTGTTAGAGGGATATTCTTGGTCTGGGTGAGTGCTTTGTTTCCTGAGTGTTAAAGTGTGAATCCCACTACTGTAGCCCTGACTGCAGTATTAATGTGTCTGGTGGAGCTGCACGTTGTCTTTGAACAGCTGTATGATTTGAGAGCAGACGAGCTGGCAGTGGGTCAGCTGGCCCCTGTTGTAATCCTCATTCTTCAGAGGTGGGTCATCGTAGCCACAGGCCTGACTCACGCTCTGGGCTGAGTTAAAAAGTGCTGCAGCGCTGAGAGAACAAACAGTCTGCTGTGGGACTCTGCTGAGCACCTCTCTGCCTCAGGGCACCCGTCGAGAATATCTGGGTCACAGACTGTTGGACATGGACTACACTGGGCTGCTGGTGCTGCTTCTACTGCTCAGCCTGACTGGTACTATTTCTGAAGTTGTGCAATGGACTGAATTAGAGGAAGCTAAGGTAAGATGTACATTTACTTTGTTGTTCATGAGTTGCTTTTGTATTCATAGCTTCACAAATATGTTGTATCACAGTATTTGGTGTTGCTTTATTAAACTTTCACTGTTTGCCTCCACTTTCTCAGGCTTATTTAAGGCGGTATGGTTACCTGAATGACCCTATCGATCCTCTAGACCCTAATTATTTGGAGGAGGTTGTTGAAGCTCTCAGGTAAAGCTTGTTTGGGTGCTGATAATTGAAGATGATGTGTTAACTTTATGAGTCTGACCTGTTTTTGTTGAATGAGTTTGCAGATGTTTGATGCTGTCTTTTCTCCAGGGTTTTCCAGAGAGTGAATGATCTGCCCCCCACTGGAGAATTAGATGAAGCGACCCTGGAGGTCATGAGGCAGCCCCGCTGTGGCATGGAAGACCCCTTTAACAGGAAACAGCACAGATACAGAGTCATGGGTGAGTGGTTAAGTATGGTTATTCATTTAAATACAAATACAAATTTACATGTGATTAATCAAGCTGTGTTTTCCAGAATGGTGCAGTTCAAGTTATTCTCGATACTTTTAGTAGCAGTTTTAGTAGAATACGACATATTTTCTGACAAAATACTCAAGTATGTCTCATTATCTTGATCTTTTCTCTGTGCTCTATGTGTTTTTGCATGTTTGATGGAATCCAAAGTTTTAACAAGAGCAGTAAAGTGTAATTATTGACTACTGGTAACCTATGTTTAACACCTAAAGGGACAAGGAGGCAGAATAACATACATACTTACACACAGCTCAGATATTTTAGGTGTTGTTGTGTTAAATAATACCTTAGTTACATATTAAATGTAGAAGTAGTATGTGGTTTTACTGGACTGTAATATAGAGTGCAATGAATTTAGACATGAAAATACACATGCTAAACCATGTAAAATCTGTATACAGTATGTGTTGTATTAATATGGAACAAAAGAGACAAAAGACTATTAAATGTGCACTTCAAAGAAAAGTCGCACAGCATTTCATTGGACCGCCTTATAAATCCTGGTGTTGTCATCTTGGAATGTATGTATAATCAGGGAAGAAAAAGTCCTCTGATGTTCAACCTTGATTATTCAGTATATATTCAGGTTCAGCTGAGCTAATTTTATGGCCACATAATGTTACTGAACCTAAACCTGACCAAGTGACAGTCTGTATGTATTTAATATTCTGTATTCGAACATCAATCTAGGAATTAAGAAGGAGAAATGACATGAACAGCTTTCCATCTCCTCCTCAGTATGATACCCAGTTGTGTTGTGGTGACTCATACAGTCCTTCTTCTTTCTCAGGTCGCTGGAGAAAGAGGAATCTGACGTATCGCATCCACAACTACACACCTGACATGAAGAAGATAGATGTGAAGACAGCCATCCGCTCTGCATTTAAGTACTGGAGTGATGTGACCCCCCTGAACTTCAGAGAGGTCGACTTTGGCAGAGCAGACATAAGGATCTCCTTCCATGATAAAGACGGCTTCTGTCCTGTGCCATTCGACGGACGTGGTGAGTTTCATAGGTTTTAGAAACAGGCTGTGACTTGGCCCCTGGAACGTTTAATGAAACTGGTTCTGTCTGTGGTCTGCAGGTCATGTACTAGCACACGCTGAGTCACCAGAATCTGGTATTGTCCATTTTGATGAGGATGAGTTCTGGACTGAGGGGTCACACTATGGCACTAATCTGCGTATTGTAGCTGCCCATGAAATCGGACACGCCCTCGGTTTGGGTCACTCTCAGTTCAGAAGCGCTCTGATGGCACCGGTCTACTCTGGGTACCAGGTCAACTTCAGACTGCACTCAGATGACGTAAGAGGCATCCAGGCCCTGTATGGTGAGTACATCACTACTACAAACTGTACCTTCTGTTAGAATGAGCCAGAAACAATTTGGCCCGTATTCTAGGACTGTGCCTCCTTTAACATGTTTTGGAGGGAAATGAAGAAAGTTATTTTTAACAAAACCAAAAAACATATATCAATATCTCAAAAGGAAATGATAACTAAATTTGAATGCTCAAATAAACCTTTAATTTTCTTAATCTAATTATACTGATGGGCAAATATCATATTCATAAAGCAAAGTTCTCCAAATCCCCTCCTGACATCAACATCTTTGTTAAAGAATTAAAATTGTATTATAAAACTTTAGCCTTAACAAAAAATCGAAAGTGTGAACGTACCCTCAAACTTCTTGACAATTTACTTTTTATTAATTCTTTATAACTTTTGTTTATTGTATTACACTTCTTGTATGGTTATGCTTTCCTGATTTTTGTATGGAACAATATTGGAATTTATATGCAATGCTTCTCTCTGTTAAATGATGCAAAAATGTTGTTAAATGTTGTTAAATGTTCCTGTTAACTTTCAATAAAGGTAAAAAAAAAAAAAATAGTACATCACTACTAGCTCTATGTTTATCTTTTAAAATGACCCCCCCACAGCTTTTTTATTTACACCGTGGCTGCTCTGTTTTACAGGTAGACGCATCACAAATACTTTGGCCAGTCCGACACCCGCAGACAGTACCTTTCCCACAGAGAGCACCCATAATACTGACAACATCCCTGACCCCTGCACTGCCAAACTGGACGCTATTATGCTGGGTAAGACACAACACTGCATTTAAGTACACATTTTATGCAAGTTTGCAGTATACTGAACATGTGAAAGGTAAATATTGTAATTTTACTCAACTACATTTATTTTACTTTTCAGATTACAACCTGCAAATGTACTGATTTTGAATGTTTGTGATTCATTTAAGGATTAAATTGATAGAAAAATTACAATTATTCTCCTTCTTAATCTTGAAAAATGCATTGTGACAAAGCTGAGAACAGGCCTGATTCTCTGACTTACTCAGTGGTTGACTTTTTAGGAATACATGCTTTTCACAGGACTCCAACACTACAAACATATGATTTTAAAAATGATCATGCATTCCTGATGATTAAACTACACAACAGTACATAAAGTAACTCAAATGAGCTCGTCGTGAAGCATTTACAGTAGCAGCTGTAAAATGAATTCACAAATCATATGTAATGATAAAACACTGAAAAGGACTGCTCTTACTTTTCATACTTTGATGCATTTTTTTGATAATATTTAGAGAACTTTATTAGTGACACTTGGAAGCACAACTAGCATATCTTCACAATGTGATATCAATACTTTTATAATATATTTTATTGTGGATTCATTTTGTGTTGCCTTCAAGGATGTATATATATAGTAATATGTCAATATAGGTGTGTATGTATGTATGTTTGTGTATGTGAAAATGATAAGTGAGGTTAACTATTTACAAAAGATCCAAGGGAACTGATGTTTCATACATAATGCTAATAGGAAGCTAAAAGATAGTGTCGTGTGGACAATGGGTGGGATTAAATAAGTCATACTTCCTCCCACTCCTTTTTAAATATGTGAATAAAGTCACATTTTGTTTTCATGTATAAGTTTTTCATGTTTTCTTGCAATCTGTTTTATTTCTAAGGACTAAAAATAGGATTACTTTGTTTGGTTGCATATTCAAAATAAATTGAAACTAAATTCTTTCATATAAATCTTGCATTTGAACACTTTTTCCACCACAGGGATAAGTTACAGTCTAGATTTTGTTATAGAACGTACTACAGAACATCTGAAAATGTGGCTCTGCATTAGCTCATGATACATAAAGTCTCTCCGTTGTCATGTACCAGGTCCATGGAGGAAGACCTTTGCTTTCAGTGGTGCCTATGTGTGGACCATCTCTGATCTGGGATACAACACACCAATAAAGATGGACAGGCTGTGGAAGGAGCTCCCTGGAAACCTAAACGCTGCTGTGTACTCTCAAAGAACAAACAAGACGTACTTCTTCAAAGGTACTGAGTTTAACTTGTGTCACCAGCTCCACCTTTGTTCTGCCGTTTGTCTGTCAGTCCAGACACTCTGTAAATGTTTGTACTATTTCTGCTCCTAGGAGGGAAAGTGTGGAGGTATACCAGTTTCCTGCTGGACTACGGCTACCCCAAACAGGTCAAACGGATCCCTGCTAGTATTGATGCAGCTTTGTACCTGGAGAAGAATAAGAAACTGGTCTTTATTAAGGTAAAAACCTTGAAAAATGAGAAGAAGATGTATTGTAACGTGCCTGCATCTTTTATTTAGTTTACACCATTCTAAATTTTCCATTTCTGCAGGGATCTGAGCACTGGCAATTTGATGAACTGAAGTATAACGACATGGGTCTCTACCCCAAACCTTTGAGCATGCTTTTCACCGGTGTCCCATCAAGTCCCGATGCTGCGTTCACTTGGACAAACGGCAAGATCTTCTTCTTTAAGGGAGATGATTACTGGCGTGTGAATGAGATGCTGAGAGTGGAGAGAGGGTACCCACTGAGCAAAGGGGAGCGCTGGATGAGATGCTAGAGGTCGACCAGTAGAGGGCGGCAGATACCAAGACGTCTAAAGCAGGGGTGCTGGTTCCACTCCGGGGGCACTGACAACCACCAACCTCAACACTGACAATTAACCATCAGTTACCGTCACAGATTCTACTGTGAGAATCATTTATTTTCACTGGATTTGATCACAACAAAGCTACTTCTGTTCCAAGGACAATCTAATTTTTGTGAGTTCATGAACAGAAATGTGTGTTTTTGTGACTGGGAGAATTATGTAAGCTTTTGTATGATCTCAGAGAGAAATCAAGGGAGGTCTTGTTTTTTTCCTCTCAAACACATGTGTTTGATTACGTGTCTTGATACTTTCAGTAAGATGTAATAATGATGGAGGGAGTTTTCATTTTCTGTTCAGACTTTTCTAAACAATCAAGTGACACTTAAGTATGTTTTTGCTCTTAACTGTTGCAAATTAAACATGTTGGTTTTCCTATAAATCACACTGCTCTGTGAGAATGTAAGTGAGGAAAATCTAACATTTTTTGCCATTAAAGACATAACGTCAGTTGTAAACTTACATTTATACTGCGATGCCCTGTCACCACAGAAATACGTATACTCAATGTGATGAAAGCTGGTCTAGTCTACATTGTGTGCAAAAAACCTTGAAATGCCATGTCAACTGAAACCAAGAGTAGGAATCATCCCCATGACCTCTTTTATTGGCGATGAAAAATGTGGTGACTAATGCTGCCAGCGTTACTAAGAACCCAAACAGACAAACAGGGCAGTTTGATCTGTTTCTTCGTATCAAACACATTTATTTATCTTTCAAATTTCTATCAACAGGTATGTACAGATTCAGGGAACAAGTGCATTGTTCCTACAGATTGAAATATTGTAGCTAATTCTTTAACAGTCTAGAAATTAACAACAAACATGCTTTGTTTTTTGTCCTTTTTCATCGTTACCATGTACTGGTCATTATATAAATTAAATTATAAAAAGTTTACTCAGGTACTCCACAAACATACACAACAGTCTAAATTCTTTACCTACTGCACTTGGAAAGAGGCTACAGTACGAACACAAACAGGTCAAAAAATTAGGGTGCTGCTAGAAAAGATCCCATTAAAAGCTCCAGTAAAAAGAGCTTTTAAATATAAACTGTTATTTGCACCGTTTAGTTTTTGCTTCACTTTGTCGTATTTATGGACATATATCCATCTACCTGCCTCAGCACACTCCCATCTAAAAATACACGACACAAAAAACTGTTTTAATGATAAACTGTCACAAATCTTAAGACCAAACTGTAAGATGGGTAATAACACAACACTTAATGGCAATAACTAACCTTAAGTACAGTACATGTAAAAAACAAAAAACAAAAAAAAAAAACAACTGCTGTCTTTTTCACTATTAGAGATAAATCTGGCTCGTACTTATGTATTTAATACATAAAGACAGGAAATGGATGACCTTGTTTCATTAGGATGTGTTTTAGTGTTTCTCCGAGACACACAGTGGTTATAGCATTAAAACAGCTTCATAACTCGACTTCTCTCCCAACAGCAGCGATGTCTTCCTCTGAACTCCAGTAACACTGAGGCCATAAACGAACCCACAGCTCAGTGAAGTGGTTTCTGTTCTACTGTGCATCAGGAAGACACTATGGAACAAAAAGCTTAGGGCCTGATTTACTAAAGGTCTGCGTGTGTAAAAACGTGCGCAAACTTGACTGCGCACACAAAAACATGTTGAAGCTGATCTACCAACAGGACGCACCGAAGGTTGCGTCTCTCAAACGGGCAAACTAGCTTGCGCAACCCATTTAGCGTGTTTATCTTGATGAATATGCAATATAGGCGTTTCTGCCAGAACGCGTAAAATTATTGGGATGAGTAGATGCAAATATTTAGTGCCCGCAATGTGATTTCTGCTTGTGTCAACATTTTTAGGAATGACAGAAGAAAAAATAATTGCGACGTATTGCCTCCCCGTTAATGCCATTTTAGAACTTCTAGATGAACTAGGGGATGATATGGGGGCCGGTCAAAAGGAGGAGTCATGCAATACCTTCTATGACTAAACTCCTCCCAACGTTTCATTTCTTTGCGTCTGGATCATTCCACTGCTGCCATTAGTGCTGGTGTATCCCAGAGCAGTTTTTCCAGCGTACTGTATCCATGACGACAACCAGTAGCGCACACAAAATCCTCATTTAAATGGGGCGGTCTCCAAGACTTTGCAGCTGTTGTCATTTGTGCAGGCAATCTTAGTTGATCACCTGTGACACGCAAATCAACAGCACGCACATTTTTTAGGGCGAGCAAGTAAATTTGAGCCCGTTATTTGCGATCTTAGTAAATCAGGCCCTTAGTCCCTTATTTGCTTTGTGCAGCTCAGACCCTGACGACTGGGGTTGTAGCTGTGAGGGGTGCAGTGGACCCCGTCTCATAATCTAGGTCGATCATTGTGTGGTTGGTTGTGCCCAGGCTGCTAAGGGAAGTACCGGTGCCCATCTGTCTGTCCCGCAGACTTTGCAGATAACTCTGAGAAGACAAAGAACACAGATATAAGTGAGGAACACAAAAATGATCAGGTGTCTGAACTAGAGAAGCTTAGACATTACAGAGTAATTAAGTGATGCCATAAAAACACACTCATCGGTATCTACAGCACACGCCAAGTTGGGTGACACTGACCGGTGCCAGTAGATCCCCAGCGTAACGTTTGACTGGAGTGGGTTTACGGCGGTACGTGCCTTCCTGCCCACCTGCCTGCTGTCGTTTCTTGGCGTCCTTCTCTCGGATCCGCATTAGCTGGACTCTCTTCTGTCTCCGACTGATAACAACTAAGAAAAGAAGCAGAATTAATGATCATTTTATTCTGAATTACACATCTTGGACAGCCACCACAACAGTAAATGGAAACGGCTTATTTTAAAATACCGTAAATCATTTCTACTGCAATAATAAAAGATTTGATACTGAAGAAATGTGGGATCATATGGAAATTCCTATGACATAACATGTTTACAGAGGAGGTTTAGTGTCCTATGCTCATTTACTTTTAATGAAATAAATTCATGATATGATACCATAAACGTGATCAAAACAAAGAACATTACAGCTTTCTCTGAAGTGAAACAAATGTGGAAACATTTGAAACATACACCCAAGTCAACACAAACATATAACAGATCCAGCTGTTTTTAAATAGTTTATGGGCATACACTGTTATATTAGCTGAAAATGGGCATTTCTTAGATAAGTACTTAAGTCTTAACACAGTAAAAGTGTCCAGACAATTCATCCTTACCCTCAGTGTGTGAGAAGCTGTCATCTGTTAATTTCCACTGGACCAGCACTCCTATGAGACTGAGGGCGGGCCAGATGCCCAGAATGACCCAGCTGTACCAGCACAGAGGTGGACCGGGTTGGAGACGCAAGCACTCATAGACATGCATGGCCAAAGCGAACATCTCCACAAAGTAGTCAGCACACACTGTCATGATAGCTGCCCCGAACACAGCTGTGGAGATCATGGTGAAGAGCTTCTGCCACTGCAGTGTCAGCACAGCAAACAGCATGCCTGTTCCCAGAAGTGCACCCAAAGGCACCCAGACTGTGGTTGGGGTGTAGAACTGCTGAGTGACCAGCAGGGCGGCGAGAGCCAGGTGTAAGCCTAGCAGCAGACCCGTCATGAATAGGCCAACGCTCCGCACCAGCATCGTGACCAAACCGCACAGCAAACCTATACCGAGGCCGATGCCCGCGCTGGCCTCCACACTCAGCTGGGTGTCCAGCACATGCTCCTTGTGGCACAGCAAGAAAATGATGACGGAGCCAAACATTAGGCCAGACAGGAACATGACAGCCTTAAAACAGCGGTAACCTAGAGAAAAAGAGACACAACAGTGATCCAGTCAGAAGTGCAGGAAAGGCTCAAAATCCTTCTCACTGGTATTTGGGGTGACACATCTGTACATGCAAACACTGTGAAGATGTATCATAACCAGTCTTCCTCCTCATACTAATTATAATGTGCTTATGAATTCACTGGCTTCCACTGTTCGTTGTTTTACAAATGGAAACATACACTGACTTAAGCAGCCCCAAGATTACTTTTGAAAGGTGTTCTTTTTGTTCATTTGGACTAGTTGAGGACTGTGACCAGTCTACTGGAATCTACTGGTCAGATAGAAACAATAATGTAAACAGCCAAACAACAAAATCACATCTGAGCAGTAAATCTCAGTCAAGCACTGAGCCTTTCAGTGTGAGTGCAGTCAGACCACATCAGAAATAATACTAATAATGTGCTGTTGTATGTTTTTAATCAAGTTGACGTCATATAATTAAATACTACACTTCAGAGTGAGTTTACAGTTTCAGGTGACATTTTATGTTATGTCATCCCAAAAGTTACGTGACTTCAAGGTCCGTTTGCCTGCTGGGATTCTTACCAAAGAAACAGTAGATGATGCCGAAGAGGCAACACATGGAGCAGATGACGGCAGGGATGACATCATACTTCCTGTCTATTTCCAAACTACAGACGTCCACCTCAGCTACGCCTGCCCCCACCCCTTCAGAGCTCAGCCCGGTGGGATCTGCCATTCTGGGTGGATGTCGGAGGCGGCGGAGCTGGGTGATGTTCAGGACAAGGGTGAAACTTCTGCTGGTGTTATCTGAAGTCCATCTGAGCAGGTTTGATGACTGCAACAAAACAGAAAATGATTTTTAAGTGGCAGGAAAGTAAGGAATGTAGAGAAAACAAAGTCAAAGGAAAATGAAAAATCTAAGAAGATCAGAAGGGGTAAAAAAAGAAGCTTTAGGCCCTCTGTGACCTCACAGTAGTTGAAGCCGAATTTTATAAATGAGATTTATACTCATCTATGGTATAAGTCTTACTTTTGCTCTTGGATTAAGTTAGACAAACTTAGAACTCCAGCTTTTGTTACCATGTTAATCACAAAAATTAATGAAATCTCTGACAAACAGACAGATTACACAGGTTATCATTCTATCAAGTATTTACCACAGGAGTTTCCAAACTACATCAGTTCAAGACCCAAAAGAGAAAACATCCACAGGATCCAAATGCACAAAAATACATTACAAATGGCCTCAATATCTATATATTCTTCATTTTTAAATCCTTCAAATGCAAAACCAATGATGAAACACATTTTCAACGTGAGAGAGCCATGTACATTCCATCTGGTCTGTACAGACCAGTCTAGTGAAAAAGACCTTATATCTGTATTACAACAACTAACACACATTATTGAATGGCATCCTCTGGAATTTCACTCTGCACATTGGAAATCCCAGGTTTGAGTCAGGGAAGGCAGATTTAGTCAAAAGTAAGAATCCTGAGCCTAACACATGCTACAATTTCTCTCTAAATTTTATATTTATACTTGAATTTCCCAATAAAAAGATCAATAATAAAATAATTTCACAAAGTAAAAGTTTTCAACCATGACTTTTTAGTAAGAGAAAAGCCAGTTCACACTGAATTCATAGCCAATTAGTCATATTTACAATAGTCAAAAACTAAACAGGTTTGTGATGCAGATACATTTAGACATCTGTCGCATATTCAGATCTAAGCCTTAGTCAAGGTCTATCTTTGTGAAACAGACCTCTGTGTGTGCAGCTGTCACACATTCTGCACACTAGGCTGTACACGCCGTGCCTGTATGTCCAGCATAGGGTTAAATAGGGGTGTTTTATCAACCTTTTTGTCCAGTCGTGTTTCATCTATAGTGAAGTCTGTCATCTGAAGAGAGTAATTTATTGGTCCATTGGCAATTAAAATGTCTTTCTATCTTTGAAGAACTATATAAGAGAAAAATAAGGCAGGTGCTATTTGACTGACTTGGTTTCATGTTAACATATTCTAATCAGTTAATTTCTGCACACTTGCTCATGCACAAAGTCAAAACATAAATGCAACTGAAAGTGTTCATTTCAAATACACATTAGGTCCAAACAGTCATTAATCATAATTTCACATACCAGCTCACTTAAGATAATGTATATCTGAAAAGCAACCTTTCAAAGCAGTCTTGGTGGTGGAAATGACACCATGACTTTTGTGTTGTCATTTCTGTTTCAATACACATGCACCAACTAGTAGTCTTAAAATTATCTTTGCGATTAACCGGTGAAGCTGGAAGGCTTGTGGAGAGCCACGGAGGAGTGCAGTGGGGCTAAGGCTTATGGGTGGATTGCGCTTTCTGAGGCTGCTGGCAGGCCTCCTTCATGATCTCACCACAGCTGAGATCCGATTACAGCTCACTCACGTTTTCTGCTTGGGACAAACAGTCAGGGACCAGTTAGGCCCTGCCTTTTCATTGAGGTTTCCGAAAACTCTCTTTCTTTCCCCTGATTTACTCACCAACTTATCCCTTGTCTTTAACTAAATCTTCCCTAACCTGATTCCATTTTATCAAAGAAATATGTCTCATTAGATTCATGCTTTTCCCTCAGGCAGGCCAAGTGATTTGCATGTCTTGCCTATGAATGACTGTACTTGGAAAAAATGAGAGCTCAACGGAAAGTTCTTTTTCTTCTTCAGTCGCTTACAGTTCGTCACTACCTATTGCTCTCTCCGTCTCTTTGCCTTTAGCCATGACAAAAGCAAAAATCTAAAGAAAGTTGTTAAAAAATGCTATATTTTCATTACATTACATTTGTAAACATGCAAATAAAACATGGAGTAATTTTGTGATAGCACACAATCAATACAGTAAAATGAAAACTTATGATATGATTAAATGAATAAAACTTATGGTTATGCAAACTATGATACTTGAAGAATAAGTAAAGTTTGGAGGGGGAAAAAAGTACCAAACTAAAATGTCATGGCATTTGTGGACTATAGCAGACAAATGGCAAAGCAGGAGACCAAAAAAAAAAACTTTTCTAACTTAATTAGAACTTATGGAGAGATCGGTGTACATAGTTATGACTATAACTTACTTATGACTGTAATCTTCACAGTAACTCCAGCCAATATAAAATGAAGAACCAAACTCTATTGTGGGTGATTGGATCATATAAAACCATAGAAAAGGCTCTGGGCAAGGGAAGATTTGATATGATGACTGGGCGAGGCTTTATGTGTGGTGAAGGTTACCACCATGTCTAGAGCAAGTTATACAAACTGGAAATTTCATTTTCAGCATTGCAGATGTGAACGTGAGTGTCATTCTCTTAGGTTAGTTCTTTTAGTGTTAACTCAGACTGAAAACAACTTTGTCTTACCTGGTGAAACAAATAATGTATAATTATCTATAGGTCATCTATAACACATATCCAAAAGACCCATAAAAATGTTTGTCAGTTATTTTGACAATCAATTTCAATTCCTCTATCAAATGTCAACAATGATTGGAAAATGGATGTTGCCTTCTCATTCAATATTCTAACCTATCCAGAAATATTTCATCAAAAATGAAAGAAAGTAACAACTACTCAGATTTGAGAGGCTGTGATTGGTAAGCTTTGGTATTTCTGCTTGACAAATGACTTATCGAAACCTACCAAATTGTGAAAATAAAATAGAAAAACATACAGTATGGCAACTCATTTATACTGTGATTACAGTAACTGGACACAACCACATTGTTTTCTATTATTGTTTGTAATTGATTAAGACACTGTGGCCAGCTAACTGAATTTAGGACCATCACAATTAGTCTTTAATTCTAGTAGAAGTTGAAAAAAGTCTAGTGTCTCGTTTCTAAAACAACATGTGTTCATGTTATCACTTTTTTTTTAGTTAAACAGAGTGTGAAGTAGTTAATATTTTAACAGTAATGTACTAAATGCTCCATACACATCCTGGGCACTCCTATGTCTCTGTATGTCTGCCTCATGTTACCCCTCTGTGAGCGACAATGGTATCCAATGTCTAGAGGCTTGGAAGTCCTTGGTGCTGTGGGAGAATAGAGCCATTATGGGACATAACAAAGACCCTGAGGCCCATGCTGTGACCTCTAGTGGCACTCAGAGGAAACCATGCGGACGAAAAAGGAGACCACATAAAGATGGCTGGGAGCACCAAGGAGACTGGTAGATCCCTAAAGTTTGCTCTAAGATGGGTGCCAAGTATTTGCCTTCAGAGGGGTGGTGAGTGATGGAGGGAGGGGGCTCCAACTCCAAGCAGAGCTATCTATCAAAATGACTGAAATCTCTAGAGGCCCCTAAACATCCCATTGCTTCCTTACTAAATTTTCTCACCTTCTCATTTTGAGTGTGAGTGGAGATGTTGTCCATGATTTAGAAAACACATAAAAAGTTTCCAGAAGAATTACTAAACATTTATGGAATGATAAATGATATGTAAAAGGTGACAGGCCTTAAGGTCACAGGAGTTACTTTAATATTGTGTTGCCCTTTAAACCAAACAAGAGTGTACACCCCTGAACAAACACTGTAGGGGTCTGAGTGCTCAGCTGCTGATGAACGGGGAGGGCCAGCTACAAGTTCCCCACATAGCTAATTCGGGTGTGTTTAATACACGGGTGGGCGTGTGCAATCACAGCCAAGGATTCTGGAAGTTCTCCTGTGACTTGATGGCCAGGACCAGCTGAGAAGCTGAAAACCTGTTGTGTTATGGCTTGGCTGTGTGACAACTTCACTTGGATGACTCTACCAAGAATGTGAACTGCACCAGGTCTGTGCTCTGCAGTTGTAGTCATAAATCATACCACCCCCCGCTAAACATCTTATACAGACAGACAACAAGAATCTTGGAGATAGTACTAGTGGCGTAGAGGGTTGAAAACACTGACCCCAGAACCGGTAGGGCCACTAAGGTCCAGGTCCTAACTACAACACTGACCATGGGTAAGTGCAACATCCACATCAAAGGACTCATCACAACATGTCATTGTAAATTATATGTCCATTCAGAGAGTCCAGACCTCCCCTACCGGCTAATAGTCCACTCTTCTTATGGGTCTGCATTATAACTAAACCACAAACATATTTCAGGTTGACTGCGAGTGAACTTTAAAGGATGATAAACAACAATTGCTGTAGCAGAGAAGAGCCAATAACTTTCACTTCATTACAAATCAGATAACTTCTGAATTGAGGATCTAATCCTGCATAGTCAGATCCATCTCCACATTTGATTGGTGCTGCACCAGCAATGACGACTGTTCTGGAATGGGGTAAAACTCTAGCTTTTTGGCTAGTTTGTATGTCTTTGAACAAATACTACTCATCTTGAGCAACAATAAGTGCAAAATGAAGCAAGAGTGTCTTTGCAGAAGAGTGGAGGATAGCAGAGAATGTGTTTCAGTAGAGCTTCTGCCCATGAAAATAAAACATCAGTTTTTATTGACAGAATACCTGCAAAAGAAAATGGTAAAAGGTCTTAGTTCTGATTCTTCATTTGGTGTTTTTTTTATCTGGTAGCATTCTACGTTAGCCTAGAGTTCGAATGACTGAAATGTGTATGTTTCAGCTTTCATCCCTTGATATGGATTTGTACCAAGATTTAAAGATTTTTCTTCCATCATGTTTCATGAAAACTACTGGATGTAATCCTGTTGTCAGAGAGACCAATGGAGACCGTCCTCCATTGTGGAGATAATGTGATTATGTTAGCAATGTACTTCTACAGAGATACCTTGCCCTACATATTCTCGAGACATTTAGGGAACATGTTTTTTTTTAATATACACTCCAGCAAAAACCATATTGTTATTGTTGTAACATTTTTATTTTTCAATGAAAATTACATTCAAAAATTACCTATCCTTCTAAAATCATCTAAATAATTAAAATACAATGTATCTTGCACATTGTACTGTGTATTCTTGTATACTCTACCTACACTGAACAATCATGTAAATATAATAATTCAGCAGCCAGAAAGCAATGAATGCCCTAAAAATGTATTGGTTAACTGCGTCATGTGAATCAAATTCACACACACACACACACACACACACACACCCACCCACACACATGCATGCACGCACACACACTTCATACAGTTAAAGTGAAAACAACCATATCACTGATTTTCAAGATAGCTTTTACTGAATAATAAAACACAGTAAAATGTTTTGGGGCCAAAGCCACCAAAAGTTGAAAAGGGTACTGCTGTCACTTCTGGTGACCATGAACCCTCTGATGATTCTTCAAAACACACCTCCATACCCATACAGAAGAAGGCATAGCTCAGATAAAATTGGTTAACACTACAAATAATCATTGTCTCTATCACAACATGTGCTTTGGAGCTGAGAAAGGACATATGTACCACTTCCTGCACTTCCACAGCAGGAAGCTCTGTACCAGATGAGGAAGTGGAGCTCATCAGGTTTAGACAGGAACTGACCCCGAGAGCAGAGATGGAAGCAACAAGCTGAACCATCAACGCCGAAGCTTCACTTCATCAAACAACAACACTGGTGAGGCTTCAGCTGGGACATTAATACAAGAAAACACGAGGCAGCTTACTAAGGGACTTTGCACCGCTAAGAAATTTCACGTTGTCAACACAAACAAGGAGAGGCAGCCTTGTAATATGATGAAAATAAACTCGTAATCTGTCTGGACTGCAGGGTAATCTACATATAACACTCGCCATTGTGTCACCAAGTGCCTCTGCTTTCATGATCCAGTGTTTTCAGTGAACTTCTGTGGCCAAGTGCTCCAACAGCTTGGATAATGCACAAAGGACCACATGATGCTGACTTCACACTTATTACAGACACTGAATGCCCTAAGTTTTTTGTTACAAGGAATACACTACATCGATACTATTTTACATACATTTACTAGTCAAACTCTATTTTCCTGCCCTGTGTCTACCACCACATACACTAGTCACACTGCTGTAATCTTAGATTTTGTAGTGGGTGAGGGCTCTGGGGTCTTGCAAAAACTGTGTTTTGTGCAGATAAATCCTTCCATACTCATACTTCCTCACTGCTAAAATAATTCATACTGCATTTGATACAATAAAGAGAAACTATCAAGATTAAGCGTGAAAACCTTGTTATTCTTGTTGACTGTGTGGGACTAATTTGCATCTACGCAAGTCATATGGCCATGAGTCTGTGACATTTGAATGTGGTTTTGGGGACTTGATCCCAGAATGTCTATAAAGCTTTCTACCTCTCATCAATAAAGGGCTACTTTAGGGCAGAGAACGATCAGCAACAACAAAAGATGATGAACTTCCCTCAGAAGCTCTGAAACACAACTCTCATTTTTTCCAGATCTATTGTCTGTCAGCTGTCTTCCTAATGTGTCAGATGATCTACGCCCAGTCTTCAGCTGCTCTTCCCATGGATAAAGTGGGCAAATTACTCATCAACTAATGCACTGAATCTAAAGAAGCATGTGACAAGATGGTGGCACTCCTTTCTACAAAGCAACAATTATATAGACAAAAATGAGTGTTCAGACAAAAATGAGTGGTTTGACTCTTTAGGTCGACACAAGTTCAGTTTTACAGTATACGATTATGTTAAAACAGTATCTCAAAAATCATGCTTTTCTACCAAACTATTTTTAATAGTTGTTCTGAGAAGCAGTCTTAATCAATCTAATGTATTTGGAACAGTTACGTTGGGAAAATTCACACCCTTTCAAAGTATTTGGCTGCACCTTTTTTTTCCTGTCATCAACTGCTAGTTTGCTCTTGTGACAATATTTCAGTTCCAATATACAACAAAAGAGCAACAGGCCAATATGACCCAAACCATTTTTAACCCTCATAATCTCTCCATTTCATGCCTGCTTGACTTTAGTCTAAACAATAGAATCCTTTCAAATAAAGACTGGAGAGAGCTGCTTATAAAGAGGCAAGAAAAAAGATCAGAAACACAATGAACAGGCCCTTTGAAGAGTCACATGTTCACAGTCCATGTACATACAATGTATATCAGAAATGCACATGCTATTAACATAGCAAAGCCCATAATGTTCATCCGCCCAGTTAAGTTGGAGTTAAAGCGGAGGATGAAGCATGCAGTGTGCACAGTAAGGTGGGGCCACTCCACAACACTCTATTAGGGTTTGTGGTGGAGAGCAGTATTTAGTAGGCGACATGGTGGAGTCCGTGTCCGTATGCTAGTGAGAACAAGACAGTATCACTGTGTGAACGGGATAATATATTCTGCTGATGAACACTAGGTTGGCGTAGAGAACATATGCAACCATCCACACCACAGAGGACAACAAGTCAGTTCCACAGAGGACCTGACCCTGAACTGCATCACAGTTTAAGCTTTTTAAGTCCTTACATTTTCTGACTTTTTCCTAAGACTTTTTTTTTTTTTTTTTTTTTACAAGTTCAGCTGCAGTTCAGGCATGCTGTCAAAATAAAATTAAAATAGAATCATACAGCTGATTGAATTGTGAGCATTTGTGGTTTGCTATAGTGGTAGGTGGGGAGTTACAACACAGTAGTGGTTGAGACCTCCAATGCAGTGCCTATATGTGTCTACAGCACTTCCACTTGAGCTCTATCATTTAACCATTTTTGTCAAATTCCAGTGTACAGTAATTGTACCTCCTACAGCGATCTCAGGAGCCCAAAATATCTCATATGTCCTTTACTTTCCATGCCAAGTCATCAGTCTCCTCACTTCTCAACTATAACCAATGTTTATATAGTTGAGCTATAAGTAGCCTATGGATAGATGTTTTAAAATGACTGGTATCAGTTTTATGTGGTTCCCATGTGACAATGGCCTTTTCTTACACCCACACCCCGCCAGACCCTGGGTCTCACATGATGTTAGTGTAAGTAAAAGTAAAATCAAAACTTTATCAACTATATTTAGTGATCAAAGCAATCATATCCAGCACTGGGTAACTCTTTTTACATA
Organism: Apogon talboti; assembly: GCA_037367365.1. Lineage (NCBI taxonomy): Eukaryota > Metazoa > Chordata > Actinopteri > Kurtiformes > Apogonidae > Apogon > Apogon talboti. Next base: position 20,802,269 of record JAPQRQ010000022.1, read on the forward strand.
CAGTGTTAATCAGTCCCAAAGTGGAAAAAAACCTTATTAGTTTTGACCAAATCCTTAAAAGTATTCCTTGGAATTATCTGTGATCCAAACACAGAAATGATGCTACATCATAAACTGTCCAGAAACAAAGAATAAAGGGAAACACTGTAGTTACAGAACAAGGTGTTCTTCTGTACAGATTTTCAGCTGCAATGACTACAATAGCAAGCACAATATCACTCCAGTTTGGATAAACTTTAAAATGCTCCAAGGTAAAGTTAAATAAAACCTAAATCAAGAACATCCAACTGTGTCATAATGAAACCGGTGTTTATTGAGTGCATGTCACAATATAAGTAGAGATGGTAGTGAAGCTAAGTATGAATATGAATGAGTAACCAACAACTAATCAATTGAAATTAAAAGCGGAATCTCAAATTTATAAGACAGGCTCTAGGACAATGATTTAAACAACGCAAACTGGCAAACTAGTATCACTGTCAGAGGTTATTACAGTAGGTACACCGAAGGCCAGCCAGACAGCCAGAATGCCTTAATTACATGAACAAACCTTTGCCTATGGCCCTGTTGTCTTTAGAGAAAAAAAGACTGTCTGTTTAAAGAAGAAAGCAGACTGAGGCACAGTAATTATCCAAACTTTAAATTAAAGCTTATGTTCATAAAGCTGGAATGCAAACATCATTTGTGAAGGTCAGCTGGTCTAACTGGAGACTTTCTCCATCAAAGAGCTTCCTAAAAGCTACATGTTTTATACTTTTAAAAATGTTATTCTCTTGTTTATGTGTTGAATATAAGAAAACTCATCACAAAGTTATATACCTACAACAAAAGACAAAAATGAGGACGTTGTCGCTCTGTTAATTAAAAGGTACCATGAGAAACAACATAGAGTCTAACTTTCATCAAACCCTGCACTTCATGCCTCCTTTCCTGCCTTCTCTTTTTCCCCAGAGCAGGGAAGGGCGTCCTCTCTGCCTTTTGAAAGGGGCAAAACCATCTGGTACAGGCGGACAGAGCAGGTCAAGTATAAGGGAGGGGGTGCACTGAGGGGGGGTTAAACTACAGACTAAAACAGGAACTGTAGGCTGTCATCACAGTGTCCCAAAACCAAGAGGCGCTTCCACTATGGATCACACAGCAGAACCGCAGGGCCGAGGCTTTTTACACGCTACACAGGCGAAAAGAGACATGACTGAATAGCAAAATAAAATATAATATATAGTTTGCACTGATGGAAAAACAATCATTCTGTCTGAGTTGAGAACTTTAAACCATGAGTGATTCATCATAACAAATAGATTGACATAACTAACCACAAATCAGTGCTTATTTACTCACTCTGTACAGTTCGTTGATTGTTAAAGGCTGCAGTTTCATTACTAATTTGCAGAAATGCAGCAAAAGCAGCTTAAAACTTTAAAGTTGTTAGCTAGCACTGATGAAAGCATAGCACAGGAGGATTTTGGTCTAATTGTGTGGTTCAGTGCACACCAATAAAGCCTTTATTATCCCAGATCATTATGTCTTTGTCCTGAAAAGCTGAAGGATAAGTTGTATTGTATGTGGCTCAAGTGCAAAGTGTTTTAAAGAGAGAGAGCAGCCATGGAGGCAGCTTGGCCCTGCTAAGTTTTATTCCAAACATTTCCAGCTGTAGAGTTTGGCAGTGATCTGAAGAGGATCTGGTGTGGAATTACTCAATATTAGTCAATCGTGATCCGTTAATGTAGTTAGAATACAGTTATTGTTAACGTGGGCATACTAAATTAAATGGATTAAAGTGTACGTTGACAGAGAATAGGAGGCATAAACCAACTTTGGTGGTGGAAAAAAAAGAGGAGTTACTTGCTGATGTGGACATCTCCGAAAAGAAAAAGTAGTAATAAGTGGTGTTTGGAAACTTACCGATGCGCCCGTGTGTTCGGCAGTTGAAACGTTAACTCCTCCGTGACAACCAGCTCTGTCAAACAGGAAAAACACCCCACCATTCACAAACACAAAAGCGGCGCTAGGGTACCAGGGAAAACCGGTTTTCTCCCAACTTCTCCCCGGGCTCTTCTTAAACTCACAGGCTACACTAAGCCCACAACATGGTTTACTTCCTATCCCTGCCTCGTACAAATAATCTCTCAAAAACGCCAAACTATCCCAGACCGCACTTATGTTGAAGCCTAGTTAGTTTCCATTCTCCGCCGCTGTCTCCGTCCCTGAACTGGACGAGTGGATCAACCGTTAACGGTCCCCTCTGTGACTCCACACTAAACCAACTCTCTCCTCCTCTCTGGAAAATCTTAACAGCCCGACTGAAACGCCTCCCCTCGCTTTTCCCCCAGCTTCAGTAAATGGCACTCCAAAAAAAAAAAAAAACACAAAGGAGAGAACTTTTTCCCTCTGTCTCCATCCAGCGTCGTCAGTTGGTCCGTTGGAGGGGCAGGAAAGGAGGGGAGGGGTCGCACGGAGCAACAGATGACAACAGATGAGATGCATGACCTGGGACCCTCCATCTTAATAAATCCTCATTTAATATATTCAGATGATGTGTGATTCACACGAGTTGACAGAAAACTATTAACAATGTATAGTAAATCAATATTAGCTAAACATAATTAGCCTCTATCTAGCACTGCCGTTTTCATGTAGCTCCACACCTAGTAAACTGGCTAAACATTTCACATTTTACAGCGTTTTTAGTCGGAATACGGGTCACGTGACCCTTAAGAAGAAGGCTACAAGTGTAGGCGAAACATGTAAAGGTAAAAATCTACTTTTTCTCTGCCTTACAAAAAAGAAATAAAGAATCTATTTCACATTAAAGCTTTTACTTTAACGGTACAGTGTGTAGAATTCTTATACTGTTCTTTCCAATAATCAATCTAATTTATTGATAAACATGGAATAAAATAGTGCCCAATCAGTAAAAACAAACAATTTGTTCGATAACATTTAACCTAGAAAAACGTTTAATATACATTGCGTGGGTACTGCTTGCCAGATGCCGCCAATATCGACACCACTTTTCCCCCTACATGAGCTTACAGAGGACAAACATAACGTGCTGCTAAGACCCCTCCGCCAGAATGGAGCTATTTTCAGTAGGCTTATGCTCCATACCAAGAACCGCGGGTTCTAGATGTGGTATAAATATTGGTGTAATAAACTTACCTCAGAGTTCCTAGTTCATTCCTTTACTTTCTTGGTATATTCCACTGGCATTTTCAGTTGAATAACCTCTCAGCTGACATGTCTGTTTCTGCTCATGACAATTTGACACCGTGGCCCTACTGCTCATCTGTTGCTAGGTAACCCACTTCAAGGGTATTGGCCCTTGTTGTAGTGCCCCCTACTGGTCGACATATCGCAAAAAATATGTACTCATATTCATGTATTCATTCATATATTCATATACAGTATATTCTAATACATGAATATTTTCAGTAGGCTTCTTTTCCATGTAAAAATACATCCACAGTAAAAATTTCGTGCAAATATCTCAATGTTTTCTTCAGATAATGATAATGTTGCTGAAAAGACATGTTGCCATTTGACCTTGTAAATGTAGGTCAAGGTCATCTATTTTCAATTGGCTTCTGCTCCATGCCAAGATGCATCTACAGTATAAATTTTGTGCAGATATCTCAATGCATTCTTCAGATAATGTCTTTACATTGTTCAATGGACAGACAGACAGACAGCCAGACGCCCAAACGATTACAATACTCCTCGGCCGAGGGGTAATAAAAATCAAAGTAGCCTAGGGTAGGCGACTTACACACTGTACCTTTAATTAGCTATATCATCGCTACATGTTCTATAATTTTTTTGTCCTCTTTACAAAGTCTGATTTACTAAAAATTGGTAAGCTATAACTTAGTGAAAGTTTATTCTAGACTTTTTTGAATGTAAGTTACGTCTTAACACATTTCACTCTGTTTTTATGATCATTAATGTTTCAGTTACACTGAACCTGAGGTCAGAGAACAGCAGCTGGTAACACAACCCTGTGGATTGCAATGCTACCAACAGAGAATGAGCTACAGCTGTGATAGGAGCACTTCATTTGCCCTTCAGGGTCTACCGGAGAGGATTTCCATCCTATTGACCAAAAGATTACAACCATGTGATTATCAGACCCGCAACCGTAGTGCAAGAAAAGGTTGGGACACATGGAAATACAAAACAATTACAATACCCTTTGGCCAAATGATTACATTACTCCTTCGGCCTGAAGTTGGCAGAAGGGTAAAAAACAGAATACAATGGTTTGAAAATCTCATAAACATATATTTTATTCACAATAGAACTTGGCAAACATTTAAACTGAGAAGATGTACCATTTTAAGAAAAATAAGGTATTTTTTTATTTTGTTGGCTGCAATAGTTCTATAAAAATTTGGGTTGGCGCTACAAAAATGAAGAGGAATATTTTGCAACTTGTGACACCCCCAGTGTTGGGGTTTGCTCTTGGCCCTCCTTTCACTCTCTCTGTCTCCCTCTCACTTTTCTCTTTTCCTCCTCAGGTTGCCAGGACACTCTGAGCAAATGATGGCAGTTGGTGGTTGCTGGAACAGTGGTTACCGGGGCACTCCATTAACAAAATAGCAGTGGTTGCTGGGGCAACCGCCCCCTCCTCCCTCTCCTGGTCGTTCGCTGCCTGACTATAATGCCTGGTCGTACCAGTTACTTAATAACGCTTCCTTGTTGGAATTTCCCCTGAGTTTGCATGTTTTGTCAAGGCTCCATGAGCCGGTCCTGACACAACTATTTAAGTTAATCAACAACAGGTCAATAACACAAATGAGTGTAAAAAGAACACAGAAGCAGAGTCTCACTGAGTCAAGGTGAATTCAGTCAACTAAAAGTTGTGGAGGTCTACCGATCTGCAATTAATTGCAAACTGTTGAGTGAATAATAAACCCAAGCGTAAAGACTTTCAGTGTCTAATCATCTACAGTATATAATATAATCAAAATATTTCAAGATTCTAGATAATAGACAAGGTAAAAAAATCTATATTGGGTGCCTGTGATCTTCGAGCCCTCAGGTGGCACTGCATAAAAACCAGTCATGACTCTATAATGGAAACCACTGCATGGGCTCAATCCATTTTAGATGAGCTTTGGATCAGAGAAGATGGTGGGCTGTATTTTCAC
>JAPQRQ010000022.1:20807515-20854366 GCA_037367365.1 Apogon talboti
AGTATTTTTGAGCCCATGCAGTGGGCTCAAAAATACTTCAAATCATTGTCTGTGAAAATACAGCCCACCATCTTCTCTGATCCAAAGCTCATCTAAAATGGATTGAGGTAAAGTGAAAAACTTTATGTTCAAATGAATCAAAATTCAGGTCCAAACCTGTCTGATGGTATGGGGGCACATTGGTGATTGTAGAATGGGTAGCTTCCACATTTGTAAAAGCATTGTCAATGCTGAAAGGTACAGATTTTAGAGCAACACATGCTCCCATCTAGATTACTTTTTTCAGGGAAGGCCTTGCATATTTCGAAAAGACAAAAACAAATGTCATCTATTACAACAGCATGGCTTTAAAGTAGAAGAGTCCAGTCACTGAAATGGACTGCCTGCAGTCTAGATCTGTCACCAACTGAAAACATTTGGCTCATCATGAAACAAAAATATGACAGACCCAAGACTGTCCACAAGCTACAATCCCATATCAGACAAGAATGGGACAACATTCCTCTCCTAAAACTCCAGCAACTAGTCTCCTGGTTGTTAAAAGAAGAGGGGACGCTACAGTGATAAATGTGGCCCCCTCTCTACTTTTTGCAGATGCTGTTACCACCAAATTCAATATTACCTTATTAGTTATTTCTCTATGGTGTATTTTCTCAAATTAAACATTTAGTGCTTTCTGTGTTCTATTAATAAAGTAGGGGTTTATGAGATATCGAAATCATTGCACTGGTTTTATGTTAAACATAGAATCCCATTTTTTTTACATGGGTTTTACATTATCTTACATTATTATAGTCATTTATTTATCAGCTGTAGTATGACTGGTTAGATTTAACTTGACTGAGCAGATTATCACTTAGGTCTCACCACCTATCACCTGGAAATATACCAGCAACTTGATATAGTATATTGGCACCACATTCATTTAGTTTTCTCGCATTGCTCAGGGTAACAGTTGTGATTCAGCTGTTCAAGTGAGCAACTGAACTAAAAACACGGAAGACGCTGTAGTGTTTGCTGCACATTACCTCTAAACGTTTTGATATTTCCTTCATACACAAAGTGAAACATCTAGTTGAACCACAAGTAGTAGACAGTGGCGAGGTAAAGAAGTAAGGTAAAGGTCACGAGGCTCTTCGTGTGTTGAAGGAATTATGTTACAAACAAATCAAGCTGGCCACCCACCCTACACCACAACTGAATAGACAAGTATATGTTGCATATGCCCAAGAGTAACCTCCAGCACGGCAATCACACAGAAGGCCTTGTACAATCAACAAGTAAAACTGGTTTTTAAGAGTAAAATGTCATTGCTAGAACCATTGGGTCTACGTGACATCATGATTGCACAATATATAATTAAAGTTTAATGCATCTGTTACTCATGTGTACGATATATAATCCAGGTGTTTTCTTTCATGCTCTGGTTGCACAACTATGAGCCATTGATACATGTTTAATAATTACTGTTCATGCCTGGTGTGAGTTAACTCATGGAAACATGTCTTTCTTTGCAAAGGAAGTGATATCCCTTTTGTTTTTTAGCTTCACTCCCACCCATTAGTGTGCACACATGCTTAACACACAGCAGTATGTGGATTGTCAGGTCTCCTTCAGGCTCTGTGGGAAAGCGAGGGGGTGGGGGGGCCAAGCAGATGCTGCGACAGGAAGTTACTAACATGGTCCAGATGTGAGGACAAGAGACCACCTCCAACAGGGCTGAAAACGTGGATGAATACAAGCTGTAACTGCAGATAAACACAGGATTCACATGTTAAACAAAGACAGTTAAAATATATTAGTTCATGTGTCTCTTTTAGAGTTAAAAAAAAATAATTAGTTTGAAGTTTGCTTTTCCCGATTTATATTTGGGACCTTTCTAAATAACTGGGAAAAGGTTATTAAAGAAAACAAAACACTAAGTTATTTCTTTAGTTTTGTGTCACTGGATAATGTTTCCGCAGTAACATACATTTTAGGAGTAAACTTTAAAATATATCTATATTCACATTAACAGAAAGATTCGGTAATGTCAAGTAATCCACAACTGCCATAACATACGCCCCCTTGTGTACAAAATGATTTACTACAACAACAAAAAAAAACAAATGCTGCCACTGAGACCTGTAATTGGGCCACAATTTTTAGTGCTTTTTATTAATTACAATCAATTTACACCACAATCCAAAAATGAACATTAGAAATGACTGATTAGAACAGGAATATTTTCACACAATGCTGCTTTTCAGATAAAAGCTGAAATTATTAGATTACAAAACGGCATTAATGATAAGATATCCATGATGGATAGAGAAGGGAACTGAATATAAAGAACAATGCACAGAGCTAACAATGAATTGTTAATAGGATTTATCTCCCACAATCCCTTGAAGCAGATCGATGGTCTATGTCTTTGGGTTGTGTGGTTTCCCCTTTAACAGCGCTCCAGCTGTCTTCACTACAGCTCTATCCACCTCTGAGAGATATTAATGCTGACCATTAGCAGTTTCCGCATTTCCACATTGAAGGGTCAGCACTACTCCTCATCATCCTCTTCGTCAATTAAGACCATCTTCCGTCTGCGTTTTACAGGAACAGAGATATCCTCTCCGTCTGAATCTATGTCGCCACTGGTATCCATATCCATCGCAGTGGTTGAGTCATCCCCTGTAACAACAGCTCTGTGAGACACGTCCTGCAGGACAATGATGATTTAACACAGCCTTAATCTGTTTCACAAAATTTCTATATTTAAAAGCAAATTACCATTCTCTTCATCATCATCATCATCATCCAAAACCCTGCTTTTTTTGGCTGAAGTCTTTTCTTTGGGGCTGAAATGGAGAGAAATATGATTAGAATTTAGTAGACAACTAAAAACACACATAATTATAATATGGTGTCATTCAATTCAGAGAAACAAAAAACTGACTCACCTCTTTACTGTAGTATTTGTTTCTTCAACTGGAGCTAAAGTGAAAAGAATATGTAATATGAGTTCTGTTCGGTCATAATCCTCAAGAAGTTCAGGACAACTTATTTCAGCAGCTGCAAAATACTGCAATTCTACGCCAGCTTTACAAACAAAATAAATGTTCAACCTGATACCACATTCCTGTCTACTTCACTATCTAAAATCACCCTTTGATAATAGGCAAGCTTTATGTGCTCTGTGTGACATAATATTTACCTATGTACTTAAGAAAGCTGTAATTAACTGGGGTCACTTGAGACGAGGCCCAGAAAGCACAATATGTACCTGTGTCCTCGGTGATGTGGTGTTTTCGCTTCCGTTTGAGCAGCAGTGCTCTTAGAGCCTGTGTTCTCTGCTCGCCGGAGACCTGCTCCTCCTGGGGATCTCCTGTTGGACTACTGTGTCCCTCCAGCTCCTCAACACCTGCAGGTTTGTCCTCAGTTGGATTCAGAGCTGCAGCTGCACTGCGGAGCTGGGACGAACTGAACTTTGCTGGGATCCTCCAAAAGGACTCCTGACAACCACCCCAGTGAAAAGATACAATACTCAATTATTTTTGTATGAGTCATAAATGAAGCCTGTGCAGTACTTTTTTTTCTGAGCTTATTGCCTATAACAAATCTGCTAATTTGTAAAGAAAAAGGCAGTTACATAATATTTTTCCATCCATGTGACAGATGTGACTCTGAAGAACTAAAACACACCTGTTCATTTGCAGGTGGTCGCATTCCCAGTTTGCGGAGCAGTTTCTGGAAGCTCTTGTCTTCCATGGCGTCCTCATTCTCCTCAGCCAGAGGGACCAATGGTACAGGCTGGGACAATCCTGGTGGATGGACCACATCGCTGTTCATTGACAGATTCTATAGTTTATCGAGCACTGACTAAAGCACGTCTTCCAAACTCTTGTCTGTTTTCTTATTTGGAGTAAACGTACCATCTTTTTCACGATCATTTGCTGTTTTGTTTAGACAATTCTGTACCCACAACATGGGTCCCGACATGCCTGTTAATAAAAACAAGTGCACAATGACTTTTTGTTTTATTGCAGATACACATCAAATCTTTGTTCTTCTATAGACAATAGATAAACAAGAGGCAAGAGTACAAAAATTATGTAAATGTTTAGGAAAAACCAGAGCAGTAAACAGTTTAAATTGTAGTTAAAATAACGTGGAGTCCATCGTATAAACTGTTGTATATATGGTTATTGTCTCACCTTCTTGCCGTAGCGCATTGACCATGGAGCCAACATCAGCTCTCCTCTCTGCTGTACTGTGCAGACTTTGACTCCTCCTACCACTATTCTGAGATTCTTCTTTCTCTTGGTATTCCTCTTCCTCACTTTCTTCAGACTCATCTTCCTCTTCCTCCTCCTCCTCTCTGTCCAGAGTATCTTCTGGGAAACCTTGTGTTAGCTCTGCCAAGAACTCTTCTTCTGTCTGCGAGACAAAAGAACAGCCTCATATGTAGAAACATCAGCACTGCATTTTAATAGTACATATGTGGACACTTTAGTGACTCTTCAGTTTTGCTCAAAATTAGTAAAGCTGTGGCTCTCTCCTCTCTGTCCAAATCAAGACTAAATATATGGGGAAATCGCCTGGTATTGTTTCATGCTGCGAAACCATGAAAAAGTGAAACCACTTTCCTAAGCCTGTGTCAAAACACACACAGTAGAGCAGTAGAATCATGCCCAGGTCATCTTAATGTGAATGGTAATGGGTAATTTCAGCTGTCAAATATTTAACCCCTCTAACCCTTCGAAAACACTTTTGATAAGTCAAAATTCAGGTCTCACAGAGTACACTTTCTCCAGAATAGCAGAAGTCTTGTGTTCGCTAACACCACTTCAATTACAATATTATTGCAGGTAATTACACAATTAATGCCCATTCACACTAAATAAAATACTAAGCACCACAGCTACACTTTAATAAAACACCAGGTTAACTGTAAAAAAGACTGACAGAACAAAGGTAACTTTACCATTCCTTTTCCAGAGTTCTTCCCTGGAGCACTTCGACGACTCTTCTTATAAAGTTCTCGTCTCTCAGACACTAAGCCCATACTGAGCATCTTGTCCACCACACGTGCACGAGATCGCTTAGCCGTAATTTTCTTCAGGATATTTCCAAGCACATCTGTGAAAATTCATACAGCCTTGTTACTGGATGAGTAGGCGCCACAGAATTCCCTCTCAGGTACTACGCAGCGATAACTCGTACCGTCTGAGTCTCTGAATTCCTCAAAGAGCATCTGCAGCTCCTCTTCCTGCTCTTCAGTCCACAGAACAATATTGGTCCCCTTCCTTTGTACAAAAAACAAAAAAACCCCATTCATTTACTCTGTAGTGTGTCATGCTTTGATTCCACACTTACATATGCATTTTATTCAGCTTCTTTGAAATACATACTTTGGTTTTTTCAGTTCCTTTGCGCTTCCCACCAAACCCATATGCACCAGCTGCACCACTACCTGGCGTCGATTTCTGTCACTGTTGCTGAGTAATGGCAGCAGTGTTTCTATAATATCGGGCACTGAGGACAATAATCAACAATGACAAAAATTAGACTGAAGTTATTCAAGTCAACAACAGACAATGTAAGCAAAGACAGAAAACAGACCATCAGAATGACGGTGCTCCTCATACAGTCTACGCAACTCCTCTTCCTCCTCTTCAGTCCATGCTGGTTTCTTTCCCGCTCTATTTAAGGACATTCACCAAATACATTTTAGATTTTGTAGGTGTTAAGCAATAAATATAAATATTAATACATGTCAAAGTCCTTTACAAAGATCTAAACCGTTAAGAAGAAAACACACTGAAATATAAAGCTATGAGCACCCACCCCTCTTTGCTATAGCCCTCCGTCATCTCACGCACAGCCCCCACATTTTTCCAGAACAGCAGTTCAACATAGGCCTTGTCGTTTTTTGCTGCCACTGAAAAGAAACGATTCAGCACATACTTGGCAAAGGTCACTAGTTCCTGTGAAGGAGAGAAAGCAGAGTAACCTTTTCTGTGTAAATCACTGCAGACCTTACATCACCGACCACACATGATTCCTCACTTACCTTGTACGCAGTAGCAGCGGGGTCACACAGGATCTTGTTGAAGATGTGAAAGACGGAGAGTTGATAAAGCAGGGCGTCCATCTTGAGGTCGACCCCCAAACGGTGCAGCATTCGAACAATGCAGTGATTTGTGTGAGGTGTGTTCTTTGAGTACGTTTTCATTAAGAGGAGATACGGACGCACAACGGTGGGATTGGCAAACCTGATACAAAAAACAGGTGAATTATTCGTAAACACATTGAAAAATCAAATAAAAAGTATGTAAATGATTATGTTGCTGTAGTGATAATTTGTTTTCCCTTACTTCTTGATGAAGTCTAGGAATTTGAACTCCGTCTCAGAAATCTGGACAGCCTCCAACTCTTCTTCTTCAAACTCCGCTGTATCATCTTCATCTTCTACAGGCTCAGGAGGAGACGATCCTGAAATTAAAAAAAAAAAAACAAAACACAATGATAATATAAATGCTGTATGAGTGTAATGACATATAAGGGTGTCATTAGTAATAATCTGAAAACTAACTTGGCAAGTTGGCGTAGATGATCTGCTTTAAGAGCTCCAGTTCTTCTTCAGGTTCTACATCAACCGAACCAAACACATTTCCTTCTGGCCATAACTCCCTGAAAATAACACATGAAGATAATTGTAAGACTCGGTGTAAAGTTTGTGTAAGAGGTTGATGGGCTGTAGAGTACCACAGACCTGGCAGCACGCAGCAGTCCCAGTGCTTCTGGTCCCTGTCGAGCCAGCAGGGTGTCCTGAATCCGAACCATCACCTCAGTACGTTGCTCTTCAAGAGGGGTTTCAGATGTGGCATCAAACGGTACAATGGTCTCGGTTACAGAGTCCGACAGCTGCAGACAGAAGGCAGACACAGAGTTCAGGGTTAATACATTTGACCCTATGGCGTGAGCATACATGCTTACTATAAATGTACAGTATTAAAAACATTATTGATTTGAACACTCTTTGAGACCTGAAACCCTGTAGCCCTCAGCTCCTCCTCGACAATCTTCCAGGTTTCTGCCAAAGCCTCTGGACTCGTTTCTGAAGCTGATGCCTTTTTTTCACCGTGAGGCTTTTTTCGTTTCACTCGCTTTCTCTGCAGAAGTAACGCAGCTGCATATTAGCTTCGAGCAAGTGCTGGAGGAAAAAATATACCTACAATATCAAAAGATACTGACCTGAACCATCAAGTTTTTGCGGCCTTTACAGAAGCGTTCTAACATGCGCAAGAAGAGGTGAGTCGTCTCCACCAAGTCTTTGAGATAGGACTGAGGTTGTCGGGTTTCATCATACTTTCTCAACAGCGTTAGGAAAATCTCTCTGTATTCCATCAGGTAGAATATGTTACCTGGAAAGTGACAGTAAATAGATGAGGAAACAAGCTCTACAACAATATGCAAACCATTTCTCTGATTTCAGATCTCACAAACCAGTATTAAACTGAACATTCTTTTGTTTTTCTTTTAAATACCTACAGTGTTGTGAAAAAGTATTTGCCCCCTTCCTGATTTCTTACAATTTGTGTGACATGTTTCAGATAATCAAATGCCTTAACTTTAACTTAAGAACAGTTTAAGAGAGTTGACATTTTTTGATCCAGATGTAGCGGGATTTTACTTTTAATAACATGTGAACTCTGACGGATGCTTTCATCTGGTGAGCGGTCCATCTCATTCACAGTCAGCAGGAGTTCCTGGTATGCCTTTAGTGCCAGGTGCATCCTAGAAATATTACGTGGCGTCAGTCTGGGACAAACTTATGGAACTGAATTTTTTTTTTTTTTTTTAAATGATCCTAGAATTTAATGACCCTCTTACCTGCGGGACCAGGAGGTGGCCTCTTTGCGGTCCGTGAGTATCATCTCATAGTAGTTGGTAATATTACGTTCCATAAAATGGAAAGCACGGATGGACATGGTCTCAGACACTAAGTCGGCACGGAAATCATTGCCACGGTTGAAGGCCATGAAAAAGCTGAGTGCCCACAGGTAGTAGGTCTCATCGTGTTGCTGCGTCTGCTCCCGAATCAGACTTTCCTACAGAGTACAAATGAATATCTTGTGTTACTTATTTGAATGAAGCCTCTTATAAAAAGTAAAGACTTATTTGCATGGAGTTTTGACTCAACTCTATCCTACCAAAAACACAGATGACAAAAACAGACTCATGTCCCCACACAGTAAGTCATTCACATCACGGAGACTGACCTTCACAAGGTACATGAGGTGGTTGTAGCAGTTCTCCAAAAAGTCCACACAAAACTCTCGCAGGAAAAGTCGTACATTTAAAGCAGAGCGTCGTTTGTCTTTGCTCTCCTGGGCCTGTCGATTCCTCTTGGGAACACGTCGCACTGCTTTTCCAGTGTCGTGTGTGTAATTTTTGAACTAAGAACAAATACAACATTGAGATTCAAGTTACATTTTTTATATCTCCTAATTTGTAAAAGTTTCAAATGTCAGATTAATTTCAGGAACTGCAATACTCACATTATGAATATTTCTGTGATAAATCACATCTTTGTCCCCAATTGACTTAAGGCCCTGGACAACATATGACCCTCCAAAGCGAGAGTGCCTGAAAGAAAATCATTGATATCCAGTGAAAAAAAAACAATATATATTATTTTATATATCACTTTTATTTTACTCTACTAGGATTTGTGAATTGTAAATTGTCAATTTTAAAGTTTTGGTATTTGATATTGGTATTTCAAATATGAAAGTGTTTCAAAAAGATACAAAAGAAAATCTATATATCTATATATACAGTACTGTGCTAAAATCCTACCGCAACATTAGATTTGCTGGTTTAGTAAAGTTATAATATCTACACAAATGCATTTGTCAGTCTGTATTAAGATACAATCTAGAAATATGTGATGCACAGCAGTAAAAACAAATGTTTCAGGGAAAAAACAGCATCCATAAACCAAAGTGGTTGTGTTTAGTGTGACCTCCCTTTGCATTTATCATGTCTTTAACCCTTTTGTTAAATATGACAATATGATATTTATTGCATCCATTTTCTGCTGTTTTATACCAGGTTTCATGTCAGGTGTTTCTAATCGTTTGTGCTTGTCATGTGGTCAGGGGTCACACCAAATAATGATTTTAACCATTAGAACCCATTTAGTTCAGTTTATTGTGTCTTTTAAGGCTGTGCACATACTTCTTGTATTTTTTTTTGTTGTACCTGAAGAAAAGAGAATGAGAACTAAACACGTATGTTCATTTCAACCCTGCAAAAACAACAAAGGTGGAGGTGGCCTAAGATTTTTGCACAGTACTGTATATTTCAGTACTATATATGAAGAAAAATAAAGCATTTTATTTCTTGTCTAATGAGTGCAGTCTTGGCTTCCCTGTAATGTGAGGCAAAGGGATAGTATTATTTAAATTCATTCTTTCTATCTGCACCTGGTTCCTCTTTGAAATGTTCGAGATCGCTTCGCCGCCTGTTCCTTCTGCCTCAGTGCCTCCAGCTCATGACAGTCTCTCTGCTTCTCTTCAGCTGAACGAGCATGACCAGCGCTCACCAAAACTTCAGGAGTCTGCCGGAATGACAAAAAAAAAAAAGAACTCAAACACAGAGAACATAAATCAGTGATCATCAATATTTGCAGCTATAATTATTACTCTGTCTAACCTGGTCTCTGAACATGAGGGAGATTATTTCCAACACATGCATACTCCACTGTTGCTCACTCTGGGCAGATGCCAAAAACTTGACCAGGTCATCAAAACCGCTCATGTGAATGGCCCACAGCAGCCTATCATGGACACTAGCATCGTCGTCTACCCTCTATAGCGAGCAAAGACAAGAGACATATAGTAAGAGGTGTTCATGACAAGCACAATGGATGGAATTTATTAAGAACTGGCAGAATGTGATGACATTAACATCTATGTTGACGTCAGACCTTCTCTTCACAGGGGTCTGCAGGAACATGAAGCACATTTCTGACCAGAAGAAGAATCCTCTCTATCAGCAAATTGTCCTCCTCCTGTCTTTGCTCCCAGTCCTGAAAGAGGAAGACAAGAGATAAGGAAAAAATAACATATTTCCATTAAAACATAGGAGAAACATAACATATCAATGATCACCAGTGACACACTTACCAGTTGCAGAAGGTTGTACAAAGTCTCACTTAATATTTCAAACACCTTTTCACTTGCAAATGCCTAAAAGTTAAAAGAAGAATATGTAAAGATTAGTTATCATTTTGCTCAACCTGCTGTAACATATACATACTGCATATAAAAAAGTAAAAATGATGGTATTACATGCACACTACCTCTTTATAGGCTTGTAAATGAGACATCACTTGCAAAAAGTGTTGCCTAAACACCAGGTCATCAGGGACTTTACCAAAACAAAGCAAGGCAGGCTGAGTGAGGTTTACCATGAGCCTGGGTGAACAAAAGAGGGTCAATGTGAGCAACAGGTGCTAATTTAATTCACCATCTTCAACAACAGCTATAGGCAAACTCTGCTTCATAGTAACCAAAGATATCACTTTTAAACATACATCATCATTATTTGAGAAATAAAAGCATAAAATATCATGTTCAAGTGGAATACGCAATCATAGATCATTTACCTGATGCAGGCATCAAATAAGGACTTGTCCTGTCCATGCTGAATTATAATCGGTAAAAGGTCCTTCTGGACAATCTGTCCTGCACCGAGATGCTGTCGAACATCACGGGTGTCATCCTCATGGCGTAAATATCTAATCAAGTCTTTCACACTCTCTGCAAGACAGACACAGATGAGCACATCAATACATTATACTCGATAATGCAGTAATCAACGTAAAAAATTATTATGAAACCACTCACCTAAACAATCAGATTCCTTGTGATAGATGTCTCCCTCCAGATAGCCAAGGGCACTACAGGTTGCTAGTAGTTCGCAATTCATTATGAAGTCCATGCAACATGAACCTACAGAATATGTTAAGATTAAGTCTAAGAAGCCATACAACAGATTAGGGGACACTATGAGAACAATACAAAAGGATAGATAGACTTTAAACAGGTGAACCATTAGGCCATTAGGCTGCTAGCAAAAGGGAACTTTAACGCAATATAGAATACTTTTCAGCAAGCTGAACAGAATCTATGTACTAAATAATTGTCAGGGAAGATACAGTTATTTATTATTAAATCAATCATTGACTCTGACATAACACAAGAGCGGAGTAAATGCTAATGCGCTAATGTTTCTATATGGGACAGTATTTCCGCGCATTAACCAGGTTGAGTTTATATGTTTAAAATACAGCCTTACTAACTTACCGGTTTCATCAGATACTTCTTCTCCAACGCTGTCGTGTTCAGCAGTCGGTGGTGTAAAATGTCAGAACCCTTTTCCTTTTTGATATGTTAACTTTTTCCTCCTCTCACAACAAGACGGACAAGTCTCGCGCCAACACCAGTGAACACTCCCCAACCGGATGTAATAGCACTCTTGTGTTTAATACCCTGATCATTGTTTTTCAGGAGCTGTGTAATCTGGGTAATGCACTGACCGAACAAATCGAGTCATTTCAGATGCCCCTATTGCATTACGAAGAAATTTCAGGTCGTACTTCATCTCTGGATGTTCTCGAGTTTGAATATAAACAGTTTTTTTTTTTAACCAAATGTTTATTCAGTATTAGCCAGAACGCTGCCTGACAGGCTTTACCCAGGAACAAATTTGAATGAAGTCATATCTACCGCTCATCCCCAGTCAGTCATAAGGGCTAACTGTTTTCATTGACGTTTAACTTTACGTATGTCTTCTTTTGTGATCCAACATTGAGGTATAGCAGAATGTTTGTTTAAAATCAGTACCAAAAATTTTGGCTTTTGTTAAAAAAATTGACTCAAGTATGTGAAATTTGGTCAAAATAATCAAATGAATCATATTTATTCAAGACTCAAGATTTCCATTGTCAACTAAACTAAATAGCACATTTTCCACAGTAAAGTAGGACAAGAAGGGGACAATTAACACCAGAGCCATTTTATCTGCAGGAAAACCAAAATTGCATTAATATAACATTACTGCTCCCCAGAACAAATAGCCTACAACTGTCTAGCCTACATGAGTTGCCCGTTTTTCTGCAGGCAATTATTAGATGGATTAACCGTTTGTTGTCTATGTTTATTTGCAGGCTGGATAAAAATAACAATAATAACAATAAAAAAAATATTGCATTCTGCACCCATTACATGATTTTGGAGCAGGTCCAGCATCCTGGAATTTTTTTTTTTTTTTTTTTTTCCCCTGCGTTTTACAGGAGTGTGGGCCTTGATGGAGGTATGAGCACTCTAAGAGTCATTCCAGTATCTGTGTTATCTTATTTTCTCATTTTGTGTGTCTGCTATGTTTCCTGCCTCTTAATGCATTTTTGTAATCAACATATGCGTACTGCTCATACAGTAGAAAGCTAATATATCTTTATAATATTATCGTTCTTTTTTATATAGCCATGGTGCATTCATAAAAAGGCATAAAATGCATTGCTGAAATGGTGAGCAGATTTAGAAAGCAAAACAAAAAAGCAAAACACAGCAAGAAAAACAATGTTCAAAAAGTACGTTGTGCAAAATTTCAGCTTGACACAAGTTCAAGACATGCTGTTGTTGTTGGCTGTTGTATTTTTTACACTACTTACTTTTAGAACATTCATGGGTTTTTTTTAAACTGAGAGTGATTTTGTCAAGAATTCAGAGGTCTAAAGACTAAAGAAGGATGGAGAGGGTCTGAATAATGTTGTCAAAGAGCTGCATATCTGTGCAAGCAACTCATCTTAAACCTAAATCACTTCACACTCAAAGTAAAGACTGCCTTTTGGACACAAGTTGCAGTGTGGTTATAGAGATGTGGTCTTTCTCTGAAAGGGATATTACAATAATCAAATAATACTCATGTTGCAGTAGATAGTGATATCAATGGGCCATGCAGACAGACAACTCAGTTTTGTTTCAGCTAATTTTATTTGCACTTACATAATCATTCATCAGTCGTGCCAGATACACACAGCATTGCAAAGCACATTCAGCAAAACTCTTCCATTGGTGACTGTTATTTTCTGTGTGTTACATGTCTATTCATGAGTCCTGTCTTTGGTAATTTGTTTGCGGATAGCAAAGCATCAAAACAAATGTGAGGATGTTAATCTACAGATCTGTCATTTAAGGTGTGTTGACCAAAGGGCAGTGTGTCACGCTTTGTTAGTAAGTCATATCTACCAGACAAATCACTTAAATCCTGCTTATACGTGACATTGCTATAAATGTGTGGTCATCTAAGGATTCCACGGGATTGCACTGTAAAACAAGGCCTCAAGTGGTACATTAAAGTGGTTTTGCGTAGCCCCACAGGTAACACAAGTGTTTAGCAAAAGGTAGGTGGCTTGAATAGCACCAGAGTGACACTGTCTAAAGGGATTCATTCAACATTCAACATTGCACCTATACAGAAAAACTCTTGGCTAGACAATGAGCATGAAACTAGTAGGAATCAGAACTACATAGCTCAGTTTTTTTTGGTTTTTTTTCAATTTTTTTAGATATTCTACCATGGCACTGGCCTTCACATTATTTGATGGGTGTTTGTTTACTCGTCATCATCCTTGTCATGACGGCCTGCGTCCCTCTCCTTCTCTGTCCTGGACTCCTTCACCACCTGATGGAAAGTAAACAGGTTAGTTCAATTTATTTCTACAAGGGAGGAACATTCAACTGTATGACCTTGTTGCTTATAGTTTCCAGTCATTTATTTTTGTAGTATTTTACCTCTCCATCTTTAGTCTCAACTGTCTTTATCACCACAGTCCTCTTGGATCCTGGAGTGTGCTCATAGTCTATGAACAAGGCAAAATACTTGAGCGGTTGAACCAGCACAGTCGTCATATATTACTGAACATATGCTCTACAAACACTAGGAACGACCAAACCAAGAAACTTCAACTACATCTTACCTCGATCACCAACATGGTTGGTCATGCCAATATTGAGGATGGGAACAGTAATCCTAAACAGGAAGAGTGAAGTTTGGGAGTTATAAACAAGCTTCATGTGTGGCTCATAGGGTATCACATAAAGTGAGTTCCATCTGATTTATTTATGTAATTAATCAAAATAACAGGACTCAACTATATCCCAAATTACAGCTGAAAACATGAACATCTACAATAACCAAGGGTGTTTCTACTGTAGTTAAATATGGAAGTCTTGTGATATTCACATAATTCACACAAGAAGAGTTCACATAAGGGAGTGTGCTTCCAAAAGGTTTTCATTCAAGGTATTTGACAGGCCACACTAATAATACCTATGCTTTGATGAAAATTCAAAATGTCTCCTGTAAGAAGAGCCTATTTTTATTGGTGAGGAATTATCTGGATGACCCAAACATCACACCACACAGATTACACTCCTTTTTACTATGAGATCACAAACACCAATTGAACACACTCATACTGTGAACATCTAAACTGATAGAACAATATTTTCTGTTGAAAACAGAAGGAAACACAGACAATAAGAGACAGATTGGAGACACACTAAATGTTCTCTCTCACCTGCTCTCCTCCCCCTCCAGCAGTTTACGGTAAGTGGCGATCTCAATGTCCAGAGCCATTTTGACATTGAGGAGGTCCTGATACTCCCGGAGATGGCGAGCCATCTCCTCCTTCAGGTGGCGGATTTCATCCTCCAGTCGAGCTACGTTGTCTTGGTAGTTGGCAATCTCGTTGCCAAACTGGTCCTCCATTTCACGCATCTGCCTCAGCAGAGCCTCATTCTGATGGACGCAGTAGTGGATAGAGCATGTTCAGATTACAACATGTGGAGATTATAAATGAATACATGTAAATAACGGCTGGTGTTGGTCTCACCGTGTTCTTCAGTGCGTCGATTTCACAGTTCAGAGACTGAATCTGCCTCCTGGACTCATTGGCTTCCTGCTTGGCCTGCCTCATGGCATCGTTGTTACGCTTTGCAGACTCAGTTAAATCAGCAAACTGCAAGAACAAAAATAGAGCTCACAAGCATGAAGGCATGTTAGTTTTAGACTGTGTAACTGTCTGTTTGTGCATTTGCCCACCTTGGACTTGTACCAGTCCTCAGATTCTTGCATGTTCTTTAAGGCGATGGTCTCATACTGGGCCCTGATATCCCTCAGAGCTCCAGTCAGATCAGGTCTGGCAGTGCTCTCCACCTCCATCTTCAGCTGCTGGGTCTGCACACTCACTTGTACATCCTGGATTTCCTGATAATACATATATGGGCCCGGAAACATTAAAATATCAGGAACTTTTCAAAATTAAACTAGTCATTTAAACAAAAGCAGTATAACACTGTGGTTATTTGTAGAAAAAGTGCAATTGCTTATTTTTAACCATCAAAATTAAGACAATAAAGCCCTGACCTATCTTGTGTATTTAAAATTATAGATTGTTAATGAACAGCAAATGTTCATAATCCATTCATTTGATGATGAAACATTGAGCAATGTCGCAAACTGATCTAAAATAATTCAACTTGAATAAGACGCAAATTGTTCTATTAAAATCATAATTATTAAAAAATGGGGCAAAAAGTGGGAAACTGTAACCAAAACCCCACTTACTTCATCATGAAGCTTCTTCAGGAACTCAATTTCATCCATCAGGGACTCGATCTTCCTCTCCAGCTCCAGACGGGACAATGTAGCATCATCCACATCCTATTTGGAGCAGATTTGTTTATCTATTTTTAAGAAACTAAAAGTGTTACTGTTTTCTCAGTGCCTATAAATATAAATACCAGGTCATTTTAATTAAAGGCATAAATAGCAAAATATTACAATTAATCTTTTAATTACAGTACTTTTATGACAATGTTCAAAATCTGAATCGTCATCAACAGTTTAGAATGTGTTGTGTCATGCTTTTGTATAATGGAAGTGTTTTAGATGGGACAAAGCTGTTCATTTTGACCTGTTATATGAGACTGAGGACACTGATCAATATGCAGATCACGGTTCAGTAAGATGAGTGTTTACCTTGCGGAAGGCAACTAAGTTATTCTCGGCATCCACCCTCTTCTGAGTCTCCTCATCCAACCTTGTTGAAAGAGAATAGAGCAATACATCATTTTATATAATGGACATTTACATGAAGAATGGTCTTTTAGCACAAGGTAAGAGAAGAGCACAGATTTTTTCCCCTTATATTCTTGTTGCGTAGGCTTGCTCAGGGCATCAGCTGGCAAATAGCTTTCTGGATCAATTTGTTAATTCACTGTCCTGTAAAAAGGGTTTGGGAGTGCACCCCATGGGACCAGCAGCTGCTCCTTTCAACTAATGTTATTTCTGCAGTTCAATAAGGCCGTCTATACACAGTCAATTAGACACACAGTTGTGATCTTTTTAAGCCTTTAAAAAGATCAGAACTGAGCAAACACCAAGGGACTAAAAACAATGGGGCACAGATACCTTTTGGGCTAAGACAGCTGATGAATATTTTGCGAGTAGAGGCAATTGTTGCAACTGTGTCATCTACACCTAGTGAAGGAGAAGTGTGTGTTGCTCTGGGAAGGGAAATGAAAATGAAAGAGAAGATTTCCTACAGTATCAGTCCAGACGGGCTTCTTACCAAAAATAGCTCGGATTGATGAGTCACTGTGATGAGTGATGACAAATCAGATCCTAATCTACGATACATTAGTTCTGATACTTTTTGACCCACTGCTGTCTGTGTGGTCGACCCGTCTGTCCTGACAGAAGTCATGACCAGGATGGATGTAAGTAGATTAGCAGGAAAGCATCCCATTATGGGTCATGCTTTCTCATTTTTAATTCATGCTGTGTTACCGGGGCCCTTCTGTCCTAATGGGGTCTCTGGCACCATCCCATCTGCACAAAGGGACAGTGAAAACACACCTAATGGAGTCACTGAGTCACATTGATTTTTCCTGACGCTATTCTCACCCCGCCTGATATCCAACCTCTCTTCCTCTGGTCCCATTTCCTCTTTCCCTTCCCCACTCCTCAGCTGACCCCACCCTGTGTCTGGTCTCCCCTCATTACCTTGTGTGCATAGATAATCACATAAAAATTTCTAAATCTGAGGTATTGAAGGAGAGCATTCATAAGGAAACGCCCTGATTTTCCAGAAATTGCCTTTTATTTTAATCGCACTATGTTTCTGATATTGTCGTTCTTAAAACACACACTACATCCATCAACTTGTAGTGCTGTAGTTAAAGTAAGTTTAGATCTTAAATTTCATCCCAAACCATTAAGAAATCCACAAGTAGATCTTCCTTTTACCTGTGAGCTTATAGACATTTTCTAGTAAAAAGGTTGATATTATTTATTAACAAATGAAAAGTAGAAATTACAGTAACAGTTGGTATTTTATACAGTTTAAAAGACAAATAAGCAAATAACACAACCAACACAAAATACAATGCACATAAAGTAATAAAAACATTAACAAACAAACAAAAAAAGACAGAATAAGTAGCCAATAAATTTAAGAAAAGACAAAGAGGGGGTTAGTCTCTGCAGGTCATAGGACTTTGTACCATATTTTAGCAAGTGGACAGATGTGCATTAAATGTGGATTTTCTACACTTTTCATTAAAGGACATCATTTATTGGTATTTATTCCATCTATTGTCTTCAGAACATGTCCTGATGGAATATGGAATCAATGACTCAATCATCATTTTTGTGGGAGCCATTTTATTCCTTGTACTGAACTTTTTAATTTCTTATCTTTATATTGAAACATACCTTTGCACATGAGATGAAAGAAAACTACAGTAAAATCTATCGGACACACATGATGTAGATCAGTGTGTCTTGTCTTACGCTGCTGCTCTGTGACGTTCAGTCTGCGGATGTGCCACACCCTAAACCACCATCACTACTGGACTCAACCAGTGTCAGTGAAGGATCTCCTTTATCTAAGCACTGTCTCCCTCACAGATGGCTCAGCTTAAACAGCTGACAAACATAAACTGAAATCAGGAGGTCGGTCTCAAAACAAGCATTATTTATTCATGCATTCCTTTTGTTTCTCATCATAGTAGTACCAACCTTTGCTTGAGGAGGGCCATGTCCTCTGCCAGGTTGTCCCTCTCCAGTTGGTACTGGTCCCTCTCCTTGCCGATAGCGTCCATCTGGCGCCGAAGCTCTCTCAGCTCCTCCTGGAAGAGGTCAGAAGCCCGGTTGGGCTGCCCATGCTGCTGCTGACCTTTGTACTGGTTGAGCTCCTGCTGCAGTGCACCATTCTGCTGCTCCAGGTAGCGCACCTTCTCGATGAAACTTGCAAAGCGGTCGTTGAGCTCCTGCAGCTCAGCCTTCTCATTGCTGCGAGTGGTTAGGAACTCCTGGTTGATGGCTTCAGCCAGGGTGAAGTCCACCTTGTCGTAAGCGATGCGAGGAGGCTGGGCGGTGGACCTGGAGCGCTGTTGGTGGTAGGTGTTGGGACGAGATGCCACCGCAGGTGACACTGAACGCATGTAGCGCCCTGAAGACATGGGCATGCGGGAGGACACAGGGGAGTAAGAAGACATGGAGATGGGGTGGGGGCTTCCAAAGGTGCGCCTGTAGGAAGTAGAGGTATGCATTGAAGAGTGGCTCATGGTTTTCTTGCTCTGTTCTCTGTTGCTAGATTGAAAGCTGGGGGTTTAGAGATGCTCTGGATGCAACAGGACATCCGACTGAGGCGTGCAGGGGGCTTTTATGCTCTCAAGCTGGCTATCCCATCATCCTCATGCCTCCCCCTCCCTTATTCTTCCTCACCCCACCCACATGAACCTTTCTCAATCACTGATCAGCATATAGGCTCTGGCCACTCCCTATCCCTCAGAGATAGGCTCTGCCTCCCTGTGCTTTTACAGCGCTCCATCTCACTGTCTGTCGCGACAGTTGCACCCTTTTAACCTGAGCATTTGACAGACTAGCTCCCACTTTGCTGCTCTGATAACTAAAGACGTCTGCTCACATCCACCCCTCTGCACCTCCCTGATTTATGGCCTCATTGACACTTCACTCTGGTGCTTACAGATAACGTTGACTGTCATTTCTCCATCACTAGCCTCACCTCTGTCTTGCACTCATTGAACTTTACATTACTATTATGTATGTTTTTGGGATTCAGTTTCCTGGTTTGTAATAAGAAAATGTGAAATCCTAGCTCGAATTGAATCCCATGGATAAATTGATTGGATTCTTTTCCACCTCCATTTGTCTCCCTCCCTTCCCTGTCTGTCTCTCTCTCCTTTTACAGTAATGGAATACTTTATTGATATTCTGGGCGTCTGGGACAGAGCCATGACTCTGCAGTTATTCTATCCGTTTCGAATGCATTATATCCAGTAATCTGTGTTAAAGTATGCGTTGTCAGAAAACTCTGATGTTTCTGGTTAACAGTGAGTTCTGGTGAGCAGACAACTTCGCATAAGATGAACAGTTTCCAAATCAGGAGTGACAGAGGACAGAGAGAGTAATGGCACAGACATGTGAACTCATTGACTTTAGATATCGCAGCCAGATTAAAAAGACCATATATTTTAATGTCTTGTATTATATCTAACTTTGAAACAGCATTAAAGTGCTGCATGACAGCCAGTCTTGATAAAATAATTTCTTTTAAGCAGTTGGTATCAACAATTCCAATGACTTTGCTCTCAAACCATAAATATTAAATTATTCTGTAGGTGTGTGTCTACATTTAGAAATTAATTAAAAAGTTAATTTACTAAAAGCACTTCCAACATTACAGCTTTACTTTTATGACATCCTGGCAGTTGCATATTGAAACCGCAGAGGGAAGCTTTAAACTTTTAAAGAGGATGACATTGTAAACATACAGCAAGATTCTAAATACTGTTCCTAAAGAAGAGAAAAATATTTGCCCCATTCCTGAGGGTTTTTACAGCTGAGGACATTAGTTTGCCATCAAAGGTAAGAAGTGAGGATATTCATGTTATATTACAACACACTGAGTTCTCTGCAGACAGGCTACTAATGTCATATAAAGTTGATGTAATACGGAGCATGCTCTGTGTGGATGGGGCGTGGTCCTGTCTCCTTTGTGTCCCCACTGACATCTGGTACCTTCAGTTCTCTCCATTTATCTAATGCAATGTGCAACTAGATAGAATTATTTCATTTTTTAACACATCTCAGTGCATCCATCATTTCCCACCTACAATCAACAGTGGAACTCAAAGTTTTATCCTTTTTCTGTGTCCTAAAATAGAATCTGGGCCACACTGTCATTATACTGAAGGCTTTTCTAAGATATTGCTGTTCGCCATCACTTAAATTCTGTGTTCCCCTCTTTACGTCCGCTACTGCAGAGGACTGGCTTTCTGTTTTATAAATGGCCCATGTTAGTCTTAGCTCTGTAATCTAATCAACCTCCTTTATGGTCAGTAACTCTCTCCTCTCCCTCCCTCCCCCTCCGTCTCACTCTTTCTCTTCTATTCTTTTACCAGATCTGCCCATCTGGCCTCGGTCAAGGTTGTATTGTGTGGGTGTCAGGACTGTCCACATTTCTGCACTTAAATTAACTATATGGCAGACACACAAATGCAAAAACCATGCAACTCATTCACTTTGGTAATATTAACCATCAGCCAGATGTTACCATTAGCGATTGATCCTTGGATTGTCCAAAAATTCCCATTGGGACCGTGCATTCAATCAGGCCTCTCTGTCAGTATCAGCGGCTCCCATTACCACACACTGGACTCATAGGATGTGTGTCATGTTACACATCTAAGCGTCACAGTCACAGTGGAAAAATATGGTAGACCCATATTCTGCTACAGTTTCATTGTGGTAGGTTTAGGGATGTACCATATTTTCTGCTGTGAATTTCATGTGTTGGGTGTGGTTTCAGCTCAGACCAATGACAGCACAGGGCCCAGCTGTTTAAACATCCATCCTCCTTTGTTTTCCTTTAACCTTTAACCCATTAAGATCTGGAAAACTGATTTTCTTGGAGTCTGTTTAAAAATTCACATTTATCTGCTGCATCCACTTTGAGAGTAAAGTTTCATATTGCAATTTACTATAGGTAGAACATAACATATCAGTATTTTTCTAAAGGATGTCCAAAAACAGGCTCAGAAACACTAACAGACAGTGTTACATGACAAACTCTTAGACAGCAATAGTTCTGTTTCATTTTGTTTAATTTTAATGTGATGTTTAATTCAGTTGCATCATAATGTATGCCACTGACTGTCTTGATAATATGACAGATACTGTATGTGCCAAAAACAATATCACTGTATCACAATTACACCCCAAAGCAGAAAATGGTATGGAAAAGGCAAACTAAAAAAGAAAGCAGTGATATTAAAATATAGTTTGGTGTGTATTTCATTATAGATGACCTCAACATATTTCATGTTTGATCTGGTCACATTTCATTTGTAAATATACATCCATTCCTCACACTCAGACTGCAACATATTCAAGAAAAAGGTTAGAACAGGAGCAATTTAGGGGTCAAAATGAATTGAAATAGTCAAGTAACAATATGATGTGAACAGGTGATTATCATTATGATCTGCTCTAAAAGCAGCACCAGGAAACGTCTTGTCCTTGACGAGCAAAGACAAAACAAAAGATTGCCAGTTTGTTATCAAAGGTATGAGAAATTATAGAAATGTCTAAAAACTGTGTTCCTCAAGAAAGATAGGTGTGGATTTGGATTGCAGCATCTTTGGTGCACAGCAGAATTAAACCATTCACGTAATCTGAGTATATTTCAGTGCGTAAAGGGAAAGGGTTCAAGCCTAGACTGAATACTGTGATCTCTGATCCCTCAGACGACACTACATCAAGACCATCACCTACAGTTATTTATAGTTACACAGTTACATCCACAGATGCCAGGTAGCACTTGTAAAGTGTTGTAAATTGTAATTTTAATTTAATAAATTGTTTGTTCTTTTTCTGATTTTAGAGTTGTACTTGACGTGGCAAATGTCTTCATGAGTGTTGATTTAGATACTAACTAAAACATGTGTGTTAACCACTGCGGAAAATTGCTTGAAAACAGGTAACGTAGATATGAATTTGCTGTACATCCTGACTGTTGGCTGCAGTTCATGGTCACGACACCCCTAACAGTAACATGTGCCAAATGTTTCTGCAGAGCGAAGGACAGATGAAGGAAGCAGAGTCCTATAAAGCTCCTGTTGCTATGGAGTGGTGGGCAATAAGCGCTACAAATCATTCAAGGATACATTCAATTAGCTGCACCTCGCTGATTCATCTCGGGGATACTCATGTAGTAGCTGAATGTTGGGCCTTGAAACTAACAAAAAGAGGTTCAGTTCATAAGTGGAAGGTCTTTGTGCTTTGCTTTGTGTGTATTAAGTGGTCAGGATGTTCCGAATAATGAAAGCTGCAGGCCTGCTAAGATCCGGGAGGTCTGTTACAACTGAGATAGAGATCATCTGTGAAAAATGATGGCCTTCCTGCAGAGCTGTGTGGTTTCCTTGGCTGCAGTGTGCATGACTCAACAGCACTTGGTACATGTGACACAGAGACACTTTAAAAGCCCTGGATGATTAACGGCCGTGTTCTGTAATTAAGGGAGTGGACCACTGCAGTGTAACACCAGTCTGTTGGGCAGTATTCATTGGAAATATACCTCTATGTGCAAGCACAGAAAGACATAAAGATCGTATGGGGTAGTTGCATAAATGTTATCACCACTTACAAATCACCTTTTGAGATGCCAAAGGTTTTTTCTTTGACTTCCCATAAGCCCATGTCTTTCTCTATGCTGTCTAGGCCAGGCCAGTACATCTTCCATTAAAGATTTTGCTGCAGTGACGTCAACCTCTTTTCCTGCACTGCAGTGTGTCATATGATGTGCATGTTACTATCAGCAATTCTTTGTCAGCTCAAAGCATGAACGTAGTCTGAGTAAATGTCATAATAAATCATTTTAATTCTGTAGACAGTAGCGCTTGGTGGTTGTGTTTCCACAGCTGCAGTGCTCTCTTCAACCAATCCACTTTCTGATTGCATCTCTGCTCCTCCCAAACGTCATAGCATTTTATATTCAATGCATAGTGCAGAAGAATGAAAGAAATACACAAGGTGGTGGTAAAGTTAGATTTTATTACTTTAAAGGCAGCAAATGTGGCGACGTTTTGTGGTGTAAGATATCTTAAATTACAATATAAAGGAATTAAACTGAAATATTAGGGTTAATTTTCCAATTTTTTCGTTTAATAGGCCACAAATTAGAGAGTTAGTCGTGTCAGTGCCAATTATTAAAAAAACAAAAACAAAAACAAAACATGTGGGTCAAAATAAATATTACCTTCCACTAAAGATGTTTCTGTATTTTTATTACAACTTTTTACACTTCTGTCTTTCATCTATTCCTGAATACAGTTGTGCAGAGGGCCGTTTTACTTAACATGTTTCACTTAATTATGTTGGTTTTACACCTTGACTGGGAGTTACAGTCTTACTACAGTTAGAGAATAATGTGTATAAAACTGACATATTGGCAGGCGTTGCAGACAAAAATATTCACACAATCCTTCCCTGAAGCAGTGGACGACTCTCCCCTGGTGATTGTCGGCTCAGCAGGTTCCACAGCAGCAAAGGCACAGACGTTACTAATGAGCTCCCTCCATTACTGAAGCTGTTGTCCTCTCTGAGCGGCTGGTACTGCTTGAACCGCCTGTTTAGAAACATCGGACAAGTGAGAAGCTTTCACTGACTCAGACTTTAACTAAACAGGAATAAATCTGCAGTGTGGAGCCTGTAAACCGATGAAACACTCCAGAAAATACAGTATTTGGTGTGAATCAGAAAGTCTCCTGGTGCATTTGAATGTGTGGTGATCAAAACAGACCACTAGAGGCAGTAGAACATTGGTGAATGGGGTTGAATGTAATGTTTCAGTTTTTATAAGTGCATTGTGTAGGATTTAGGAGTATATACTTGTGGATATGGAATATAATATTCATAGTTACGGTTTGATTAGCAGGAGCACCATAAGGGGGAGAAAAGTGATGACAATTCTAACCGTCCATGACTGACAGGGAAGAACATTAGTCAATTTCATTTTGCGGAAATTAATAACCTATCATAAAACATAAAACAATGTTTGCTCCACAAAGTATTAATAAACATATTTATTTCTTGGGATTAGTTTTGTTTTCCGGAAGAAGCATATGAGAGAAGAGAAAAAAGGAAAAGGTAACTAAATTATTTCCATCCAAAAAGAAAACTGTATTATATTTATATTTATATATCAATGTAAAAAAAATAATAATAATACTACTTTTATCATTAAAAAATTATTAAATGTAAAAGATGGTCTGCACCTTTCCTCATAAATCATGCATGAAATCATAAAAAGCAGAATATCAATCCATGCTTGCACAGTATTTTATTTTTACAGTTTACATGGTTTGCAGTGTATTAAGCAAATGTAAAATCGTGTTTCAATTTTTAGCATTATTTTATCACCCAGCTCTAAAGTAGGTTCTCTTCCCTGGAATCCATCATATTTTGTAGGCAACTATGTAGTTCTCTTGGCGATTCAGGTATTCAGATGGTTGTAATGTACAACTTCACCACTAGATGCCACTATATCCTACACACTGCATATAAAAATTCAACCCCCTTGGATTGAAACTTTAAAAGCCTTCACTTGTTGTGGAAAACTGGACCAGAATTTAATTTAGAAACAGGTGTACACCACTCTCTGAGAAAGGAAATTAATGGTATCAACAGTTGCGTCTTGTTGCAGAAATTTGTGTCTGGTTGATGCACTTGGTTTTTTCTCAGTAAATATAACCTCTTTAATGCAGTGCCTAACTTCAGTCAACACATCCTGGATGCTGCCTTCAGACTCATTATTTATGAATTCCCTAATTTTATTTCTTGTGCATGTTAAGCTTGTCATGGAAGTAAGTTTTTATTACTATTTGATTTTTTTGGCTAAAGTTCTCTTTGGAGCTGCAAACAAATTATATTTAAAAAATAATAATGTAATTTGATCTATAACTATTTCTTAAGTTATATAAAAGTCAGTCAAAGTCAGCTTTGTTGTCAGTTTTTGCGATATGTGCATCACATACAGAAAAACTGAAATTACAAGAGTCTAAGGCCCCACGGTGCAAAATGAACATCGTAGAAAAAACAAAATTGAAAAAAAAATGAATAGAAAATAACTATAACCTATAAACGCTAAACAATACAACTATAAACATAGAGTATAACAATAAACAGTAAACAGCAGGGGGTTGAGGAGACAATAAATAGACTATAAAGGTGCAACAGTGAAGTTAAACAGATGAGGTACTGGTAACAGAAGTTATTGATTTAGAATGACATGTGCAACGTATGTAATATGTGCAATAATAAGTTCAGGATTTCCTGTTTTTGCACTCAGTAGCTTTCTTATTTTTAGCCTTATTCTTACAATTCTTTAAAGTGAGGTACTCACCTATACATCAGACTGATACAACAGACAACACAGGCAAGGACCATAACACCCAGGACTGTGGCTGCAGTCCCAGCTGGGGAACCACCAGAGGCTGCAAACAAGCACATTATGTGAATTAGAAAGAACAGTCGACAGAGTGACTGAATTTTAGGCCACTGATGATGTTTTATTTCACCCACCTATTGCAACATTGACTCTGGCACTCGCCATAGCAAGACTGACGTCATTGGTCAAAGACACATTAATGCAAAATACACCAGTGTCATTGAAGAACTGACGCAGGATCATTTGACAGTCTGGAGATGGTGCAGCTACATTACAGACTGTTTCCACTGGTGTGATACAGTCTGCATCTGAAATGACTGTGCAGACTTCACTTGGCAGACTGAAAGAAAGAGAGTAAAGACAAAGATGTAATTATTAGAAGAATCGTCAGTGGATATGCTTTTCATAGTCATTATATACATTTATATGCAACATAAAAAATGTAATAAGACAACATCCATGAAATTTTTATTGCAAATTCCAAATTGTCAGGACACATAATACAAACATCAAGTCTGCAAAATCAATACACTGCTAGTATTACACTGATCAACATGAACCTCCAGAGACTATCTGTGTGCTCTTCATCCTGAGTGGAGCCACTTTAGTTCCACTGATGCAGTGTGATGTATACTGATGCAGATGTTCTAAGGTGTATATTTCTTATTACAGTTTTTTTACAATAACAAGCTGATTATGATGACTAGAAAAAGTACAATAAATCATGGCCAAGTTTTAAACATATTTCAAAATAGACAAATCATCAAAAACTGGTTCTTCTTCAATACAAGACTGTGGGTTCAGTATCACATGGGGCCAATGTAGAAACAACAAAATGGAATTCATGTATTGTTCCTTCCAGTTTCCCAAGAGTTAACACTTATTCATTATTATTAGATATTAACATTTAAGGTTATATAAATAGTTACAGATTTTATTTTTTACCTTCCTTGACAGGAAATGGTGACATCCACAGCGTTTTGATCCAGTTCAGTTGCCATTGATACAACGTTTGACATCTGTACAATCTCAACACTTTCAATACCCTCTGCAAGCATGAAGTTAGAGTGATCACTATTAAAATGTGTTTCTGATATTGCATCACAGTATTTTGTGAAATTTTGTGTAACAGACTTACGGATAACATCAAGAGAGGTGGCGAGGGAGCCATACCGGTACACCATGCAGTCAGCTGTCAGCTCTGGTGCTTGTCTTTTAGCAATAACAAGGGCAACCTGTGCAGGTTCTGCTTCTACCTCTGCTTGGACTTCACCTTCTGCAGGTTGCTCTGGAAAAGAAACATAAGACTATTTTTAATCACATATTAAAAGTGTTTACAGAGTTCTCTCTTTATTTTTCACATTTGGTTTACTTTTTCTTACCTGCAGCAGCTGCAGTAGCTGCAACCACATTCTCTGTCTCCAGTACTTCATCCTCAGTTTCAGCTGCAGCCTCAGCTGGTGCTGCTTCTTCTACAGGTGTGGTTTCAGTAGCAGCAGCTACAGCATTATCAGCAGGGGCTTCTGCTTCAGTTTCAGCAACTTCTGCAACAGCATCAGCAGCATCAACAGGTTCAGCAGCAGGTTCAGTAGCAGCAGCATCAACTTCATCAGCTGCAGCATCAACAGTAGCAGCTGCAGCTGTATCAACTGCTGCATCAATAGCAGCAGCAGGTTCAACTGCCTCTTCTTCTGCAACAGCTGCAGTGTCATCGGCAGCAACTGCAGTTTCATCTGCAACAACTGTGGCTTCATCAGCAGCAACTGCGGTTTCATCTGCAACGACTGCGGTTTCATCTGCAACGACTGCGGTCTCATCTGCAACAGCTGCAGTTTCATCTGCAATGACTGCGGTTTCATCTGCAACAGCTGCAGTTTCATCTACAGCGACTGCGGTTTCATCTGCAACAACTGCGGTTTCATCTGCAGCAGCTGCAGTTTCATCTGCAATGACTGCGGTTTCATCTGCAGCAGCTGCAGTTTCATCTGCAATGACTGCGGTTTCATCTGCAGCAGCTGCGGTTTCATCTGCAATGACTGCGGTTTCATCTGCAGCTGCTGCAGTTTCATCTGCAGCAGCTGCAGTTTCATCGGCTGCAGGGGCTTCAGCTGCTTCACCTGCAGCAGCATCTGTTTCCTCTGCAACAACATCTAACTCTGCAGCAGCAGCAGCATCAACTGCAGGAGCAACTGAAGCAACCTGGGCTCCCTCTGTGTCTGTGTTAACAACTACTGCTCCATCCTCTGTAGCGGTGGCTTCTTCTGCCGGCTGTACGGCTGCATCAATAGCAGTAGCATCAGATGCAGGAACATCTCCTTCATCTGCTGGGACAGCAGCTGCCGGGGTGATCACAACTACTCCTGGAGCTACAGAAGCAAAAACATTTAACAATGGAAGTCATTCAGCATCCATAATGGTCAGTAAGTGTGTATGCATTAAAGCGAATGGTCCTTAAAGTCTCACCAGCAGTGGGGTTTCCACAGCCATTAGGGATGCTCGCCATCAGGACAACCTGAGGTTTAAAGGTGCCCAGTGAGAGGTATGTGTGGGTGACTGTACGCTCCCTGGAGATCAGGGTCCCAGTGTTGTCACCAAAGTCCCAGCTGAAGCTGATGTCAGCGCTGCTCAGGTACTGGCTGGGGTCATGCAGCTTAACGTTAAAAGCAATGGCTCTGTTCTGGATGAAGCTCTGATCCTCCTGGTTCACATCATTGACTTGGGTGAGTGATACAGTGAAGGGAACCTGGTCTGATGATGGAGCAAAGGAAGTGAAATATAGTAGATCTAATAATAACGAGGGGTTGTTGATGTAGTTCATTTACTGTGGAGTTATACTGCTGAAGTTACCTGTGATGGCAAAAACTGTGGAGGCGTAGCCCAGAGGGATGAACTTGTCCTGCCCACGGCAGTGATAGATGACAACTTCCATGTTGTAGGAGCCCAAGGCCACGTTATCTGTTGCGATGGTGAGTGAGGATGACGGACCATCTGAAACCTGCCAGTACCGACCTTACAAAAAGAATTTCTTCGTTACTAATGTCTCCAAATTAGTAATGAAATGCAGAATAGGTGGACGTCTTCTAAAGCACTGTGCTCTTATTACATTTAAATTTTTTTTATCACAAAAAATGTACAATTAGCAGATTGACTGTGCAGCACTATGGAACACATTTTATTTTCATTATTAATCCCTAAGAAATAAAAGTAAATAACATTTTGTAACACTCACATAATAAAATAATTGCAGATTGACTGGAATTTTACAATTCACGTTACAACCAGGACAATATATTTTTACTTCATGTGTGCATTTTGTGTCTTTGAAGAGTTTACATGAAGTTCAGCTTGATTAAGAGAATCTAAGTGTCTAGTGAAACTTTTAATAGCACTGTGCTCCGAAAAGGAACAAGACACTTCAAGAGCAGTTATTTAAGGTGACATATTATACTTTATGTGATTTTCCTGTTATTTACAGCATCCAATATGAATGTTAAACATCACAAAAGTTGAAAGGTTCGAGTTGAATCCAAGTAAGAAATGGTAAATTAATATAAATGGTTAAAGCTTCATATAAAGGGAAGAAATAATCCTTACCCCATGTCTTCCACACAAACACATAACGGGGTTTCCTGTCTTGGCTTCTTGTTCTGAGTGGTGTACCATCAGGGAAAACGCCGGTCCCTACAGCGCCCTGATCAGGATACACAGCCTGGCCTTCCTGATACTGTTGTCCTAAAAAAAGAAAATTACATTTAAAAAAAACAGTCACATGTTATGAATTAACATTAAAAGGGATGTGATGATATGAAATAAACCATAGTTTAATATGAGCCATGACAGATAAAATAAAAAATGTGTGCAATTTTTTTTTTCTGTAAAACATGTGGTACCATTGACGGTGCAGTTCTGTGACCACACCACCTGCCCGTCTGAGAGAACTGTCTGATTTGGGGGGAAATTCAGGTTTATAGTGAAGGTGGCTCTTGCTCCAGTCAGGGTGGGGGCATCATTTTTCAGATCGAAGGTCACTTCACCACCTGGAAAGAAAATTACAAACAGTTGAACTTCATTGTAGACACAAATGCACAGAGTACATAACATATAATGCAGGGTTTCATTAACTATGATCACACTTGGGTGCAGTATCCAAGTGCTCTTGTCATTGCACTAAAGATCAAATAAAAAGCTTGGAGAAGTGACTTGTGACTGAAGGGTTGCCAGTTCAATTCCCTGGACCAACAGAGAAATTGTTGCGTGATGTGCCCTTGAGCAAGGCACTTATCCCTCCCATTTGCTCCCCATGTGTCTGACGTGGCAGCCCACTGCTCCTACAGTGTGTTCAGAGGGTCTATTTCAGTGTGTGTTGCATGTCCACATGTACTATATACTAACAAATAACAAATAATAATTCTTTGATATAAAAAAAGAAAAGAAAATAGTATATACTGACACTACACTTTCATGTTTTGAAGCTTCAGATCAGATCCTTTTGCTTTTGCATCTTTCTTTTTTTACACAACACACAAACCTGTGGATCATTTCAGGGAATTACACTTACTTCACCCATGAGTTAAGAATAAGGCATGTATTCACCTCGGTGTTTTCCAGCTAATTTTTAAACATATTTTGAACAACCTGCATATTTTAATTGATACTTTAATAATAACAATAAAAGATTATGATAAGATGCAGTTTTTCCTCAAATAATATCAAAACCCCCAAACTCATGACGCCGCAAGAGCCTCCAGTAACCTTTTGGAAAAAAAAGGTGTTTTAGAGTAAACCTAAGTGCAGTAACCCACCAGTCCAGCAGTTCCTGAATCGTGGGTCTCCGTCTTTCCACACAGGATACATCCGTGAGTTCCATGAGCGATAACGGGTGAACTGAGATCTTGGCTCTGGAAGAAAATATTACAGTAAATAACCATCACTAACATAACCAGTGTCTTCTGTTTTATTACAAAGTAAAATGTCTTGTGTCCACTTTTATTAATAAATAAATAAATAAAATATATATGAGTAATAAATTCTTGGGGTATTTATGTAATAGAGCAGGGTAATTGTTTTAGGTGCTGTGGAGGGTGGGTTGTGTCGGGGTTCTTGGCGGTGGGAGTCACACGACCTCCAATCCCCCTCAATCCCTTTCATGTGATCATCAGCTGAACATCAGTAATCCCAACCGGAGGAATGAGGGATCCCAGACACACAACTAGTGGTGTGTGAAAGTGAATCTGTGGGTGGTTTGGATAAAGTTTTTGCTGAAATATTACAACTCAAAACCTTTCAATAATTTTAAGCATGAAAAATAAATAAAACTGACAGCACATACACTGTTACAAAATAGTGTGAAATAGCCGTGTAAAGGTTTGTACACATTCCCTCCCTTTCACAAGAGATTTGTGGTGTTTCAGCATGAAAAAAAAGTGTTAAGCGTTGAATCCATTTGCTGTTTAATTTGTGGTCTAAACAAAGAACAACTAATCTATATTTATGGACAGAATGATGGAAAGCACAAATGTGTTGATTTGCATTGGTCACAGTTATCAAAATCACTTTCACTGTCACTAATCTGTATCAGATCTTAAAATCACATAAATCACAAAACATCTACTTTATTAAATAATTAAACCATTTTAAGCCTTTGAGATTCATTCCTCACAAGGAAACTTTGCCATTTTTGTAGTTTGTGTTATATTTTCAATGAATATAGTTAGCTTTAAAGTAATTAGTTTCATTGTGAAATTAAGTTGAAATTAAGTATGATCAAATAAGTTAATTGTTATGATGACATTTTTGCAGAATAAAAAAAACAAAAATCATGTATTCATTGAGCTCTAAGAGATCCCAAAGTGTGAGCAATCACATTTAAAACAAAGCAGAAAAGGTATCATTTTGTTGTTTATAAGCTCTAATACTCACTCGCTGTGGCAGATGTAAAAGCCCAGACCAGCAGCGCCAGCGTCAGAGTCTTCATCTTGTTTCTGTTGGTCTGTCCTGTCTCTGCAGGACTCACCCGGCAGACCTGAACCCCAAACACAGCTCCCAGAGAGACTTAAGAAAAGCCTCCTCACTCTCTTTAAGAGGACCTCAGACCTGAATTACCATAACGTTTGGTCTCCACTCTGACATCATGGGGAGTCTGTAAACTGGAACCGCCCATTCACACTGTATCAACAGATCTACTGAGAGCTATTTGTTGTGTTTTCTGCAATGGATCCTAACATTTTTACTCAATCTCATTTCTACTCTCATCACAACAGTGGTTTTACTCTGTCTTTCACTTTCCAAATACTTTTAACAGTTACTTGCATTATTTAATACTTAAACTAACTTATATTTTAACACTAAAGATATATCAGCCGGCCAATATATCAGGCCGATATATTGATTTTTTTCAATATCGGCCATCAGCCTTAATGTTTTTTTGAAAGCCTATATTTGATCAGTAGTAAAAATGTTATAAGATATTTGATCAGGCACCTGTGTGGGCAACACTAGAAGTTCAATAAATGTTAAAAGAGTACTATGTGTACGTGTATTAATAATTTAATTTATATTGCTGCATAGAAATCTTAATTATCTGAGTGTTTCAATTGTATTTTACAGTCAATGTGCTTTAAAAAAAAAAAAATTGGCCTTGAATATTGGCCTCAACAATCGGCTGTAGATATCGGCCATCGGCTGACCAAATTTTAAAAAATCGGCATTGGCCTTAGAAAAATCCATATCGGTCGACCTCTACTAAATATCCATGTTACCACTGCAATATCTCATACAGAGCTAACAACAGGATGGAGATCATGAAGACAAAGTAAAAGATGTCAAATACTTAGGATTACAGAAAATCAGCAGGTTTTACTGGTCATCATACGTGAAGATGCTCTGCTTTAGGATGTTGAGCAAATCTCGAGTCATGCCTGCTTCTGACGTCTGACCTTACAGCAATGTGTGCATGGGGGTCACAAGATGAGGGTGTGGATGGCGCATCAATAGCATCCTTTTATTTTCCTTCCATTCCTTCCTATGCTGCTGTCCTCCGCAGGCTGCAGCTCTAGGAATTTAAGAGAACGAAGCAAAATTCCTCCAGAAACCAAAGGCTCATTCAGATCAGAGTGAGGATACATTCACAGGAACTGCTACTAAAATTTGGTTTTAATCAAATTTTTTAACTACTTTTTCAGCTATATTATGTTATCTAATAGGAATATAATACTTTAAAGAGAATGGACATGCTTCTCTGGCCTGATCTATTATTTAAAGTTTCTCCTAATTTTTTTCTGGAATTATGGGCCATGTTTAGTCTCATGGAGCCTCACACCTGCAGCACCTTTAAGATATACTTAAGCATCAATATACGTTAAAACATCAATATTATACGACTGGATTATAAGGCTCTTTGGGCAACACCCAAGATCCAATGGCTAGAGTTTGTCCCCAGTGTTGTTTTTGTTTCAAGGGTTAAAATTATACTTAAAATTATTCTTAGACTTGTTGCTTAAAAGGAAAAAATATAAAGTTACAGAAAACACATCAATGATTTTTCTGTAATTTTTGCAAATTTTACTATGCAACCTCCTGTGTACTGTATGTTTCACTTGTTACATGGAGCTGTTGTAGGCTGTCTTTTGTGTCTGGTAGTTGTACTACTGTCTCATGCTTGAGGACGTTCGGCTGCACTACATGTGACCCCTCATGTGCTGTAGCGAAGTTCAGGGGGAAATAAATCCTTCCCACAGAGCACCTGACTTAACATACCACAAATAGTTAACTGTTTTAGCTTCTTTCCTCATTAGTCTCCACTTCATTGTATCTTAATAACATTGTATTTTGGTCTTAAAGGATTTCTGGAATTAACATGAATTTGGAAAGTTGAATTTAACTTAAGTCATGGGAATTCTGTGGAAACTACATGGATTTTGTCACCCTGGAAGATTCAACATTATTAGTCTGTAGATAGGACATGGCAAAAATAAAGAATATAATGTTATATCACAAATATCAAGATATAAAAATAATAAATATCAACATATGATAATATTATATAATATTGTTTTGTTGTTTTATGTAATTGTACCTCTACATATTTTAATGATGAAGAAACATTTTATTATTATGATTTTCTTTAAGTTTGGTCTTGACATGTTCTGACTATAAAGAATAGTATAAAACCACAAAAAACCTTTTAATCTCTTCAACTTTCGCTCAAGGTCAAAATCAAGCCTTGACATTCAGTGCAACAGTTATTTTTCTTATGAACTCTTTTGAACATATTTTCCTGCCTGATTTATAGATGACTGCATTTTCATTACAGATTTGTTCACTTCCAGAAACAAGTGTTTATCTAAAAAATGTACCTAAAAATAAAATAAAATTACCAGAATCCTTTTACACTGTTTCACTGCCCAAAGTTACCACAGAAAGTAAAAGTGTGTATTAACATGCAAAAATGCCACCCACACACACACACACACACACACACACACACACCTGCTCAGGCATTTTCTTCTAAGTAAATGAGAGATTTTGTTTAATGTAATCATTTAAATCACGTCTCCCCACAAGTCAAATAGCAACAAAATCAGAAAGTCTTGACTTAAAAATAATATTTGCACACTGCTTCTGCATTTAATTCACTAGAAGTTGTGTTTAGAATTTGTACACTGACATTTAGTGTAATATGTAAGAACATTTGTACCTGTTCTTCATATATAATAATCTCATATAATAAAGCGTTCTTTGTGGCAGCCAGTCACGTCACATATAAACATACTACAAGGACAATACCAGGCCTCTGGGCTTTGATCATGTGCGATAATGACATGGTTTCTCTCCTGCTGTAAAAGAACCAACACAGGAAGTTCATTCATGCTGTGACGGGAGAAAAATGTACCTCAAAACCAGTCCTGGTTCATATTTCAGGTTAATAAATGGATCATCTGTAAATAGGCTATCCCTGCAGAGGTTGAAGTGGCGCTATACTGAGAGGGCCATGGGACAACTGACGAGGGAAAACTGTAAAGTGAAGGGTTTAAAAGTTTATAACGTAAAGTAGTGGATAAAAGCATACTTAGGCTGGTTGGTCTGCTGTGTGTATGGTCTAAGATTTGGATTCGCCCAGAGAAGTAAAGGCACGACTAAAGCACGGATTTAGATCATTTTAATTAATATTTTTAGTGCTCAGGTTCTAAGGCAATAACCACTCGAGACATGTCAGTTTCTGCACAGATACTTTTCTGCAAGTAGGGGGAGCAGTCGTTTCCTCCTTATTCCCTCAGACAATGATCTGATTTAATTTTTAATACTAATATTACATGACTTTTATTATCAGGCAAAAAAAATCTTCATAATGATTAATTATTGTTTAATTCTCAGCTCCAGACTTTCGACTAAAAGAAAAATAATGATGATGATAATGATCTTATTAACCTAAGATTTAAAACTATTACACAAATACTTGCTTTACTGAACCAACTCGTCATATTTACATATTCAGAAAATTCAATTAACCTGGTCGTTCTAAGTGTAATAAAGATGTTCGTACTTCTGTGAAGAGAATAAACAAAGAAAAAACTCTTGCTACTACTTCCGCCGCCGTTGTCGGTTACGTATGATGTCATTACCATGTGACCAGTGAGGGTTGTTGAATATGTTTTCTTTCTTCCCGAGAAAAGCCGAGTTCACCTCTTGACTCACAGTCACTTGTATTAAAAACGTGAATTTAAAGATCATAGGCCGTAATTTAATATATTTATCAGAACAACAATTTACAAAGGGTGTACTGCGTGAGAGTCACTTGAAAAACGATTTGAAAAATCACCCGCCCATCCGGACCGGGGTGTGTTGAACACATAATCCAACGCTTCGGCGGTAACGCGGGAAACACTACTAGATTGTTTTCAACGGTGGGGAGCGTCCGCCACGCTAACACAGATATTTATATATATTTTTATCTCCAGAGAAAACATATGACCTGACCTTATAGTTTTAAGCTCGGTTTCTCACGTCTGTGGAGGTTTAGACCCGACACGGACCCGTTCCTCCGGCCGTGGTGTGTTGAATTACTCGGAGGAGTTAGCTTAATTACATGTCGGTCCCTGTTCCGCTCAGTGCCGTCTGTGTCTGTAGCCGCCGAGCAGTTGTTAGCCCCGACACAAAGAAACACACAAGTCCTGTTAACCGGCCAAACAACCAGAAAACCACGTATTTTTAACAAATGGATACTTTCCAGAAGGTGGAGAAGATAGGAGAGGGGACGTATGGAGTAGTTTACAAAGCCAAGAACAAAGTCACTGGAGAAACCGTGGCTCTGAAAAAAATCAGGCTTGACACGTAAGTTCAACCTCTGATGTGTTTGTGTTGATAGAACCACAGGATGGATGTTACCATCATAGAAAGTCAAGACATCTACATATACAGCATGTATGTGTGTGTATATATATATATATGTTTGTATATGTATATTTGTATGTATGTATATAATATATTTAGATAAAACAATAGTTTGCAGCTTGTTTAAAAAAAAAGACCCACGAGATATTCATATATAGTATAAATTATTAGGAAGGTTGTATATTGCATTAATATGTGATTATATGAAGTGGATTATTGCGTAGAATAACATATGATAATTATTTTGCCATAAACATATGCACATGTTGTATTAATATAAATGAATAAAGTTTGTTGAGTTGAATTTGTGGTAGGAAAGAATAAACTTTTGCCTACTCTATTTCGAACACATTACAGAAACTATATAAATGTATACGGGCCAATCAATCTAAAGTGAACATCAGTGTCAAAAATTAAAGTTTCACCTATCTTTTCTCAACTGTTTCCAAAATTTTAGTATCAGAAGTTCTGAGCCTACTGATCAATATAAAATTAAACCTAAAAAGGACTAAAATATGTAAATAAAATATGTAACTTTAATAATAATATTTTTCTTGCTTGTATAAGTGAGATGTGCTGTCTTATTTCAGTGTCCCATGCAGCCTCTGGAGTTTCATTTATTCACAAAACACAAATTCAGTGATAAAGGCATAAACAAGATTTGTGAAATGGTACAGACTGTGAAGCTATCTATAAAGTACAGACATAAAAAAAATAGTTATCTTACACATCTCGGCGTGAAAAATTAGTAATTACATTTATAACCTACATGATGATGATAATGAACGGAGTTACCTGAGTTTGTGTACTGTGTACTGACTCTAAATTAGAAACATCACAAAAATGACTGGAGAGTTGGCATTTTTTCTAGGTCTATTAATAGCATTTCATAAAACCAAAATGATTTGGAAATGTTTCAGTGTAAATTGTCTACTAGGAAAAAGCTGACTGTAGAAAATGGGTGTTTTTAATGTGAACCACAAATTGGTTTTATATTTCAGGATTAGAACTATGAAAAAGAACGTGATGCATTTACAATAGACTTCAATATTCTTTGTTCACTGACTAATAACTAACTTACTTTGTGGTTCACCTGTTCTTAACTATTTTTACTACTTATCACTGTTAGTGCTACTGTTGTCTCTAATGATGAGGTGGGACAGAACAAGAGAAGCACCACTTGTCATAATAATAACGATGTTATATTCATTTATTCGCCTTTGGTGCCAGAGAAATGCATAAATGTGTTCCAAAGTCTTTCGCTTTCTCATCACACGAGCACAAGTGAACTGAGACAAATTTATGGCACATGCTTAAACATTAACAACAGAACAGATAAACCTCAGAAACTACCACAGATGAAAGTTATCTGCAGATATCAGCCAATATTGATATTTAAGTGACTCTCCATGATATTATGTGTAAATGTATGCCTGGATCAATGAGACTGAAATGCTCACAGAATTAATCCAAGAAGCAAATAAAACTGCCATATTAGATGAAAATGGCCATGAAACGGAAGGAAATGTCAGACAATGGTGTTGACGAACAGTGGATGAGTTAAACCAGACCAGCGGTTCAGTTCTAGGTCAAAGGCTGTCAGCTTCAGGTTTCTATTACGATCATGTTTATTATCAGCTCCTCAATCAACAGCTCAGGTAGAGTGTTGTTTTATGAAACATTATCTGGCAAAGTTTGTGCAGCTTAAAAAACCAATTTCAAGGTTTCCTGTACTTTTTTGGCTGGGTGTGTTTGGGGAGCTTGAAATCATTTGAAGTAAATGACTCCTTTTGACACATTGTTTTTAACCATTACCTTTGCCGTGTTTGTGAAAGAAAGCCCCCACTGCTTACTGCACTAACAATTAAACGTCAATGATTAGAATTGGGAAAAGTTACCAATTGTTCAGAAATCCTTCACATTGATTTTCTAGTAATTTTACTTAGATGGTGCCCAAAATGCCTTGGGATCTGCACTTCAGTATTATGATGATGGTGAAAACCCTGAACCTCACACAAATGCATACACAGTATTTTTCACCTATTAAATATGCACGTAAAAATGCAGTGACATCATAATGTAAAGTAAATTTAAAAAACCAAATGCACTGAAACCTGGGATAAGTACAGTGCATGTCTATAACGTATCTACTTATTTTATGTGTTTCAGGGAAACAGAGGGTGTACCAAGTACCGCCATCCGAGAGATATCCCTCCTTAAAGAACTCAGTCACCCAAATATTGTCAAGTAAGTGTCCAACGGTACAAATCAAACTAAATCTGGGTTCAAACACTATTCTGTTGTGTTTTCGTCCACACTTCCTGTTAACATTTCAGTCTATAGTAGTTAAATGTACATGTCGGTAAACTAAACTGGAATGAAATTGACCTTCAGATTGCGGGATGTCATCCACACTGAGAACAAGCTCTACCTGGTGTTTGAGTTCCTTCATCAGGACCTGAAGAAGTTCATGGACTCATCGTCAGTCACTGGTATCCCACTGCCACTGGTGAAGGTAAACCACACTGGAAGAACAAAACTGTGCCTCTCTTTATCTGTTAGTAGAGACTTTGGCTCATGCCTTATGAGTTATTTCATCTCAATGTATCTTGTTGTGGTTGTTTTTCAGAGTTATCTCTTCCAGCTGTTACAAGGCCTGGCCTTCTGCCACTCGCACAGGGTTCTCCATCGAGACCTGAAGCCCCAGAACCTCCTCATCAACGCACAGGGAGAGATTAAACTGGCTGACTTTGGCCTGGCCAGAGCTTTCGGGGTCCCTGTCCGCACGTACACACATGAGGTGAGTACAGTCCCAGGAAGGGATCAGAATGAGTATTGAGCCTTTTAAGAGTGTTGAAGCACTGCAAACATTTATACATCATATTTAGGTCTGGTGATGTTGTGTACCATGAGTTGATTGGTTCTTTTTTGACTCTATTTGTATTTTCCAGGTGGTAACACTGTGGTACAGAGCGCCTGAAATCCTCCTCGGCTGTAAATACTACTCCACAGCTGTTGACATCTGGAGTCTGGGGTGCATCTTTGCTGAAATGGTAATGCAGCCTTATTTTTTTTTATACTAACTTTCAGAGTAGGTACATGCCCTTGACAGAAAAACATATTAATAATAAAATCCATTCATCCTCATGACCTCACTGTCATCCCAGATCACCAGGAGGGCCTTGTTCCCCGGCGACTCGGAGATAGATCAGTTGTTCAGGATCTTCCGCACC
This sequence comes from Apogon talboti, assembly GCA_037367365.1. Classification (NCBI taxonomy): domain Eukaryota; kingdom Metazoa; phylum Chordata; class Actinopteri; order Kurtiformes; family Apogonidae; genus Apogon; species Apogon talboti. Next base: position 20,846,729 of record JAPQRQ010000022.1, read on the forward strand.
CTGGGGACGCCTGACGAGACCGTGTGGCCTGGAGTCACGTCGATGCCCGACTACAAACCGTCTTTCCCCAAGTGGGCGAGGCAGGACTTATCCAAAGTGGTGCCTCTTCTGGATGAAGACGGACGAGAACTGCTTAGAGTGAGAACACCTGTCATTTAGTTAAATGTTGTGAAGTAATGGTCCAGTATGTTTATGTGAATTAGCACTGTATTGAACATTATATTACTGTATTAGCACTGCAGTTTCACACAAGTATTCTGATCAGATTTAGCAACCAGTTTGCTTTCACATGCATCCACACATTTGCCATGGATTTTATATCACTGACATTTTCCAGTATTTTCTCTTTTTTTTATTATGAATGTGTTCTGTTGAGTGAAAAAAGTAGTCATGCCTTTTTCTGTTAGCGTCTGTCTTTGTCTTTGTCATACTTTTGTTATTTGTGAAAAGTCGAGCCACTTTGGCAGAATTATACACAATTTCTGAGTGGTTTTATTTTGATGTTTAACATTTTATGGGGTTAGTTAGACATGCGTATTTATTTTTAAATGGTGTTGCATGAGGTACTTATCCATAAGCAGTGGATCTCCTCGGTAGGTGGTGGTTGTAGAGGCAGACATATTACGAGCACAGAAAATGGTTACTGATGTACTGCTGTGGGATGGAGCAGCTCCAAAACATATTTCAGTCACCAAAAAAGTCAGTGTCACTTTCAGTGCACCCTTTATTTAGATATTTTCACGGCTTTACCATGTCGTCTGATAAATCTCTCTAAAAAATGTGAACCTCTTATGTCACTTTCTTGAAAGCCAACCCCAATTACTTTGACAAAGCAGCAATTTTACCTCACAGGACACTAGAGTTGTTGTTCTATTACTGCTTTTGATGGTTTCTTTGTTGTATTTTGGTACTCTGGTTCCAAACTAACATCTTAAAACACCTCATTAACAAACAAACAAACTATGGAGCAGTACCTTCATGTTCTGAGAGGTACAATTAGATTTTGTCAGAGGAGTCTGCAGTCTCTGAAATAAGGTACAGCTATGAAATATAATGGAAATATCGTGCACACTTAAAGTGATACTTTTTTAGGTCCAGTGTTTGTCTAATTCTTCTAAAAGTGTAATATAGTGACGACAGGGTTCCCTTGGGGTCTTAAAAGTCTTGAATTTATAAATCTGCATTTAATCCCTTTAAAAAAGTCTTTAAATGGTATTAAATTTGATATGGTAGGTCTTAAGTTGTGTTGCCATAAACATGTTGGCTGTGTTGTATTTACATGTGTCTGGGAAATGTCCAAGCTCCAAAGAAAGTAACATTCCGTCTACTCAGTTCCACCCGTTCCAACCCGACAATTTATATTGACATTAGGAACCAGTTATCACTAACTTTGCAGCCCCCGGTGAGAAATGACTCGGAACGGTGGGAATCAAGGCGTCGGAGTAAATAAATACCTTTTCCTAAATTCAAGGAGTCATGAATTTTTGCCAGTATGGCTGTGAAATGGGCATTAAATTCTGTTTTAAGTAGTCTTAAAAAGTCTTGAATTTACCTGTAGGAACCCAGGACTACAAGCACTTCATACAAACTCACTTTACAAAATCCAAACAAATGCTTACAATTGTCATAAGATGATTATTGGCCAGTTCTTTTACAGAAGTATTTGTACAAAAGGCTTTGTTAACATGTTGCCTCTGTCTGTTTTGTATTTTTCTTTTTGCAGGAAATGCTCAACTACGATCCAAACAAAAGGTTATCAGCCAAAAACGCTCTCGTGCATCGATTCTTCCGGGACCTCACCATGCCTGTTCCCCACCTGAGACTCTAAGACGTTTCAGATGGTCGGGTCGCTTTAATAACGGTGTCTGAGCAATAAGAACCAACTCTCATGGCTACAGATTCACGAAAGGAATGGACAGAAATGTGGACACTGAAGGACGTTCAGGCTCCTGTTATGGGTGTTGGTCAATTCCTTAAACCAGTGTACAACAACATCTTGCCATTTTTGTTGATGTTGTTAATGTTATAAATGTTTAACTGTAATATTTCAATATCATAATTTGCTTTTTTTTTTTTTTTTAAATTTCTAACTTTTGATGTGAATGCTATTTGTGACCGGGGCTGGGCTTCATCTGACCGGAGCACACATCACATAGACGTATACTAGATATATTCAATTTAATTTCCACATGTGATGGGTTACAGATGTTCAAATTCAGTTTGTCAAGTAGCTAGAAGTAGATTCGATCGCAGAGGTTTAAGGGATAGTGCAAATAACAGATGTTATGTTTCCTGACAGAGGTAGCGTCTCATATTCTGTAGGACTGAGCAGCAGCTGAACGAAAGATGAAGACTCTGCACAAGTTTCCACGTTAGTCCTGGTCAGCAGATGTCCAACTGTCGGTGCTTAAAGTGTGACAACAGCTTTCATAGAAGTTAACAATTTGGGCTTAAAGTGAGTTCAAACTTAAAGCCGCACCTTTTTAAGTGTTTTGGACCGGTCAGGGCAGGTATTCACGTCTCCTGGCAGGATTACTCCTCATATTGAAGTTGTCCCTCATTTATTCAGTTGTGTACATAACAGTTGAAATACACATGTGTTCCCAGTTGTAATTCAGGTTTTACAGAATTTATGCATCGGTGATTCTTACTCTAGATTTTATCCAAACCTAATGAACCGTTTTTATGGATGTCTATTTACAGTTTGGAGAAAAAAATAAACTTGTTCAAATGACTGTTGTTCTTTGTCTGTGTGCACTATAAACTACAAACCTTGCACATTAGAGTTGTTTAATCGTTTCGGTTTTAACGGTCACTGCAGGCGGTCAGAGGCAGCAGCACTTTTCCTAGTCTATCCATGTTTTGTTTTTTTCACATCTGGAGTCAAACTGTGCCAAATAGCTTGTCAAATAATTGAAATACCAGAGGCACAGACTGTTAAATCAAATTACTCTCACGGATGTTTGTAACCTCAGGCTACACTATTACACAGGTGTGGTTCTATATTTGGCCTCTGGATGAAAACTTTACATGGTGTAATTTCCTCATCTATTATAATCACAGACTAGTATTTATTATGTTGTGCCATTAATTGAAGGTGATGAATTAGCTTTTTAAAATGTGTGATATAGACCAATATTAGCAGCCAAAGTATACAGAGCTGCGGTAGGAGATGGTTTTAAAGGAAATGTTTAGGCATGTTTAAATATGTGGTAAGAAATACTGAACCTGTGGTGTGAGACACTGTCAAACACATCCAACTAAATCCATATTATGACAAATATGTTGAGACTTCAATGACATTTGACAGCAAAAAATGAAGTCGAAAATTTAGATTTGTAGGACTTAAATGTGCTTCATATGCAGTGTAATAAAATAACTTCTAACACTCATGTACTTTATCATTTGTCAGTATATATTGTACACACTGGGATTGACCCTGCTTTTAATCCACCCCACCCTGTGGACTGTGAGCAGTGGGCTGCCATGTCAGGTGTGTGGGGTGTAAGTGGAGGGATAGGCGCCTTGCTCAAGGGCACGTTGGTCAACAATTTCTCTTCTGGTCTGGGGAATTGAACCGGTGACCCTTCAGTCACAAACTGCCTCTCCAACCTTCTAGGCCCTCACAGCTAAAATAGCAGCTGTATGTAAATAAAAGTTTATAGACCGTATTGGTGTTTTTCTAGATGACTTAAATACTGTTTAGTAACAACTAATGATAATCATCAAATGTGGAGGCAGAGCTTTGACCTAATGGAATACATCATGAATGTGTGGACTGGACTCTAGAGGCAAGAAATGCATATGTAAACCCTGTCTAAATCCAGAAATGCACCTTTGTATCATATCCATGCACTTTATAAACAGTTTTTACACAACTTGGATGAACTGCTTTTAGTTTTTATGCTTCTACTAAATGGAACTTGTTATAAAACAGATCAAATCTAAACACTCTGGTCCCATTTAGTGACTTTAAATCCATGGACAAAAATCACTCATCATGTGTATTTCTATCCTTTATCTTCTTTAACAGTTTTTTTTTTTAATTTACCATTTATTTTGCTTTGTATCTTTCACATGTTGCTGTCACCCGACTTCATTGTACATATGGGTCAATGCTTTATGATCTTGCAGTTTAAGTAAATGTTGAAATAATACACACATATTGCACATAGAATCAGACACAGCCTTAAAAGGTGTAGTTTGCGGTTTATTTCATAGTGAACAATAATTAGGCAGAAATAGGAGCAAGTATTTGTGGGAAGTTTTGCATAATTTAAGCAAAAATCACACAGAAACTAAATTAATTAAACAATTTCACTGATTAATAATTCTATTACAAATAGTGGTGCATTTTTGTTCATTATGGAGAATTCATTAACATTACAGAAACCTATGTGCTTGATTCATTAGACAAAGATGCTAGCCAGCTAGCTGTTTGTTACAGTTTACGCTTATGTTGTGGGAGGGACAATGCTGTCGTGGTTACCACTCAAGTAAAATGTGAGCGGTGGTCATAATTATGTTTTTTACATTAGATGAAACTGCTCACTGTGCTAAACTTGTGTTCAATAAGTACATGTGAAGCCTTTGCTATTGGTTGTGGTAATAGTTGGTCAGGATGTTAAAGTGTAAATCATTAGATCATTTCTTGCTATCCTCGTCTAAGCACTGTCGTTGTGGTTGTAGAGTTTCATACAGTTAGGTTAACTCTGCAGCTTCCTTTTAATCTTTGAGTGGTTTGAGGGAAAAGGATGAGTACTGCAGAAATACAATTGGATTAATTTTGTTCTCTTTATAATCTGTATTTCTTAAGAGGGCTGCTGTGACTATGAATTTCCCTGTATTTGCAGCTTGACTGAAACAAAACAGAAAAAGAAACAGTGGTGCAAGAAATCACAGGTAAATGCAGTAAATGTGTCAATGTCCAAAGTGATGTTTATGTAGATGGAGGTGCAGTGTAATCTGAAACTGTGTCTCAGATGAAGAAATCACATAATGCCTTTAGCAGCTCTGGAACTATGTCCAGTCTACACATCTGACACCTCTTTTCCACCAACAGGATCCTAATGCTAATTCTGAGTTGGTGCATTTTCCAGTTGGGAGTCCGTTGCGGTTTGCTTTTCCATGAGCGCCATATAGACGCACGTCTGTATGTCACTGTATACCTCTACACTTTTCCACCAACTCCAACTTTTTTTTCTTTAATTGTGGTTATAAAGTTTTAATGTGGTTTTGTTGGTCATGCTAATCCCACCCTCAGTCCCTGGTGTGAGCAGTTCTTGGTTCAAGACCAAGCAGTGTTGGTCCCACTTGGTTGGAATACGGTTCTTTGACTGAGGTTCTTAAACAGCCGTCAACCTGTTTCAGTGGAAAATAGGTATGAGAGTAGATATACAGAAACCTTTCAACACTCCAACACTGGTGTGAGTTGTATGACTCATCACAGTGTATAATGTCAGATTTGTTTAAGTGTAAAGATGTATAAAAGTGCAGATGTTACAATGGAGAAAATGATATGAAAGGACTGAAATGAAACAAGACATTAAAAAAATGATGTACTGGTAATGGTCAGCAGTCATACAGAGTACAAAGTACACGAGTTGTAGTTTAGGATGTAAAGGTTGCACAGGTACTGGTGTCGTCCCTCGTGGCTGCGTCGGGACCTTTGGTTGGTTGTTGTTGTTGTTGTGTTTTTATTGGCTCAGATTTCAAGTTTCTTCTTCATGACAAGCTTGTAGAGGATCTGGTATCCGTCATCCCAGGCGTAAAGCAGCTGCTCCTGTGGGTTGTACTTCAGACTGGAGTGAGCTCCATAGCGTTTTGGGAAGTACACCAGAGGAGCGTCCTCACTGCTCACCATGCCGTTAACGTCAAACACACACTGGACACGTGAGCGTCCAGGCTGCTTGGTGTTGTACACCACGTACAATGTGCCACAGATAACGAAGGCCGCCTCTGCGTTCTCTCTTGGACAGTTTGTGTCCCACATCTGCTCGATGTCTAATGAATTTGCGTCCATTTTTGCCAGAGAGATATGCCTCTCGTTTTGCCGTGTTGCATAAATGGCCCACAGTCCTTCCTCATCCACAGCCAGGTCCATCACTGTCTCTGGTGTCAGACCGTACACAGGAACCTGGTCCAGATCTGGGAACATGGCGCTGTCACTCACAGAGCTGTTCCTCAGGTCATACTTCACCACTTTAACGCCGTCCACCTGATTTACATAATACGCGTGGTTGTTGTAGACGACGTGGCCGGTTCCCCTCCAGGCGTACGGCAGCTTCAGCTTCTTGGACAGAGTCAGGCCCAGGGAGCGGCTGAACTCCTGCACCGATGCAAACTCATAGATGGTGTCTTCATCTGTCCCATTAAAAATGAAGACCTTCCCAGAGCCCCTGTTGGTGTCTTTGGTCCACGTGCCTTTTGGTCCTCCGACTCGCTTCAAGATCTTCATGGCTTTTATATTGGAGATCATGTCCCCGCAGTCTGAAAATAAGATAGAGATGAACCTTTATTGATCCCACAATGTGGAAACTGACAGGTCAAGGTAGCAACAAGATAAAGTACAAAAAAATGTCCCTGTGTAGGGTAGTGCAAAAAAAACCCAAATACAATACAAAAAATAAAAATAGTAATAAAACTGTATAGGCACATATGTACATGTGTTGTTAACATGATGGGTAATGAACAACATGTGAACAAATATTTACATGTTCATGCCAGAGTTAATAGAACGAATGGAAGACGTTAATTATCAGTAAAAAAAATAATTGTATTAACAGAAATACAAATAGGTGAAGGGAGGAGAGTATCAAAAGTTAAAGTTAAATGAACAATGCAATTCAAACTGAAATATACTGTATTGTAAAGTTAGCTTTGTTTTAATATTTCCCACATTATTGGTTCATAGTACATAAACTGGTATTGGTTTTATAAACTATATTTGATGTCAGAGATTCTTTCTTTCATCCAACTTTTCCTCATAATTCAAAAAAATGTAAACCAAAATAAAGACTAAAAAACAAGTCAAACCCTCAAAATACAGAAAAAAAAACTACTTATGCACTTATGCCAAACTGAAGGACTTTTAATCCCTGTGCGAGTCAGGTCTTGGGTCCTTGAGGAAAGTCAAAGTCAGACCCTTATTTCTGAAATCTAAATTGCATTTCTAAAGTTTCACAACTGCAGCTCATTTCCATTCGGGCCTCCCTGCATTTGACCCCAGAAAACTGTGGCAATTGAATTATAATTTAGCTTTTTTGATGTGGTTTTGGTTTCACCGCTGTACATCACAGCCTGTTTTGTCTTTGCACCACATTGTCAGAAACCTCAGTCCTCAGAAGAAATGCTCCTATCTCTAAACGTCTATAAATATCTCAGACCACAGGTTACGTGGACGAGGCTTTCTGTGGAACTGCCAAACACTTTGGTACTCTGTGTCTCTGCTGTGAACTTTGGTTTTGTTGAACAACCTTAAAATAAATCTTAAACTATAACATGCTTTGTTTTTTTTATGTTCTGTATGGGTTAACATCTTCTATTTCATATGTCATAGATTTTTTTTTTTTCATTTTGTCACTTATGTGTCAGATTAAAGACGCAATAAGTAACCATGTCAGGTGTGTTTTCACATAT
>JAPQRQ010000022.1:20874108-20886140 GCA_037367365.1 Apogon talboti
CAAACTGTGTTTCCAGTGGGGACCAGGTGGGACAGCAACGTCCGTGATAAGGGCACTGAAAAAGAGGTGACCATACCTTTGTATCCACCAAAACATGTCAAGGTATGTTTTTGGAGTAAAACCTATGTCTTAAAAAAAGAAAGCAAAGAGTACATACAGATTATTATTGTTAACATAATCTAAATATCATTCTCCCTGTTTTAGCCTAATTCTGTCATCACACCTTCCCTCCCTACACTCTGAATCCATCATCACATGAACTGTCCAGATTTTTGCCATCTTATCTTTATTTCCTAGTTCCAAGTGTCAAGAGGCATTTCTTCAGCTCTTAAAAGGTGAGCAGAAACCATCACAGACCACATCAGAAGGATGAACTTCTTTTATTTTGATATGTCTGGAATGTAATTCAGTTACAAGTAGATCCGTGTCATTTACTGATACAGCAGACTGAAAATAAAGACAAGTCAAAAATATTTAGACTCAAGGGATGCATTAAATTACAGTAAAAACATTGCAGTTACCAGTGAAAAATACAGTCAAACAAAAACAGCTCAAAATGCCCAAAGGCTTCAGTGTCAGAGAAGCAGCTTCTTTTGATGATTGTGAATGATGGTGTTTTTCTTAACGAATGATAGTGATTCAGATGTGACTGGATTGTTTACAGCCTCTGTAGTACCGCAACGCAGCACTGCAGTAACAGTTATCTCCAATCCACTTTGTGAAAAAAATAACAGATAAATAAAATATTAGCACGTGAACCAGCATCGAACAGGCCTGAGTAACAAGTGAAAAAGATGCTGCCTTTAACTCACAACATAAGCAGGAGCATTCATCAAGAGTCCACAAATATGTTCATTTTGTTCCTCTGTAACAGAACCAGCTTTGAAATGAATGTCACATGATAAACTTCCTCAAAACTGCAACCCTTTGTCCATTTGGCAAAAAAAAAAAAAAAAAATCCCTTCAAAATGATAAATGATTCACCAACAAAATAAAATCCCTTTCTTGCAGTAGTTAACATAGATCAAGTCATTACTGAATATACTATTTGTAAAAGTACTGCGTGCAAAAGTACTGGTAAATGACACATCACTTTAAGAGCTGCTTGGAAATCAATGTACATTCCTCTTAGGTGCTCATGCAAACTATTACAAACAAGGTGAAAAGCATAAAAAAAGTAAATGTTACCTTATAGAAAATAAACTTAGAAAACTGCAATTCGTTTTGAGTAAATACAAAGTGTTTGTAGCAATCAAAAGACATGAAAAGAGTTTATGTTTAGCTTTAAGTGTCACTGCAAATGTGCAAATATGCAGCATTACCATGCAGACGGAGGGAAACCAGCAGCGGCTTGTTTCTCCCCGATACGTTGGGTTGTAAAGGGAATGTACTGTCTTATGTATTCGAACACATTTCTGCCACAATATAAGAATATCAAAAAGTGCAAATGCAGCCAAATTAATTCCCCCAGATAAGATAAAACAAGAAAACAGACGACAAATAAAGATAAAACGTTTGGTGAGGCAGTAAAACAATTGTAATTTTCCCCTTGATCCACATTAGGAACTGATCGCTACCTCGAGTTAATCTCAGGTTTCAGAGCATAAACATCGGAGCCGTACATGAAAACACCTTCTACAGCAAAGTCTAAAACAGACAGGAAAAACATCTTTAACATTATGATTTCATAATATATCTGAAATAGCTACAAGTGTCTGCAATGTTCAGATTGTCGCTCTAAATTCCGGTTTCTAATGTACGTACATTAATTCCGACTCACATACTTTGAGAGCTTAGTCTGTTTTGGATAAAGGTGAAATCTGTTTTGTGTTCTGGCAGCTGTTAGTATATAAATCAACTTGATTTTAGATTACCGAAAAGGTAAACGTCTGAAGTACCGCGGAGGATCTTCCGTGTCTATCCATGTATTAAACAAGAAATTTGACAGATATTAAAATGAAATGACTGGCAAGTAATATCAAGTAGTCATTAAGGGAAGTGCAGCTAGTAAACCAGCTCAATCCTGAGTTCCTTTTGCTGTTAAATCTAAATAAAATGTATGGATGTCGACTGCTCATCATTCGACTACAGTGAATTACAGCAGCCTGATAAAAAGATTAACCACATATGAGTAAACCACAAATCATAGAGCTCTAAAATCCCATAAATTATCCATAATTATGTCAGAGTTTTGCCCAAGTTGTAGATAAACATAAATTTAAGAAACAACGCAAGCTTCAGGATTTTTGGCATCTTGGGGCTCGCTGTCATTGGTCGTCCCCTCGTCATTCACTGAATCATGAGGCAGCTCTGTGTCTGCATCGCCCGGAAACATCCTGTCCTGTTCTGGAGTCTCGGCCGACGCATCCTCGTAGGCACTTATGCTGTCGGAGTCGTTGCTGTCCGGAGACGGATCTCGTCCCTCGTTGCTGCTGTTCTCATAAGGCCTCTGAAGGACCCCGTCTGTAGAGACCGGGTTGTCCAGTGCAAGAGAGGGTGTGTGGACGGGGGACATATTGACCATCCGTCGCAGCTTCGTCAGGAAGTTTCCTTCATCTTCTGCCTCTTCACCCTGTCCCGCCTCTCCAGAAGCTGGAAGCCCTGTTTTCCTGTTTGATGAGACAGTTTCATCTGCGTGTGCAACTTGACTCACTTCCTTTGCCTCAATTCTCATTTGGTGTCCTGTGTGCTCTCCAGAAAGTTTGTCCACTGGAACAGAGGGAAGGCCATTACTCTCCTGGAAAAAAAAAAAAAAGAAATTGAACTTAGCATTAGTATAATACAGGGATGTGTCTCCATCATACTCCACTAATACAACACATATAAATCTCGGACAACTCCCAATGCAATATGATTCACACTATTGCAATACAGTTATAATATGATTCAACACAATGTGATCCAACATTGACTTTGTTTGGTTCTTCATAAGCAGACAGCAAATACTAACATCTGATTCACTAGTATTGCTGCTCAGTTTGCATCTCATTCTTATGCTGTTTCTTTTTGACTTCTAGAAAACACATGGCCATTGCACAATAAATCATAAAAAAAATACTAAAAAAAAATAAAAAATACAAGACAAAATGAAACCAGACTTAGACTTTGCCTTTTCTGTCTACAGTTACACTTTCATAACAGTCTAAACCTCCGTACCAGCTTCAAACTATGTTTATATTTGCAAGAGAATGTTGGCTGCATTATGTGAGGGAATGCACCTCAGAAAACAGTTTAGAGAAATATACAATTATTGTTTAGAAACTATTAGTTGCATGTCTATATAATAAAGGCATGGGACCTCTACGGATAACTGCATATAAAAGAGCTGTATATTTAAGATGCAAAGACTTTAGAATGCATGTGTCTTGACTTCATCCTGGTTCTATCTGAAGTACAGAACTGGGGCAACCTTCAACTTAAGTACCAGTGCACCGACTGAATGAAGTGTATTAAGAACAGTTAGAGATCACATTAATATTTGGATGTATAATATTTCCAGGCATAAGAAATAGTTAAGCTCCTAATTACAATATGTAGGCAGACACAGTTGAAAGGGTTATAGATAGTTTAGTTACCCCAGGAAAAAGCAAAACCTGCTCCGCCTCCTTCAACATGAAGTGATCACGCTCCAACTGTTACATAACGGCCTACATAAGCCTTTTCATATTCATGCATGAATTTAAAAGCCTCACACTAATCATCACATTACCTCTTTCAACCTCTCCACCTCTTTCATCAGAGAGCAGACCATGCTCTCCAGTTTCCTCCTGGCCTCCCTCTCTCGTTCCAACTCCTACAAAAAGCATCATGAGAGGATGAGCAGCTTCTTAGTTTCAAAATGTAAAAAAGCTAAAGATAGGTTAATGTTGAGAGGTTAGCTTTGGTGAAGCCTCATCTTACCAAATTAGCCTGTCCAGCTTCCCTCTGGGCCTCAGCGAGCAGCTCCTCTACACCCTCCAACGTGTCCTGCAGAACGTCCACCTGGAACAACAGAGCCTCTCGCTCGACCTCCAGCCCACGCAACTCCTGCACTGCCTCATCATAGCTGGCCTGCAGCTCCAGCTGAACACAAACAGTGTTACAGATCAGAGTGGGCAATATTAGAGGAACGCATGACACTCAGAGTGTGGGCAATCGATAGGAAGAGGCAACTATCACGTGAGGAGGCCTCATCTGAAACAATAACTATCATGAGACCTGATAGAACTATGAGCAACATTTGAAAACAGTAAGAATTATCAGAATTATAAATAGTTACCATGTCTGGAAGTCCCATGAAAAGGTCCTGTTCAGACTGCTAAAAGAAGAGAAATAGTTTCAAAAAGTTGCAAATTTCATTATGAAATAAACAAAATAATAACACTTCACACTAACTTAAAGTTAAAAGACAGACATGTTATGAGAGCCATTCCATTTACTCAATGCAGTTTTGTACTTCCTGAGATATTAGTAGGTGATGAAATGACGCTGCATGTTCTGTGCAACTATATTTTGCTGAACTTCAACAAAGTCACGCAAAGTATTTTCCACAGTTTGTTTTACTGTGAAACTCTATCTTTGTATTACTTTGCATAGTTATTCATTGCTTCAAGCGCAGGAAAGCAATAGACTGGGGAAACGACTACACGTTGGAATACACTTAATCTGAACTCAGACTGCTGAAGCATACTCTGAATGTTGCAAAACACCCTTAGTTGTGTAATTAAGTTTTTGTTTTTGTTTTTTTTACACTGAATGAACATACATATAATACAACACAAACACACAATAACAGTTTAATGGGACATACAGGTAAATGAAGAAAGAGTAAGAGAAGCAATACTAAATGTTAAAAAATGAAAAAAAGATATGCCAAACTTAATGAAGACATAACCAAGTATTACTCAGGTAAAAGTACACAATAATTAGCATCAAAAAATGCTGAATCACAGATAACAGTGCAGGACAGCACATGTCTGAATACTACATCAATGAGTGCGTCTTTATGTTGCTGCTGTAATGGTGATAATTTTCTGCTATTAATAAATGTAAGAGTATAGAGTACAATACTTATAAATGTAGTAGAGAGAAGTATAAAACAGCAGACATGAAAAAATACTCAAGTAGAGTTTGAGTAACTCAAAAGTGTGCTCAAGTCCAGTACTTGAGTAATAACTAGGCTTCCAACACTTTCTTCTGATGTAATTATCAGTTGTTTGGTTCAAGTTTGTGCACACACACGCACACATTTTCAACAAAGACTAAAGTTGACAGTTACAGAAATGCCCTTCACAGTGACAGTGATAAGAAAATAAAGCTAAGCATGCCAACACAGTACCAGTACAGTTAAGATAAGCCTGTCCTTTCACTCTTTAAATATTTCTCTTCAATGTCATTTTCTAAATCTGACATGTTGGCACACTTGTCAACATGATGATTTTACACAATTTTATTTGATTTCAGGAATTTCCACAGCCTGAAATACAGACCTACTTTTCTAATATCACAGGATTTATAAAAGTAGGACATGTTTTGAGACTGTGATGTCAAACTAAAGATAAACACTACAGCTGATTTCACAATTCTGTCTATTCTGCGAAAACTTCAGAGATAAACCTTTGTACCCGGTCCAGGTATGACATTAGAGACAGGACAGACTCCCATGAAAATGTACAGATGTGTATTGGTTTTGTCTCTTACCTGGCTGTCACTTCTCCTCTTCAGGGTTCCAGCTCGGCTGTCACTTCTTGTCAGACGTCTGGATGAGCTCTCAGTCTGAGAAAAACACAAAACAACGTCACATCTGGAGGAAACACCACAAAATCAGTGTAGAGGGAGGTAACTGAAGGAGGATGGGGAAGTGGACTGGAGGGGGCCTTAAAATGACACATTACATGTTCTTTTTGTCTACTGCCCGGTTAATCCTTTTTAAATAGTTATCATAACTGCTTTATCCCTCTGTGACTAACTCTACCTTATGTAACATTAAGTGGTTAAAGTGTAAGCTAGGACCAGACCGTTAGCTTTAGCTCTAAACAAAAAGCTTTCTTTCCGCTCACCTCTTTTATAATGCTGCGGAGAGACTCGTCCTCGCTTATTCCCCGAGAAAACGAGCGTTTCTTTGGGGAACCGCTGCTGTCTATCGTGACTGAAAGCATTTTTTTCCCTTTATATTTCGTTTTTTTACGTAAGAGCCCTCAGTGTTGACAGGATGAGCTGGTGTTTGCTGTTTGTTTCCTACGCAGAGTGAACTGCCGACGCCCAGGCCGTGATCTACGGAAAAACACGAGGGTCAAACTGCCTCTGACACCGCCCGTTCTCCTCCTACACTCACAGAAAAGTCAAACATCAGCCCGAAGCATAGTTGGAGTCGTGTGCTGGTAAAAATAATGAGCTTATGTTCTAGTTCGTTTGTTTTAGGACAGACAAACACATCAATGCCGAGAATTTTGATATTTTCAAGTGGCACGTGTGTTAAAGTCAGCGGGAAAACTAAACCACTGTCCCAATTTATGTTATTTTATTAAGCTTAATTTAACCAGGATAAATACATGGAATAGAATAGAATAGAATAGAATAGAATAGAATAGAATAGAATAGAATAGAATAGAATCTTGACAAATTGTTTTGATCATAAAGATGATGAGGAAGAAGCACATGAGACAAAAGAGCAAAGTGAAATTTACTTCCTTCCTTCCTAAAAACTAAAAATTTTTAAAAAAAATCTAAAACTGTTACCATCAAAAAATCTTATTAAAATGTTACCACATCAAGGTGTCTGTTAACATGACATCAGTAATATAATTATATATTGTTAGCCTCATAGCATAATTGTGTAAGTCATATTCTTTTTCAGGTTATGTTGAAAAATGAAGCAGTAGTGTAAAGTTACACAGATATCACAATTTGACCAAAAATATAACTTAGGCAATTATGCTATGAGGCTAACAATACAATCCATTAGAGAGTATTGCCTACACTGACACTGATTAGACTTACTCCTTAGGTATTGGAATTTAGATGAAACCACCATATAAAAGTAGTGACTCTCAATACTCAGACCTGTACAAACCAAAAACATGGCTGTTTTTCTGAGCATATGACAAGTTGACTTTTTAGAAATACTTGGTTCTCATACTAATATTACACACATATGATAATCTTATTGAATATGATGATGAATTTACTACATAACACATAACATTATGTGAAGTAGTTGAAATCAGTTCAAACTTTAACACAGACAACAGTGAAATTTACATAGACATTAAAACAGCAGTAATATGAATCCCAAAACATCTTGTATAACAGTAAAAGACTGCACAGTGTCTATTTTAATACCTTATACTTTAGGTGTGTATTGTGAAAGAGCCCTGTGTCAAAATCTAGACTTTAAGCCTTGTCATATGGCTCTTAAACAATTAATATTCTAAATGTATTCTTTAGTTAAACTTCATGTTTAATTTTACTGTTATGACTCTCTTGTGTATACATTTATGCTGGAGCTGCAAAGTAGTTCACATCAGGACAAAGAGTGTGAACGGAGGGAATCCCTAAATTCGCTTTCTTCATAATTTAAATAGACTTCATGCCTCTTCATGCCTCACTGTGCAGTAAAGCCCAGCCTGAAACTAGTTCTTCATATAGCTGAACCTCTGGTAAAACCACAAGAAGAATATTACAAAAAGACTGCTCACATGCCGTCCCATCTCCTGTTTTTCTCCACTGTTGTTGTGAAATAAAGTTAAAAAAATAAATAAATAAATAAAAAGAGAGAGAAAAAAAAAATCATACAAGGACAGATTCATGTACCAGATGTCACGTCTGTGTTTGGTCCATGGCATCATCATCACTATCAACTCAATCCCAGAATGAGTGGAGTTTCTGTGTAATCATAGAGGTGGAGGATCAGCATTAGTTGACTGGACTGATGCTCAGAGGTTCAGCAGCTCCTGAGGCCTTAATCTCAGACTCAAGCAATGGGGCTTCCAAATGAAGAAAGTCTTGTCATCCAAGAATCAAGAGTTATTTACAGTATAAGCCGATGAAACTGGTGAGTATTTTATACTGTCCATCTTTAAAGCAGATGAGACATGTTCAGAGATAAAGTTTTCTCTAAAATGACATCTGTGTTTTCAGTATTCTCAGGAGTTTACTTTAAAACTATATTTTGTTAATACAGATACATTGAATGAATATTGTAATCCATTACATTTTCTAATCCACGACTAAACATTTGTACCTCAAAAAAGAACTTAGGAAACCAGTGTTTCTCATACATTAATGCATGAATGCGCACAACCCTGCTAAGATCTAAGAGGAGAGTATTTTATATTTTTTGCATTTTTAATTTAATTTCCTCTTGCTCTTTGGCATTAGAGGAACCTGATAAGTAAAACAAAAACAATCATAGTTTTTTTATTTTGGGGTTAATAATTTTACTACCACTGTATAAAACTGTTTATTTTTGTACCTATCAGTGCAAAAAACAAAATGGCAAACAAGGCAACAAAGCTAAAAACACTGATTGATTCAACATTTTCACATTCGGTGCATTTCCCTTGCCCCACACTCAACACTAGGACTATCCATTTTGTCTTTAGGATCAGTGTGTCCCTCATATTAGTTTTTCCGCATGATTAGTGCACACATAGATTTCTCAGAAGAGACTTTTTCCTCTGCAGTGAGCTCTTCAGTGTTATTTGTACATGTTCACAATGATTTAATCCTAATGTTCCACTGTCCTAAAATGATTAACAGTGTTCCAGCTGCTTACTATTGCTTAAAGTCGTCAAATTTGGTATCCATAATAAACTACAGGTGTAGAGCAACTTGTGTTTTTTTCACTGGTTAGTGTATTGTGCTTTTGCTACCACTAGTTGGCACAAAAACTAACAGCAACAGCAGCAATCTCCCAAAATATGTCTCAATATCTACGCACAGGGTATCAAGAGGTTAAAAGAAAGTTATGCAGTGTATTAAAACAGCTTATAAATCCTACTTTAATTTCATATCATCTTCTTAATATTCAAACCATAAAAGTTTAAGACTCTCAAGAGCCTGCGGTGTAAGTTGTATGAGTTCCTTGGAATCAATGCAGTTTTAAAGATGCTGCACATGTTAAAATAATAACTGGACCATGTGTTCTGCGGCTGCAACTCTGTGTTCGTCCAGCAGATGACACTAGTGGGTCAGTGATGC
Source organism: Apogon talboti (assembly GCA_037367365.1). Taxonomy (NCBI): domain Eukaryota; kingdom Metazoa; phylum Chordata; class Actinopteri; order Kurtiformes; family Apogonidae; genus Apogon; species Apogon talboti. The sequence continues at coordinate 20,883,289 of JAPQRQ010000022.1, forward strand.
TCTGCCAAGTGAGACTTGTAGGCAATTGTAGAAAACTGTTCAACTTTCATGAAGCCCACACAGATCAATGAAAACTACATCTTGCCATAGTTTCTTGTATAGGGTTATATTTTCTGATTCGCCTAGCACTTCACCACAGCCTACGTGATGCTAAGGCCCACAGTAGTCCACTGCAGTTGCTGCATAATTGCAAAATCTTTTAGTGTGGGATGTTAAATGTCAACCCTTCATTGTTCTTACAACATTCAGCTGTTCTGAAAAATCAATTATGCATTCTAGAGCGTGCAGCTATTAATCTGACCAGTTATTACTTTGGTTATGTGGTGATTTTGACCCTCATGAATCCTTTATGTTGATAAAATCTGTAACATCTGAATAAACTGGACTTAATACAAGATCCATCATAAGCCCTACATTTATTTATGTATGCATTAGCTGTTCAAATACACTAATAATATTTGGATGTGCATGATTTGGGGTAAAGTGTGGATAATGAAAGAGAATTCCTCCAGCTTTCTAAAATGTTAAACCATAATAAACCCTTTTTGACAACAGGGCGCAGAGAGCTAAAATGCATGTCATCGTCATAATAACCTAATTGGGCTATATCTCTAATACGAGGCACTGTTTGTTCACTGTAAAAACATTTATACTCTCATAACAGTGCTTGCACCCTCCCTTCGCTCTGTCCCTCTTGACTTGGTGACCGACCTAAAAGCCTTTTGTTGCAATCTTAGCCAATGGAGACGGATTACGACACCGGGCAGCTGAGATATATAAAGAGCCCCTTTTTGACCGCACTTGCACATTTTTCAGTGACACTTCTGAACATCCACACACCTCCATGGACTAAATTGTACAGAAGACCCCAAAATCAGCCATTATACTACATGTGAGCGGGCGATGTATTCATCAGACAGATAATTTAACTTTCAATCAAACAGAATTTACCGAGACACAGTGGAACGCACTTTTTTTTTGACAATTTATTGCAAAAGCTCCCGCTGCCAAAAAAAAACAAAACAACAAGAACAACAACAACTTCGGGGCGATCGTATTGGAATAGATGCATGTCACTGGTCCCTGCCTGTTGTAGGATAAGGCAAGGAGCGGCACACATCCGACAGAAAGGATATAACGGGATAAAGCGAGTATAAAGAGACGAAAACAAAGGGAAAAGTTGCACTGGGTAGTGTCCACGCATCGTCATGCCGAGGTACAACTTCTTACTGTGCTTGATGGTGCTCATCTCTCTGGGACAGTCGGGGAGCGATGAGCCCAATCTGCTGCTGCCTCCTGCCAGCGAGACGCCCACGGATGCCGGGCTGTCTCTGCTGGATGAGGACGCCGGTGCCCACGAGTGCTCCGCTTGTGTTTGGAGGGAGCAAAGCAAAGTGCTGAGACTGGAAACCATCAAGTCCCAGATCCTGAGCAAGCTGCGTCTGAAGCAGGCGCCCAACATCAGCCGGGAGGTGGTCAATCAGCTGCTGCCCAAGGCGCCTCCGCTCCAGCAGCTCCTGGACCACCACGACTTCCAGGGAGACGCGTCGTCCCAGGATGAGTTTATGGAAGAGGATGAATACCACGCCACTACAGAGTCCGTGATCACCATGGCCTCTGAGCGTGAGTATTGCTTTACAACCCCGACAATATTGTCTCCAAATGCGTCATGCGCGTAATTGCGGATCAGATAGGTTCAAGTGACTCGGGCCTTTTTTTTTTTTTTTTTTTTGCGTGGACTGTGGAGCCGCTGGAGCTCGTTGAAGTCAGTGACCTAACCTACTTTTAGAGATTGAGATTTGGATGCACTCTGAGTTAGACTAATGGCCTCGATCAGCTGTTAGCCTCGGCTGTCAAAAAAGGGATTATGTGTCTCTGATAGATCAATAACCAGCAGCCTGAGGAGCATCACCTCTTTTAGACGGACAGCTCCAATATGGCATCATCAACTTTTATTTTCACCAGTCATTATGGTGATGAGGATGATGGTGGCGCATTGTAGTGATGAAGACTAAACTGGACTGAATGTCTTAGTAAAAGCTGGTGAACTCCTCAGTCTGTCAGTCAAGCTGCATTGTTAAACTTTGCCTCTTTCACATGATTTTTGTGTTTGACTGAGCCCTAAACGCATGACAGGCTCGTGTGAATGTCAAGTGCATTATTAATGATAATGCAGCATTTGGCTGGCAGTTGCATCACTTTATAGCCACCCTGTTTTACATAAAAGCCCTAAATTTCTGGAGTTATGATCACGTCGTGAGGCCTTTAGATTATTGCGCCTAACAATTTGCTCGCCCTGTTATAGTTTCCTATAAATCCACAGATAAACCGCAGGCAGCCCCTTGGAGACATTTTATAAAATTACTGTTGAACCCTGGCAGCTGTGCTCTATCGGTCTTTTATAGGAGGCTCTACCGGTTTCCCTGCTGTTCATCGCAGTGAGAAAAAGTGTGTCCAAAAAGCTGCTATTGTTTCCCTCATGCAGCGGCCCCCCTCGGCCGCACTTGCCTTTTAAATGCGAAGTTTATAGGCGCAGCTCGTTTTTTTTTCACCACGAGTACACAAAGACAGAGAATCACTTAGGGTCGAGGGGAGTGTGTGACCTTTTCCTGGGGAATCGCAGGGTTCAACAACATTTACACACGTAATATATTCTGCACAAGGCGGATGAAACACACTGCAAATAATCCGTTTTTTATTCCACCAGTGAACAAAGATGGGCTTTTGTGCAGGAGACTTTGGCCTTGTTGTCTGACATTTCTCATTTTATTCTCATTTTAATCTATCTATCTATCTATCTATCTATCTATCTATCTATCTATCTATCTATCTATCTATCTATCTATCTATCT
>JAPQRQ010000022.1:20886187-20900334 GCA_037367365.1 Apogon talboti
ATCTATCTATCTATCTATCTATCTATCTATCTATCTATCTATCTATCTATCTATCTATCTATCTATCTATGATAATTTAACTTATTCCATTTATAGTATTTCTTGTTGTCAATAATACACATAATATCACCTGCCCACCTGTCAGTATCGTAGTCAGGCCAGCTGAATTTAACACACTTTAAATAATCACATTTTCAGTTTTTTTTTTCAGAAATTCAGGGCAATTTTGTTTAAATATAAAAATCTGGGTTATTATTAGTTAGTCCATTATTCATGCTGTTATGTGTCTCCTTTATGAGTTCAGTGCACTAGATACAGATGAGATCTATCAATCAATATAACTATCGATCCTAGCTTTCCTCTGCTTTTTCTAATCTGTCACTGATTTTCTTTAAACTTACTTCATACTTACTTAGATCTTTTTCACACCATGCAGCTCACAGGCCCAGTGCTTATCTGTGGTTTCTCTAGTGCTAAGCGTGAGGAGTATGTAATTCCCCTCTGGACTCTAGTCCGTTTCAGGCTGGTCCCACTTTTTACAGCAGTCACGCCTGGAGAAAGTTGAGCAAAATGTCTTGCTCAAGGATACAGTGGTCGGGCAAACTCTTGACCTTCAGTTTGCAAGTCAGTCATGCTACCACTTAACCACTGCAACCCTTCCATAGTTACTTACTTGCTGCACATAAAGGGCATTTAAGGTATGTAGAACACTGCTCTTACGTGTTGTTCTGATGTGTAGGTCAGTCCCACATATGGGTATTATCTCAAACTTAAACACACCATACACGCCCGATGACACCCTTCTTACCTAGCACACACATATGCCTTTCCTCTGCTTCTCATCATACATATCATACAATATGCAAAGTGACATGATGCACAAAAGCATCTCGTGTATGATGTGTCTCACTGCATGTTCTCTAACGGCTTCGTGCCCACCTGAGGAGTCCATGATTGACATTACTGCTGTATCTGTCATGTTACAGCATGTTCCTCTCTGTTCCGTTTGCCTCATCTCTTTACGTCAGCTGCAGTTTTTATCATCTGCTCCCTCTTTCTCTCACCGCCCTCCACCCCTTCTCACCCCCACCTTCCTCCCCGGTAGCCCCCTCTCTCCTTCCTCTCTTTTCTCCAGTACTCATGGAAGAGTTGAGAGAATGAGTGCATCTCTTTTGCCTGTGGCGCCTTAGTGATCCCACAGGATTAAAAGTGCCTTTTCTGTCTCTCTGATAGAAGGAGGACTTCAAACACTATTCCCTGTGCACCTCGAACCCAATCACCCTTTCACAGTCGTGCACACTGCCTTTGATGGGCCATGTGGGTTCACACAGTACATACTGAACTGGACCTGTGCCAGAGTTGCTTCTTAGTATTCACTCAAGGTACGTGGGTGCCGCAGTGGGGGTTGAGAGGGTCCATGCTTCCTGGTCTCTAATTACTATGAAATTTCATGGAAAAGTACAGCTATTTATATCATAGTGCAGCACTTTATGTACTAAAACATCTCCCTTCATATAATGTGTTGTGTAGGTAACCGCTCTGCTCACTGTTCATGCATACAAAATTTTGAGGAGTTTACTGGGTTCATTGTCTAGTGCAGTACAAAGGATAAGTGATGTGGTGATATTGCAAACACACGTGTTTGCAGTATCATGTGTACAGAAGCATTTGGGTCTATACATGCAGATGTATGTGTGTAAGAGCGTGTGCATGCAAAGTGTGCGTTTTGCAGCTTGGTTTGTTTTGCCTGAGGCGGGGTGAGGATTTGACCCCAGTAGTATCCCATTTGTCACCTGTCCAAGACATTTAGACCAGACCTTCCTCTGCCATTAGCGACATTTATTTTTCTTCCCATTTGTATTTCTTAGTATATTTGATGCTGACAAACCAGCGTTTACTGGTGAAAAGAGAATCGTTTAAATGATCTGCCAGATCACATTAGAATTAGAGGTAGAGAGACCCTGCTTACTATGCCTGCTAGTCTTATTTTTAGTGGTTAATGCGTAGTTATTAGGTACATGAGCATAGTTAAAAATGTTTGTAAAGAGATGATTGATCACTTAGGTAAACCTTTTTTTGTGCTGTAATATTCATTTTGAGATTTTGTACTTGCAGATTATCCAACACAAACAGCAGTGTGCACTAATTATCTAACCCAGCCATCATTTCACGTTTTAATTTTATTTCATTAAGCAGTTAGAGCACTAGGAAATCAATGAGTGTTTGCAGAAATAGTGGAATGAATTCTGGCATACCAAAAGAGAGAACAATTTGTAAATATTTGTAAACATTATCCAGCTATTTTTGGGTTTTAATTGCCTGCCCGTGTCTTAAATATTTAGTCTTTTCATCATGGTTGTCTGTAGCCGAACATAATGAAGTGCTCCAATGTTATCATTATGTAATTTGTTAAAGCTAATGCACATTCAGTATAAGACCAGGGTTAGGGTATAAGACATTTTGGCATACCTAAAATGCAGATACATGCACATGTAAAGGCATAAAGATACACATTTCAATATGTGCACTCTTGGGTAGACACATAAGGATGCTTACTCACCTGCACACACACCCATACATACACATCCACACAGTCACACACACTCCAGAGAAAAGTTCTCCTATTGACAAAAAGGGTCACAGAGTTCACAGCTATGTGATATATTGGAAGAGGAGACTATTAACCTCATTGGGTCTCTTTCTTTGGCAGCAAAGACGCACCGGTAGTAACTTGAAAACTTATCCCCCACCACACACACACGCACACACACATCCACTAACCACTCCCACAAAAAAACAAGTCTTTTATAGTGTTGACCCTATAAAAGGGTCATTTCCTGAAGGTGCAGGAACCATAAAAATTAAGAGGGAGAGCGCTAAAAGGACAGGGCAGCAGCAGTCGGACTGTCTTCAAGTCACTGGCCAGTGTTTGCTGGAAGTTGATGACTATGTGAGGTTTTTATAGATTTATTTATTCCATGGAGGTCTCAGTTTGACGATGACACCTGTTCTCCCTATGTTGTGGCTGGCATCTTTTGAGGGAGTCCGGGGGGAAAGATAAACTTTGGTGTTGATTTGTTTGGACGCCTGGGCACGACCAGTTTGTTTAAAAAGAAGTAAAAACTTAAGAAAGGTCTGTCGCTCTGTAGAAATTGCACAACATACTGTCAACTTTATGGCTAATAAAATTTCAAAGGGACCAAAGTCTATTAATACAAGGACAAAATTTCCCCAGGACCTCAGGAATCTCACTCCTTCCACCCTCCTTCCCCTATTCCCACGCTCCCATGTACCAATCCCACCAGCCGTTCTTTTCTCGTGGCATTTGGGAATCTGCTGCTTTGCTTTAATGCACGCTTTTCTGAAAATGAAACACTACGATGATGGGAGAATAGATTTAAGATACAGGAACGTGCTTGGCGAGCTGAAAATATATTTTTTGTCTGGGTATAAAAGGACTTTCTGAGTGCGTGTGCTTTCTCTCCTTGTACACAGTGGTGAGCTCTTCACTGGGTCTGTGAAGGATTTCAGAAAGTGTGATCGAGTTAGGTGCATCTTTGCTCATGCTCTGGGTTCTGAAGGGGGGTGGTGGGAAGATGGGAGTGAGTCCACAGGGAGCAACAAGCAGCCCAGTCCTATCCTAAAGGGACAGAAATCATGGAAGGGTTTTATAGGTACAATTAAAAAGACCAGAAACAGATGTTACGTTTCACTAATAAAGGAAATAATTACTTCACACCAGTAATTAAGCCCTGTGTAGGGACATGAGTGAGGAGGAGGAGGAGGAGGAGGAGGGAAAAGATAAAATGAAGATCATTGAGGGGATTATTGTTGATGGATGCGTTCGGGCTCCGTGTGGTTGTGTGTGGATCAGTTTATGGAAGAGTCCATTAAATCTAAAAGCCATTTAAGCAAAGGAAATGCTGCATGGGCATAATATTAGATCCCATGAGGGAGTCACTGTGTTGGAAGGAAGCACAATTAACAGTGGATTACCTCATGATTATCTACATGAAAATTTAATTAGCCTCTTTTCTGCGGCAAAGAAGAGCAGCCTCTTGCCATTTTTATCACCTGTGGTTGTATTTCTGCTCACTGTACCCACATCACCCCAGGAAGTTCATTATGGACGTTATAAAAATGCATAGTCCACATGATTTCTTTAGGGACAAGAGCAAAGTTTGATTTATGTGATTTACAGCATAAATGGATAAAGAGAAGCTCAGAAGAGGGACAATTGATGTTTTATGTTGCATAAAAATGCGCGAATAAACAGTATAGAAGAAAATGCTTCCTAGAGAGAGGGTTGGCAAGATCTGGTCACACTTACTTTATCTTGAGAGAAAACTCTTGGCTGCGATCCTGACAGATTTGGGTGGCTTAATGGATTTTTTCAGTAGCCTGTGTGAGTGTGCCTCAAACTGGGAAAAAAAAAAGTCCCCCGGGGAAATGTTGCACTTTTAAGTTGATGACACTTATCAGTTGTTGCCATGTGATGTTCATGTACGGTAAAAACATTGAGAATAAAATCAGAAAAGGACATCAAATGGTACCTGGTATGGTGTATTTATAAAGTTGTAGTGTAATAAAAAAAGATAAAAAATAATGAAAATACTAATACGGTTTAAGAATGGTTGTGGGTTTTGCTGGTGCATTTAAGTACATAGAGCTAGTGAGTGACTGTTCCTAATGATGAATAATGAATTAGATTTATATTAAAATAGAGTGAAGGTCCAAAAGGTAGCAGAACAGGGGCCTGATGATGAGCAAGATCTTGACTAGTCTCATGGTCTTATGATCTTGACACAGAACAGATGTAAAAAGACATAGCTCTGCATGTGTGTGTGTTTAATACTAAGTCCATGTCAGTAGTTTCTCTCAGATGTCAGAGGACAGTTGGACACGGTTGGATCTGCATTCCAGTGATTCAGTTTTAACCATTATTCCTCGTCTCCCATTGCATTTGTCGTCACACAGATATAATCTATACAATCCTGCATTAACAGTAACAATAAACTCCTGCTCTGTTGATATGATTTGTATGTATTGGAAATAGGATTGGTTTATCTTTAAAACGTGCTAGCTAGTGCAGCATGTGTTGTTGTCTGTTGTCTTTAACATAATGTGGAACATCCATTAGTGATGATTTTAAGGATAGAAAACCAAAAGTCCACAAATCCAACATTGGAAAAGATGTTGAAACTAAATTCTGTCTGAAATAAGTAAAAAACAGTAATTTGTTTTTGCTGTTGTGATATTAGGTCGACTTTAGCTTCAGTTTCCATTTCAGTAAAAACTCTGTCACTGCTTTGGACAAATGTTGCTGCAAAGTGTATATGTTGAATTAGCTGTTGTCATTCAATATTAAGTAGAAATAAATATGCTGTGAAAGTCTCAATTCAAGATAAAATTAAATTTTTTTCTCAAACATAGTTTTACAGATTTGCTTGGTAACGTTATAACAAAATGACCCAAGGACCTGAAGTGTAGTGAAAAATTATCACTTGTAATGGCTTGAAGAAGATGAAGCACATTATTAATGATATTTTAGTCAGCCCAGAGATCAAGGAGATATGTCTGTTGTTAATATTAAAGGTGGAAATTGTAATCCTTTAAAAAATACAGATTTACTCAATTTCCTCTCAAGTGTTTAATATTTTTCTTTCCATTTTGTATCAATCACCTCTATGCGACATCCTTGTTCAAGTCCTTGCCTCAGGCATTAGCCATTTTCTGAAACAATAACTCACAACAGGCTATGTGCCAAATTGAATCCCACCCACATTTAGGCAGAATAGCACACTGTTAAGATGTAGCACATTTCGCATAAAGTGAGGAAATGAAATCTAACGCTAATTTATGACAACTAAATGTGGGTGTTTTGTATGTTTTGAGTGTGCAGGTGGTGCCTGTCAACATGTGATGTGGATTGAACCATAATTATGAGTGACAAAAAGTCAATGAGACTGCACAGCTGTGTGCATGATAGTCTAGAAAAATAATAAATGGGTTAAATGTTGTTGTAGAGTTTCATTCATTTTTCAAAAAGGCACCTGGCGGCAATGCTGAAAATGATCAATCATATAACATGTAGATGACAGGAGTAAAAAATGTAACACTTCGAATTGCACATCGATCAAAACCACATTTCTACTTTTGCTTCATTAAAAATCTGTTTGTATGAAATGCGCAAAAAGTTTTTAATTTGACTTTTGGAAACAAAGTGTATCATTGTCATCTGATATTAACGTCTTATGTGTGGATGCACACAAACACAAGCGATGAGACTCCAGCAAGCTTCCTGCTGTCCAGCTGTCCACCTTATTGCAGTTCACTGCACGCGCACTCTTTTCATCCACTGTCCCCGTCCTGCCGGAGAAGTCCCGCAGACGTTCCACTTATAGACCAAACATATATAACCCTGACACTCAAAACAATGAGCTTTCACTCTGTTTGCTGAAGACGTGCAGTTTGGAGCTTGCGTATGTTGTGTGTTTATGCGTGGTTGCATGTTTCCATGTGTGTGTGTTCACTGAGCTAGAACAGGGAGCATTAGGAGGTGTCTTGCTCCTGGGGGGCTACTATGCTCAGTCCTAATAGGAGTCTTGTGCCTGCCGTTGTCCCAAGGGAGGGCTTCTGAATGAGGGGGTCTAACTTCACACCCCCCTCCATCCCCAGCTCGAGCCTGGCCTCCCCCACCACCCTCTCCTGTCCCTTGGGACTGGCCGAGAGACAAAGAGGGAGTGGGGCTGGGGTGAGATGGGATGTTTGAGGGGGTGCACTGTGGCCCCTGTCTTATTAGAAGGGTCGTGAACGTGTCACAATGATTAATATGCTGAGGTGCGTGGGGATACCCTAGAGTCACATTTATTCAACACGAAGGCTCCCAAACACACACTCACCACAAAATGGCACATTTGCATTTCCCATTAAGAAAAGAAAATATAGATATATATGCAAATGAAAGTCCTATTTAGGTTTATATCATTATGCATTATCCATTTGGACATTAACAATAGATGACCATTTCTCTCCCCACCCCATTTGAGCTGTGTGTTTTCACCTGACTGGCATATGTTACTGCACATGTATACAACACACATACACACATAAACAGCTGCATTTTAAGAGATTGGTTAAAGAGGTAAAGTCTTTGTCTCTAGCGTGAGATTTGAGTTTGGTCATTAGAGCCAAAATTATGTGGGGTAAATTATATTTAATTCATTAAATTCATTAAATATTTGCCTCACTGTAAAACAAATCCATCATTCAAATTAACATTCACACAGATGTTAAATAACCGTGATGTTAAAATATTAAATGACAACTCTCAGATGCTTAACCTTGTTGAGTTTTACTCTGTTTTGACTATTTAGGACAGATTTTGTTATAAAGATATTAAAAGCCAGTGATCTTGTGGAGTATTATGTCCTGTTTTGAGCACTAGGTTTGGAGTTAATCATTGCACTAAGAGAAGGGAAGCTGCTCTTCATTGCAGAACTTCACAGTAGTTTAAAGTATGAGAAACAGCAGCGTAGATGCTTTATGCAACCCTGTACTTTACATTCTGTGCTTTGTGTGGAAATTAGAGATAAATAAATACATGTTAGACTCACAAAGACTCTCCCCTTTTCATGTTCAGGCAGCTGCAACCTGTCACCTTTTCTATTGTATAACCACACCTTACCTCCCCCTGTCCATCTGTTTCCAACAGTTTAACTGGCGCCTGTAACCCATTTCTGCAAATGGTTATTAAAAGCATTTACCTTTAAAATGGCCTGTGGTCATATTAAAATAGACAGATTGCATTGTGAATAAACCCTTATATTCTATATGTCTCCCCTATAGAAGCCTGCGTGCTAACTATGGGACACAGGTATCCAGGGAGTCAACCAGATGTTTGATAGGCTCACCTGCAGGTCTGCTGTGTGTTGGCAGTAAATTTCATGTGCTGCATATGCTGCAATTATACCACAGGGAAATAAGCTGCTGTAATAATGAAGTAGGCGAGAAGCACAAGGAGGAAAAGCAAACAACCCTGTTTCCTTTGGAAAACCAAAGCTTCTGTACATACCTTTCTTGTTTTTTGGTACAATAAGATTGCTGTTCTTTCTGTTGAGGGAGTAGTTTTTTGTCTGCGTCTTCAGCCAAAGAGAGGAGAGGTGTCATAGCTCCAGTAGGTGGTGCTAAATGCAAGATCTGAGCTGTTACCATACTGCAGGTTTGCAATGAGAGTTTTAAAACAGTGAGCTGTAACTGGGCAAATTGGTCAAGAAATTAAATCCTAAAACAGTCCTGCAGATGTAGTAAAATTATAAGGCTTTCAACAGTAATGTGTTATGGCTGGAGTAAAGTTAGTGCAGGTGGAGGGATTAAATGTCTCATTTCTTTACAAGCTAGCTCGCTCATTTGGCACAAGTGGAGCGCTCTGCCAAGACGTGGGCTGTGCAGGCATTCATCCTCTGTGGGCTGCATTTTACTTGTGCACTTACAGGATCTATAAAGGCACAAATTGATTTCACCTATCAATGCAGTCATTGTTTAACATGACGCAGCTCATATGTTGTGCATGTGTGTTTAATAACGGGGGTCCTAACTGGATCACGGCGTATGGTCCCTGCTTCTCAGGTTACTCCTTTTTTAGAGGGTGGCTGCTCAAGAAAGAAAGGCCTCTGCTCAAGAACAATTTCAGCCCTACAGTGTGCCTTTATTTTCTTTCAATAACTCAATAAATGCGGTGGAGAATGCTGTAAGGCAAGAGCTGCTGTAAGTCTGTCCCCATCTGCAGCGACAACAACAAAAACAGTTGTAATCGCAAGTAAAAACTAAGCAAACTGCAGAATCATGCATTCCCGGTTTTGTGCTGATGAGCAAACACAACACCACCCACGTTAATTGCTGTGACCCCAGCAACCCACCAAAAGGAACATTGACATATTGTTTGTCCAGCGTGAGACACTGTATAATTTACACTCACTAATGACTGTCCCTGGAAATACAGGCTGAAGGACCACGTCTGTCCCTGGCTTGGCCCTTATTCAATGTTGGCCTGGACTCTTCTAATGGATAGTCCATCTGTACCTCAGTGAATTCATATCCCTCAATGCATGCCCATAATTCAATTACAACACTTGTTTGGTGTAAAAAAAACAGCCCTGCGCAGTGTTCTCTCCTGGTCAGTTGAGGTTTGATAAACAATTCACTATTGGCTGGACAATCTCCACCCTAATCAAAACAAAAACAAACTGTGGCTGATTCAGCTCTGTTGTGCCTCAGAGATTTCAAATGATTCTCTAGTGAAAAGGCGTGTTGTGAAGAAAGACATATTACCATTGCCTTAGGGTCGACCTTGACCTTCAAACTCAATCTGGCTATTAGGGCTGCCCCTCCCCAGCACCCCTGAGATGTAAAGAGGCTGACGGTTTTGACCCCTGATCCCATTTCTTAACTAGGCTGAGGTGCCAAATAACCTTTTGACCCAGGAAGCATTTGCAGGTTGCCTGAGCAACCTCAGATTTAGCAATGATTGACAGGTCCGAGCTGTGTTTTTTTTTAATCTTCTTTTTTTAAGTGGAGGCACAACAAAACTCCTCTGCAACGTGACAGAGAATGTTTAAATCTGGAGTTGTAAATTGTGAAATATGCACTGTGAAAACGGGTAGATTAAATATTCTATTGTACTCCGCTGGCACATTATTATGCCAGATAGATGCAGAATAAATTTCCCTTAATAAATGAACGCTTTACATGGAAATGAATGTATGAATGCAGTGGATGGATGTCATTATATCAGATGGAGGTCTATGTAAATGAACCAGTGCAGATTTGACATGTGGTGCAAATCACAGAAACACCAGAGCCCAGGATCATGACAGGAATAAATCTGCCTATTTTAGGAGACGCCTTGTCTTCTGTGACATAACCCTTAATCCAGACCCCCAAATGTATTTACTGATAGGGTGAGCCACTAAAAAAACTTGGGATGTTTTAATTTGGTGGTAGTAATGTAGGGGTAGACCATTTTATTATGATTGACCCAGGGGAATCTAAGGTTACCATCTGGCCACTGGCCACGATTACTGATCCTTGTTTTAATATGCAAATGAACCGTTTTTTCCAACTTTGATGTAATCACAAAAGTAATCTGACTGAATTAACCAAACAACAGTACCATGTGCACTTAATCGACAGGCTTCATTCAGATTACAGCAGGAATCAGCAGTGGCAATGAGGCCAATTTACCAAAATATAGTAATGCTGAATTTTGCAACATTCAACCTATATTATTATAACATCCTATTATGAACTTTATACAGTGTCTGTACAGTAAATTTCATAAATCAGTGAGATACGTTATCTTTTTGTGTACTACCCAAAACAAAAGATATTGAGAATAGATGGGGAAACAACTCATATTCCATATGCTTACAATATATAGACTGAGTATATCACTTCATGTCATAGTATGTTGAATATTGTACTTCTGAGAGATGTGACATTAACGTATTCTTTATGTTTAAAAGACTGTTTCCACATTTAGTTACACCTACTAAATGAGTTTGTGTGTGTTGTTGTTTTCTGGTCTGTAACAGAAACAAACATAAACAGACCTAGTGTAGAATCTCAAGAATGGTTTGTTTTTTCTACCATTACAAGATATAGGGACCGCACCTAAACTTAAGATTTACCACTATGAAGAGAAAAGATACCATACTGTCCTAAATAAACAGGGTTTCTTTCCATAAAAATAAGCTTTTCAAAAGCGGGAGCTCTATTACTGCAGGTCTTTGAATTGTGTGTTGTTGATTTCATCACTGTGTAGATTTGTTTTTATGTGTCAGTAAGCTTTTTCGAAATATTTTCAGCAATATATATTCAAGTGACGCAAAAGACCTAATTTTTAGTCAAATGAAAGCTGTCACAGTAATTAACCCACACACCTGGGTTTGTGTGCACATTTTCATGCAGGTGCAAATATAAACATGTTGCTGTTGTTTCTTCCACAGCTGAGCCTCTGGTGCAGGTGAATGGGAAGCCAAGCTGTTGTTTCTTCAAGTTTAGCCCCAAGCTGATGTTCACCAAGGTGCTGAAGGCCCAGTTGTGGGTGTACCTGCGGCCGCTTCAACAGACCTCCACAGTCTACCTGCAGATCCTCCGACTCAAGCCCGTGACAGAGCAGGGCAGCCGCCACATCCGCATCCGCTCACTGAAGATCGAGCTCAACTCCAGGGTCGGCCACTGGCAAAGTATTGACTTTAAGCACGTGTTGCAGAACTGGTTCAAACAGCCACACACCAACTGGGGAATCGACATCAACGCCTTTGACGAGAGCGGCAATGACCTGGCAGTTACCTCGCTTCGACCCGGGGAGGAGGGACTGGTAAGGACCCTCAGACCTGTCCCTGGGGGGTGGGGGCACTTCAATCATGGCTCTGATTTATGTAAATGAAAATTCATATTTAAATGCAAAGAACGATGAGCAAATACAAAGGTCAATATGTCAAATGATCAGCAAGACTCTCCCAAAACTAAACTAACAAACTGATTTACAAATAGTCATTAATGTCCATCTGACTTTATCGAATTCACCGCTGATACAATCACTGCCTGATCATTTTCTGACACTCTCTACTATCACCTCTTTATGATGAAATTAAATCAGGTTGAAATTTAGAATATTTTTAAATACAGTTGCCACTGGTTGCATTCATCAGTATGAGTTTAATATTTAGTAATTTAATCAGCATTATGAATATGAGGATAATTTGCAAATACGTAGAGTCATTAGAGTAAGTGTGATTGTGTTTAACCAGAACCAAATCAGAAGGTAGTTTAGTTTGGGTAGTTTATCATGTGTGATGGGACACAAAAATGTCAACTCAGGTGACACCATTGTTCATCCAACCTGTACAGGTTTGTTTTTGTTGCCCAACAGGTGGATACAGATAGAGATCTTAGTGACTTTACACATACACACATAGCACATCATGTTAATACATCTTGAATACCATCACTTTTCAGTGGCTACAGCCTGAGAAATCCATATTTGGCTGCTTTGTTTATATCAGCCCTACCTATTATCACATCTATAGTCTCCATGTCTGCAGCTAATTAGATGAAATAAACACACAATGTGTGCTGTGACTCCACTCAGATGCTTTAGTTAATGTATGTCCTCTGTGCTCATGTACTATTGTGGACGTTGTTTTTTCTTTTAGTCAATATTTTACTTAAAATGAGGGTTAATGAGGGAAAATCTCTGAATGCTTTAAGTGTTTAGCATCTTGTCTCTAGTGTATATTAATAATGATCCAACATCAAACTCTCTGAACAGGATTTAGGGAAGTCCACATCAGGCATCTCCATAATCGTCTTGGCCTATTTGCTTAAATCATTTTAAATGATGAACTACTGGGTTTATGTCAAATGTAATGGATGGGCTGCATGGCTGAGTTCACACTTCTGTCTTAAAGGAAAACCATCCGTGAACCATTAATCTAGTTACAAATCCCAGTGTTACCACCACTGGCAGTTACATACAACATCTACATTGAATTATGTAGGCCACTCATCCCAGTTAGGCAACACCAAATATTTACCAAGTGGTCATTTGGGTCAGATCTCCACAACACATATCAGAGGTCAGCTCTGGTGTCTTGGCCAATAAATCGCTGCCCTCTGAGCACACAGCAGTGTGCAATATTATTCTTGAACAGAAAAAAAAGGAAAAGATCAAAAACACAGGCATGTGTACAAAAATAAAACAAAACACAACAAGCAAAGAAAGAGTCAAACTCTGCTTCTCCCTGATCCTCTGGGTCTTTTTTCTACAACAAAAGCCCTAAAGGCCAAGCTGACATGGTCTCACCCCAGTGGCCTTTCAGCTTATTTCCTCTTTTGAATGCGTCACAAAAAACTGTGCTCGAGCCCAGCTGGAATCACTGTGGGGAGAGGAAGGCTTTGTAAAACAAACATGATTGAGTAAAATATTTGATCGGCTTGCTTTGCCTAAAGGTTAAGGTTTTGGTAACCTATAGATCATGGTTCATGGACCAAACCAAGCTTATGCTAGATATTAATATTTGTATCAGTATTTTTTGTATCAGTGTTTTTTGAACTGGTACACTGTGTTATCACTGTAAATGTCATGTATATACGTGAATTATTTTTAGCCTATATGTGAACACTTATTTCAAATTATTCATTTGGCATCAGTTTAGCATGGAGATAAAGTGGTAGCAACTGTAAATGATGTAGCTAAATGTGCACTTCCAACATCCAAGTTTGTCTGAACTGAGATGTTCAAGAACCTCACATCCAATTCAGCTGACAACCCACTAATCAAATCAAATTGAGGATTTGGTAAATTCCTCTAATAGTAAATGATGGTGTAAACTGTGGATAATCCTATAGATACTTCTGCACTAGTATATGTATTACAATACTGTACAATGTATTTACTTTTAGATTTAAAGTACATTTGTAATATGTAGAGATACATATATAAATATATAGATATAGATATAGGTATATTTACATGTATATGTATATGTATAGTGTTGGAAACACAGTGTCGTGTGTGTGAAGGGATCAATGTGACATATAATACAGATATGCACTTTTTTCTTTTTTTGTTTAGGACATACCTTGACATGTTTTTCGGCGGTTACTTCCACCTTCCTCAACCTATGTCTTAAACAAAAGAAAGAAAAAAGTGCATATAGAAAACTGAAGGTATAATACAGATGTATAGGTGCCATTATGGCAGAACAATTCTATAAACGCACTCCATTTACCATCACTCTGTTAAATGCTGAAAACACACAGGAAAAAAACTGCCGTCACACTTCATTACTTGATAACATAGAGTTTTTTCACGTGAATAATTTCCAAAAGAGATTGGATGAATGAAATGTTGTTAATGTCACATTTTCACTGCCATACCTTATATATGTAAAACACCTACTGTTAACAGCAAAGACACTGCACAGAAGGTCTAAATGGAAATGTGACATAACCTAAAATCTTGATGTTTCTGTTTGTGATAGGATTGAACAGGTAGTCTATGTTTGTGTGTGTGTGTGTGTGTGTGTGTGTGTGTGTGTGTGTTTGTGTGTGTGTGTGTGTGTGTGAGGGTGTGTGTGTGT
>JAPQRQ010000022.1:20940306-20985746 GCA_037367365.1 Apogon talboti
TTCTGTGGACTGTCAACCCACAGTTCGTCAGCTATTTGAAACGGGTCTGGAAGCTTTTCGCTAAATACTTAGCTTTGTGTTGTACCTTTAGCGATCATCAGCACAAAGGTGATCTAAACTAGTCACACGTATCTCTTTGATTTTCCTTCCTGAGCAGATATTTCTAAAACGACAGCGGCAGTGGTTGTTTTGCTATGTTTTGTTATTAGCCGGAACGACGCTTTTGCCCTCCACCGTACTGCGCATGTGCGGGATTACCGGACATAAACAATAACATGCAACGTGTCCATAAAAAGTAAAAGCTCAGTAAAATGGTCTCGCCCATTTTGATGATGCTTTTGGATTAATGTGTACATTGTATTTTACAGCTGTAGATGTTTAATTGGGAGTTCATTTGAAGTACTTAATATGGTATAGTGCAGTTTGATCTAAAGCAATGCATCAGCTTCTAATAAACCATTATATCACAGTCATGTGAGGAAAAACATAGCTCTAAAAAGTCAACTTTTCACGTGCTCAAAGAAGTAGACCTGCTATCAGCTTTGTGACATTGCATATTTCCCCTATAATCAAAGAGTTTATTGAGTCAAAGGAGTAGGGGAATTTCCTCAATAAACAAAGGAGCAATTCAGCACACAGTTTATCACAAACATATCAACACACTTGGAGATATGGTGGACCTGAAGAAGAAAAGAAAACCATGAGGAGAAACAAAATATTTCAGACAAAGAGGAGAACAGTTTTTTGTAGTGAAAAAGTATAAAGTTGTATTAACTGGTAATACCCATGAAAAGTGCAAATATCTCAAGACTTGTAAGTAAGTGTACTTGAGTAAATGTACAGAAAAAGTAAGTTACACTCCACCAGTTAAAAAAACCACACCACTGAAATAAATCGTGAGGTATCGTTTTTCACAGGAAACTTCTGCTCATCAAGAATAAGGAACTACTAAAAAAAAGACTTATTTATGTCCAGATGTAGACCTGTTTTCTCAGTCAAAAAGTGAACAGAACATGACACTGTCATGTTTCTGAAGTATTACACTACATTCATTTTCAAGTTTGGTATATTCACAACATGAACTGAAAACTACAAACACATAAAGAAGAAATAACTATGTGGTACACAGCAGATGTGAGACATTCAAGTTAAATTCTATATATATTTTAAAAAGTCAGATTTTAATGATGCAGTATTACTAGGCAGAATTCTGTGTCATTGTGCATGTAAATTAAGAGTGAATTTTTTTAATATGGATGAGACTTTTGTTTTATGGATGTTTACATCTGATTTATAGGGAGGGAATGATGAATTTGGTTATTCTGATATAAACATTTCATGTTTCCAGTGATGCATGATTCCTAGTAGATGGATCACTCATCGGTTTTATGAATAGTTGACTATAATAAGAAGTATTTTCTGTTACATTAACATTACGCAGATACAAGTCTAAAAATAAGTCTACCTATTATTTGTCTGTTTAACCTTCATGCGTTCCCTTGCAATTCTTTTTTTTACATTTATATTCACAAATATGTATTTTAGTTTAATGAATGCATAAAAAAACAATCTTAATCTTTGTTTTTTTAGTTCATAAGATTAAAAGTTTGAAGCACTCTGCTGGTCTCTAGTGGTGTAAAATGTAATGGTAAAATGTCTTACTATGTTACCGCTACTGTAATACACGATGACATACTTTGGAAAAACACTTGAGTCTCGTCAGAGCAGTAAGTAAGTGGCTCTGACATCAAACTTAACTAAACGACCAATAAAAAGGACAATGCTGAGTAAGTGCATCCTCTCTGCCCGTAAACCGCCCACATCAGAGCTGCACGGCCAATGAACACTTCACAACACACTTTTAGCTCGTCATAACCAAAACTTTTATGATAGTTAAAATTGTACGCCTTTTTAAATACGGAATAGCATAAATACCAAATTTTCCCCGTTGGTAGCTATTAAATTATTACTTTTTTTTGTTTTATTTTTTATTTTTAGTAATCCATTAGGTCATTGTATCTTCCCAAAAAGGCGAAAAATAGAGGGAAAAACAAGATAATATGTTGTACAAATAATATTCTACTTTGTTAAAAACACAATTGTAATTAATTGAATTATAAAGTTTTAACTTAATGTTTTGTGTTTTATGAGCTGACTACGGCGCACATGTCATTATTCACGTCGTGTCTGAAAAGTGGTTACCATGGTGAATACTTAGCCTTGGTTTATTTCCGACGGATCATGAACGCAGCACTCGTTGCTTGGTGAACTCAAGCAGCAGAAAAAGTTGCGTTTCGGGGTTAAAACTTTATTTTAATACCAATGCAGACATTTCTTCGTTCTTTTAGACCACTGGCTCGTTACGGGTGAAGTTATTATTGATTTGCTCTGCTCTTACGTAAACTAAATAAAGAGCAAACGCTAAATTTGCAGCTCAAATCTGGGCGAAAGTGAGTGAAGCCAGTGGAGCGGAGGTTGTATGGATACAGAGATGAAGCACGATGCTAGCTAGCTAACTAGCTAATACGGTAAGAGCAAAAACATGTTTTTCTGGCAAATGTTTGACTAAATGTTATTTGCATGCATGGGTGCAATGTGTGTTTTTTGTTTCGTGCAACTGAAGACGTTTTAAAGGAATGTAATGCATAGACGTGTCAAGTTTTGGGAGAATCTCACC
Source organism: Apogon talboti (assembly GCA_037367365.1). Taxonomy (NCBI): domain Eukaryota; kingdom Metazoa; phylum Chordata; class Actinopteri; order Kurtiformes; family Apogonidae; genus Apogon; species Apogon talboti. Next base: position 20,942,984 of record JAPQRQ010000022.1, read on the forward strand.
ATTAAAGCTAGTTTATGAAACTTAGTGGAACTCCAAAAGCTAAGGCCTGACAGTCAATGAAGCTAACAGAGGGTAAAAAATGGTGAAAACAGTTTAATATCTGATACAGCTGAGATAGTTTTTGGTTTTGACCCAATAGACTAAATGGAGAAACTGTTCATAACTTCAACTGTAGAATTTGATCACAATATGTAAATGTGATCATGAAGATGCAGCTTTTCATCACTGAATCACAGGTGCACAGTGATCCTGACTTTATTACTGGGTAACATTCAGGTTACATTCCTATTCATTAAGTCAATAATTAATATAAACCAGTGCAGCAGATAAAGTTGTTCTTTTTTCTCTTTTGCATGTGTACTCCAGTGTGGGTTTCACAGTTGTGTGCAGTCCTGCATTAAAGAGAAGCATAGTTTAAATGTACCATAAACTGTTTAAAAAAGAGATACCAGCGTGCATTAACCTGCAGAAGTTCTGAGTTTAACATCCTCTTTCAGCAGAAGAGCAGCATATTAGAGACAACATATCGGAGAGGAACAAATGCAGGGCAAGTTATTTGATGCATGCATTCAAATTCACACAGCCATGTTTCACTCGAAGTTAGAAGTTTAACACTTTTAGCCACATCATGTGGTTAAGACATTGATAAAAGACATGTCCACATCCTAACCACAGATAAAACCTCATGATACCCCCCCCCTTTTTTTTTTTTTGCTGATTGTTATCTTGGCTTGAGTGGAGTTCTACCAATAGTTGGTCTGTGATTTCTGTGCACTGAAATATTTCCAGTCCGTACACATTCTTTAACATTGACCAGGCGGCAGCAGGACTAATGCGGCTTAACCTCTGAAACCTCTGTGACCTGCAGTGGCATAGTTGTCAGGAAGTTACGCCCTTCAGCCAATCAGGGTTTTATTTTTGTAGGTTGTTGAGAACCAAGTCCTGACATGCTTTATTTTTCAGCCTGAATTTAAGAAAAACTGGGGCAAGGCAATACACACAACAATTATATCTCTGTGTTTGTTTATTTATGTATTTACTTATTGTCTGTATTACATATGCATGCAATATAATGTATGTGTAATATTAACAAAAATCAAGAGGTCGACCAGTTTTTAAAGAGTGGTTCAATACTGGTAGTGTGAAGCAGGAAAAAGGATTAATTCATTATCTCAACCGCTTAATCCTCAAGAGTGTCACAAGGACACTGCGAGCTATCAAGGTACAATAGATGGGTCGCTAGTTCATCACAAGGCTGGCGTATAGAGACAAACAACAGTTCATTGTCACATTGATGCCTACGGGTGATTTGGATTGACCTTGATTAATTGTATGTCTATGGATGATGGGAGGAATCCGGAGAGAACCCACACAGATACATGGAGAACACACAGAATAGGCCTCAGGTGGGAGGTGAAAAAAAAAGATTAATAAGCCTATATCACCTTCTGTAAAACAACATGACACCATTGGAAATGAACTTAGAAATAGAACTAACTCTTGAACCCAACATCTAAGTCAAGTAAGAAACAAGTCTCTAACTGTGTAATAATAAAAAATGTGTAAAAGTCCTGAACAGAACAGTTTTCCTGCATGGTATAGTAAAAATAAAAATATAGTGTTGTGTTTAAGTCTTTCCACATGAACATCATATGTGTCTCTTTGAAATGGTGTCGATGTGTTTAGCTCGGTTCTCTCTCAGCCACAAACTAGGGCTTGGTCACAGTTAAGATTTACAGACGTATAATTTAGTAATCCACATCACACATGCTGATTCTCCACACTTGCTAGTTAAGGGTGCATACAGTTCTCATTTCACCTCTACATTATACTCAATTAGAAGCTTTAGGCAACGTGGAGATTAAATTTAGCTCCAGGCGCAGTGATGGATATGAGTGGTGAGAGGAAAGGAGCTCACAAAGTTCACTCCAGTCCATTTGTGTGGTTAGTGAGCTCTAATGAATAAGAGCATTGAAACAACGTTACAGCAAAAGATTGATTAATACCCAGAGAAGGAACCAAGACGTGAAATATTGACAGAAAATGAGTGAATGTTGACAAACGTGGCGTGTGGCAGCTGATGTCTCCACACAGTGGCAGCAGTAGTCTAACACTGCACTTAGAAAAGGACTCAAGAGCATTTAAAGAATTTGTTTGGCCAGCTGCTGTGTTGCCTACACAAAGCCCTCTCTCTGCCTCTCTGGGACTTCTGGTTTATATAAACTCTCCATGACATCCACCAACTGACTCACTGCTTTACACTGGAAGAGCGTCTGCTGGAGGAAGTATTTTAACCAGACTGTCTTGTCTTGACATCGGACATGACGGACCAGAGTCCAGCTGCAGTTTTTTTTATCATCTACAGTAATGAGTCGTGATTTTCATCTGACTTTACTGTTTCATTGCAGCTGAAATATAAATTAGCGTCTACGTGGGTTTTAAGTTGCGTGTTATTATTTGCTTCTTCATCTTAATAAGGCAGCTACAGGATCCTTGGCACTGGTGTCCCTTTAAACTGTGCTTTCCCACGATCTGAATACATGACTGCACTTCATCACATATCTGATTTAAGGCTAGTAAACTCTTGGCATGTAATCTGTCTGTTTACACAAGTTTTTTTTAATTCCATTAACCAGGCCCTCATAAGGGTTTTGATGCTTTTTCTTTTGAAGTTTCCTTTAAAAACAAATTTATGTAAGTCAGAGGTTGCAAACCATGATGTACCCATTTAAAGTTTTGTGTTGTATGGAGTCTCACTCATGCTAAATGGCCTTCAGATTAATAAGTAAAGAGGTAACATACACCACCAGAGAAGTATATGTGTAACTGCACTGATTAAAACTAGACATAGAATGATTAACCTATACCAACTGGGTGTTTTACAAACCGTTGATCAGCATTTGGCCAATGGCAATAACAATCCTTTTTTGTCATAACTATAACTACTATAAGTTAGCTATAACTAAACAATGGCTGCAGCTAATGCTTATCTTCACTGTTGCTCAACCTATTAATAATTTTGTATATAGCTGAGATTTTTTTCCATTTACTGTTATCTTAGAAGAGGAACAAAAAAAGGAATTTGTATGAGTGTGTGGAAGAAAGTAAACAATATACAATTACCAAAAAACAAATAACAATTCCTTCCCCATTAAATTAATTAAATAATGCAAATCACAAACACATCCACAAGTGTCAAAATTCATAACATACCGTACACAAACTGTGAATTATTTATTATTAATTATTCTTCAAACTAATCAACTATGTAAATGAATTTTTATTTAGTGGCAAATCATTTAGTTCTGAAAACTAATCTGAAATTTTAATCGGTGAAGCTCATTTAGGTTCCTGAATAATTCAAGTTGAAAAGAAAAGTGGAATCAGAGCATTATTACTTTTTTGAGAATAAAATTACTCAAGCTGATTACTCATTATTGCAGTAGTATATTAATGTAATAGTTGACATCAAACTGCTTAATCGTTGCCACTTTATTTCTTTCACCTCGTTAATCAAATATTTCTTAATGAGGCTAAATGTGATCATAGAGGATTATGAAGCAACCTTTAATATAACAAAATGAATAAACATCAACAACAAGGCTGATATGTGTAATTAATATTCACAGATAACATCAGTACGCGTGCCTACTCTCTGTCATTGTTTTTACGACAATAGCATTTTGTAGAAGAAATGCTTTTCATGCCGTTGCCAAACATTTGAATGCCTTTGTCACCGTTTCATGGTGGGTCACACTCTGAAGCCTAAACGTAGGAGGTTCTGTGCCAAATAAGTGCTTCTTTTGTCGCCGTAGCTGCTGCTTCATCGGTGCCGTGTCATTTGAGCTTCGAATCGTGGGTGTCTGGGAATTGCTGGACCTTTTTCAAAGCGTCTGAGCTACCAACATTCCTGGAAAGCCAAAATGAATATTGAGATTCAGAATGAATGTGAACCATGCAGTTCCAGAGCAGGTGCTGCCTCGGGGTCTCTAAATCATGCACACTATCCCACCAGCATGTGTTTCCCTCTTTTCAGCCAGAGCAAAAATGGCAGGACACAAAAGGCTTTGGCAATGGGAGGAATGGTGTTTCACAGGCTATTTACAAATCCAAACAAGTACATTACAGTTTCTGCATTTTCGCCCATTTTCACAGATTGTTTACACAACCAGGAGATGGCAGTAGACGTTCATTCAGCAGATATTTGATCTTTTCACGAGTAGCGCAGTAGTGTCACAGTAGTCTGCAATGATTTATTGTTGTCATTGTGGGAAAACAGAGCCCCTTATCAAGTAACTATGTAGCTAAAAACAGAAATGACACCGTGATGCCTATCATTTTCTTAATTCTTGCCCTACATTTTTCCCATAAATGTAAAATAAAAGAAATAAAGACACCGTTTAATAGTAAATAAATTAGATCTGACGTTAGATGTGATGATGTATGTGATAAAAAGGCACATAATGAGCATCAACCCAAGTGTGGATATGTTGCTACGGTAGTCTTGTTGTAATTGGAAGCACGTTTGAGTCAGGTTGGCACCACCCATCTATTAGGACACCGATATGAGGATAAAGTGAGCAGTAATTTGTCAGTATCGTTCTCATTGTTGTTGACACAGTTTCAAACTCAGACAGAGAGCCGAGTTATCCGATACTGACTGGAGTGTCCGTCCCTCTGTGTGCGGCCACTCCTCTTCACCAGGCAGAGCTTTCTTAGTGGGCGAGTCTCCCATTCCTCCAGACTCCACACAGCTCAGGTTTTGGACATTTATATTCACGCTGGGAATTCAAGAGGACCCTTCTTTCAGCCTAGCTTGGATATTGATATTTTTACCCACCTTTCTTCTTGTATAAGTAAGTGGGGGGGGTTTTTGGGTTTTTTTTTGCATGTTTGTGTTTTCCTGTGCTGTGCATTCATGTCCTCTGGGAGAATTGATTTAGAGCAGTTACTGAGACATTCACATGCTTTTCCCACAGATTGTGTCAGATTATGTGGGGTGAATGTTTTGCTACTTTACAGCAGTTGAATAAATATGGTGAAAAATTTGCCTTTTTACAGTTGGTACCTGTAGGAACAACTTCATAAAATGCTTTTGTTTGCATTTCTTTCTGCTTTTTTTCTTTCTGTGTTTTTATCCGAAAGAAAAACCTGTTATTAAATCATTATATTAGGGTATTTTTTTAATCTAATGAATGCAACATAACAGAAATGTTTTACATATCAGAACAATCTTCTAGACTACATGATGTACCATTTGTTTTTTTCAGAGAGCAGACTGATGCAATACATTTACTGTGTCAAGCTTCATTAGTTTTGTTCCCCCACCTTTAAAATATGGCTTCTTCCATATGTTGTAGGTTTTTCAGGGAATTTCAGCAATTAGTGCGTCTTAAACCAGAGAGTGGGAATCTGAAAGCCGTTAACCTTGCAGCTGCTAAAGACAACAAGCCTGTGTCTGTCGTTTTATCATTTTTGTTTATTATTGGAAAAACTACATAATGGGATAATCATATTTAATTGACTGTTTTCAGTCCATTTGCAGCTTCAGTATTGGGATCATAAACTCAGCTCACTGGAGTTTCAGTTTTGTGTAATCACAGAGAATCTGTGCTTGAGTAATGTTACGCTCACCCATCATAGAAACCAATTACTTTGATTTATAACTGACATGAACCGAGATGGTCACTCCATGCCGAATCACTGAGGCTTTTTTTAATGTTCAGCACAAATTTCAACTTGATCCTGTAACAAATAACCACTTAAAAAGTTCACACACAATGATAAAAATTAAAAAACCATTAAACATGAACAATCCATAACGAAAACATTTTTGTGAGCCAAGTAACAGAAATAAATAGTTTTCACATCCTTTTTTTTAACCAAAAAAGTTATGAATTGTAGGTGAACTAACATGAAATTACCCCATTGGTGGCTATTTAACACTCATTACTGGTACCTTAATGTTTACTTCTTGTAGCATATCAGTGGTGTGTGATCATGTTGCTTTTGTGCACTGCTTTGTATTGTTTTTGTGTTCTGCTGCGCATAAACTCTTTCTCCCTTTTCTTGCAAACACAGCAGACAGTTATATGTGATTACTTGTGAGTGGTCCAGTCACAGTCATGAGCTGTGCTGTGGATGGGTCATGTTCATGTCATGTTCACTGGAATAAAGGAGTACCTGAATATAGATCCTTTATCCTTGGGGCCTGAGCAATGTATTATGTAAATCCCTTAAAAAGCACCGCATGATGTAAAGTTGTCGGACAAAACGGTGACTGCTAATCGAGGCTAACTTCACACCCAGCGTGATGGAATGCACCCAACCCCACATTCCTGTTTCACTTGGTTAATAATCTAACCAGCACACTCACAGTTTTCATTAACACCAGCTCATGCTGTTTGAGCTGCTGCTGTGTATATGGCTCATGCGTCCTGAGCTGCTTATCAGAAAAAACGAGATAATGGCGATCATATGACATCAGAGACTCACAAACAGGCAGTCACAGGAAACTCCCTAGACTTGGCAACATATATGTGAACTCATACAGTGACTACACCTGACTGTAGGGTCAAGAAGGCAAGTCACACCTGAATCATTCCAGCAGCTGGTCACTAGATGAAGTAACAGACCTCAATAGGTTCTCAGACGCCTGGTGTTAAGAGTGTATGGCTTTAGATTTGGTTTGCCCACATCGATTCATACTAGTGATCTATTGATGTTCTCAGGTATTGATTTTCTTCGTAGCCTAAACAATAGTTGTTTTCGTTAAAGTTCACTTTTTGCCTTCCGTTAACTGAATGGGAGGATGTAACCATGAACTCTGAATAGTGTTTCTATGTTAAATGAATGGTCAGCAGTTAAATTTGTTCTTGTTTTGAGAAATATTTATTTTATGAAATGATAGAAGTATTGTGCCATGTGAAACAGTTTTGAGGAAGTCTTTTTCTTTGGGAATTTGTCTTTTTGTATTGGTGATTGTAAATGGGCACTTTTCCAGACATTGACTCAGCTGATTGTCAGCACACTCTTCATACTAAATACAGCTCTTTGACTAGGTTTAAAGTCAGGTTTATAGAATAACTCCTTTTAATCATGTTTACTCATATAGTACTTTCTAAAGACGTTTACAAGTGGTTAACATCAGCTGCACAGACACTTAGATTTGAAGGTTTTACTTTAAAACTAATATGTAAAAATTATGTTTCCCAGGATATGTTGAATGTCGACATCACTCTCCACTGAATCTACAGGAAGTCGGCTAAGTCACATGGAGGGCAACGGAGAGATCAGTGACACCGACAGCGGTATCATCCTGCATTCAGGTAAATCAATTACAGGCATCCTGAGACATGCAGACATGCAACACACATTTTATCGTCAAGGCTGCGTTTGAAATGGTGTCTGCACTTACTTACAGAGAGCAAACATGTTCTACAAGATAGATGTGATAAATTACAGATATGATCTTGTCTGGTTTTAGTCCAGTTTGAGACCTGAAATTAATCCAGTAAACTGCAGGTGTTTCTGATTGTTTGAGCAGTGGAAGCATTTATTGAATTGTTATATTAATGTGCATTTCTTCATATTTCAGACTTTATGCACATAAATGCTTAGTATTAAATTACCTGCAAAGGAGCAAAGCATGAAGCTTTTTTTCTCTAGTTGCCTTTTGTTAGAGACTATATCAATATTGAAGTATAAGAGTACATACTTCAGCCCAAACCAACACATGATAATCTTATCACAACACCTGTTTTTGAAGTGACCTCAAACAAAGACAAATAAAACTTCATTAGGTTCAGTGAAAGCATACAGTATATTTGTGTTGTGTGTCCTGTCAGACTAACATACAGTATGTACACTGACAGGCAGAAATAACAGCCTGTTGAGTCCTGTCACATGACTGAGCTGATGCTTCTTTTTCTAGTTAAATCCAAGACCATTATCATCGGTCACGCGTGTGCAGTAGTAAGTCTTTAGCAAAATAACAGCTTTTTACAGCATAACATAATCAAAGAAGATTACAAAGAGTCAACATCTACTGCTGTAAATCTCTTGGTAGTGCATCTTGCATGTAGGATCTCATTAAAATCAGATCTGTTACTGAACTTCTCTGTTCCAGTCTAGAGCAAATGAAGATTGTATATCCAGCAGATACAGTAGCAGGTGCAGGGCATGACTTTATTAAAGGAAATGGCTAGAATACTATAAATACAGGACTTAAAATGCATGTGTTGTGACTGTGCTGTGTTAGTTGCTGCACAGTACGAAGGATGCAATGCAAAACATGAAAAGAAATGCTGTTTTGTTCAAGAGCAAGTTCAGCTCTTTTTAGAAGGTTAACAAATCCTATTAATATAAACATAGAAACTGTTCTTAAATGTATCTATAAATGCACTGACTGGCAGAAAATTCTGTCAGTTTTAAGGTAAAAATGCCAAAACGATCATAGTTTCTCACTAGTGAATATTTGCTGGTGTTCTTTAGATTGATCTGATTTCACATTTTTCTGAAGTTATTACAAATGATTAATATATTAAAGAAGTATGATTTATTGATAACAAAAATAATTGCTGATAGTAACAGGCAGACTTGTTTTTGTTTTCTGCTAATTGGTTGTGGTTTTTCTGGCATTCCTTTCACCATAACTGAGCCACGTGATGTCTGCTCTTTTCAACGAGAAGGGGTCAGCAATGAAGAATAGGGGGATTGTTGCTGTAGGAAGAAAAATTCTTGACCCTATTGTTGTCCTGTCACACTTCTTTCCTATCGTACCTCAGATGTTTGTCACTACCTGCAGGGATCCTGTTAATAATCTCTGAAGGTATGTGGCGCTCAATGCATTTTGCTTGAAGCCACTCCTACAGGCCTGGCACTAATCTTAATGTCATTAGTCACCACGGCGACAGACAGTGCTAGTCAAACACTCACACATTGTTTATAGTTACGAAGATCCTCACACTGATGTTGCAGTTTCTGTCTTACTAATGAAAACGATACAGACACAAGATAATGTTTGTTTCTCTTAGTGCATTGTGTCTTAAAGAGTTAACCTGCATCCGTCAAGGAAATGTGTGTTGTGGTTTGACGGTGTGTGTGTGCGCAACACTAGGGTGTGATTGTACCTGAAAGGGAACAATGTAAAAAAAAGACACAGAGAAAACAACAAATAGCAGATCGAATAACATCGTCACCCTGAAGGACTTTCATTTTGCAGCTTTCACTTGAAATGATTTGTCATTCTGTTTGCTCACCTCACAGCATTTGACCAATAACTGATAAATCTGTAAATGCAAATTGCAGCAAACCACTAACCGCTCAGTGCATGGAGTGTGCGTTTGTGCCACAGCATCACTGATTTAAAAATACAAACAAAACAAAAAAACATATTAGCGGCTACATTTAGTCCATTATTTATTTTACATTACAACATTTGGCACTGTTCATGCATGCTTCCTCTAATTAGAACTGTGTAACTTCTGTTTAAGAGATTCAAACTATAGATCAGACCAGGAGTGGATGACACGGCCAGAACTTTCAACATAATTATGGAATTTTATATCATAAATTTCTGTAAATTAAACTATGTAATGGTGTAAATAAATCAGAATCATGTTTATTGCCATGTAAGTAAACAGGGTTCACATTACTAGGAATTTGTTTCAGTGGTTTGGTGCATATATATATATATATATACACACATACTATGGAACATGGAGTAAGTAAGAAGGATGCAGTAAAAACTAAAATATAATAAAATAAATAAACAAGTAAGGTAGAGAATAAACAAATAAGATAAAGTTTCAAAATATACAATATACAGTTTGAACAAAACCAAAGGGTTGATTGAGACTATAATGGTACCGGTTATGGTTCTGTGCAGATAGTGCAACTGTTTGGTACAGTATCACCTTCCCTTATTTTCTTCTTTAATTTCAGACTTTAATCCAAAAATATATATAACTCACGAGCTAAAAACGGCATACAAAACAGTAAAACTAAGGTAAAAATGAGAACCACATTGAAGCTGATAAAGCTGTAATGTGCTAATCTGAATCACTTTACCTTGTAGCTGCTGGAATTGTAATTCACACGACACTCTGCATGCAGTCGTGATTGATCTCATGAGATCTGACTGTAGAAACAGTTTTGCCAAATCTCTACTGTTGGACACATTTCTACTATCACAGGGTAGGCTATATGCCATCATATGCCCTAAACCAGAAACGTTTCGTGTTCCTTTGCATTCATTCAAATATTTGTGTGAAATGTAACGAAAAGGAAATGGTCGCTCATTAATAATTGAAAGTGAATGAAATTTGTGTAAAAGTTTCCCCCTGTCTTGGCTTTGGTTCCTTCTTAGTTATAATCTTGTATGTTTGATGTTGAATAAAGACGTTCATGTTAAATGCCACGTATTCTCATGAGTCCGTTTGCCGCTTTTGTGTTGCATTGCACAGGCTCTGACAGCCCAACAACACACACAAAGGATGTGACCACACACACGCGAGCCATGAAGCTGAAGCACCAGGAGCTCCAAGACAGGCTGGAGATCTGCATTCTAGAGCTGAAGAAACTCTGCATTCGCGAGGCTGTGAGTGTTTACAACTTACACATCAACACAGTAAAAACTGATGAGGGTGCTCATAGTCTCATGAAGAGAATGACTCATTTAATCTAGGATTATTAAAGTCTTTTTTCAAAGGTTTTAGAAGAACTACTCAAATAAAAACCCAGACAATTATTAGGTAAGTATTAGGTAATTATCAGGCAAGCCGTTACAAAGTGTACTGTACAATAGTTCCATGATCCTGCAGCGTTTTATTAATGATGAAATAGGTGAGGTAGTTTAGTGCAGGATGTTTGATGACACATGTAACTTCAGGATCATAAACCAACCTGTCAGAGGGGACATTTCTAAGACATGCTCAGTCACGTCCACACTAACGAAGGGATATTTGTTGTAAAAAGCTGGTGGGATCGAACATTTTCTGTCCACGTGTTTGATGTGTGTGTTTTCAGAACTCAGCTGAAATGCATACTTAGATAAAGCAGATTGTCACATCGCCCTGGGACTCATAAAGGATTATCTCATCTCTTATTTGACAGTTTATAAACTGTGTACAGTGTTTTTCTAAGCAGTGTTTCTGAAAAGATCCATTTTCACTACATAAGATGCAGTATATCCAATGTATGACCATGCAACACAGTTTTAAGGTGGCTGTGTTGCTCTTCAAACAGGAATGTGACTGAGAGGAAAACAAAAGGTCTTTTAATTGATCCTCCTGTCCTCTATGAGATCACTGTTTTGGGTTTTTACCGCAGAAAGAATACACATATCATCCCTTTCCTTTCAGAAGTATGAGTTTAAATGACTTTATGTGGTTGCAGTGACATTTCTTTTAATTGTGTCATAGTTTTTGATGAGGTTTTTGGTGGTTCAGTTGGCTAAGCCACTTTAAATGTTCTCATAACAGCCTGGTCTTGAGCCAACATGGCAACTTTGTCATCTGTTCCTCCCTTTATTTTAGATCTTTTCTGCCCAGCTCGTTCTCTGCTTTGTAAAACTGTCAAATTGTACCAATTGTCAAGTTAAGTACAGTCATTTCCCAAAGTGGACACATAACTTGGGGGGTGTTTCTGCTGTGCTTCGATGCTCCAGGGTGAAATCCCAGGAGTGATCATTCTTTCGTGTTGACACTCGGGCTGGGCACTCCTGTTGGGACATGCTGAGGTGAACTAATGGGAGCCATGACGCTTCACCTTCTTCAGTGACAAAAGAGCCATTAAGCTCACTGGCCAACCCTGTGTTTTTGTCTGTCTGTAAAAGTGGCCAGCTAGGAGTGACTCAAAATGACATTGTCTTAATGACTGTTCCTTAACGAAGTCACTAAGAGTGTTGTCATGCTCTAAATGCATAGATACTCGATACAGTGAGAAAGTGAGAACGAAAGAATGTGCCGTGAAAGGAAATCTCTGCAAAAGCAGAATTGTGCAACAGATTCCCTGAACATATATGTCTCAACATGCAAGGAGAACAGATCTAGATACTTGCACATAATTTCAAAACTGCCATGGGCATGGTAACATAAACTCCTGAATAGATGTGTATGTTTTTATTTGAACAAGGGCTTTAACAGATTAGTATTTAATTTAATGAACCACTTGTGTCAATAAAAATAAAGATTTAGTCCTTTTCATTGTGTTGCTCTGGGAACAGTTAGATTTGTGATGTTTCCTGTGTTATTTAGGAGCTAACGGGCCGACTGTCAGATGATTTCCCTCTACTGCCTGGAGAAAAGCCTCCACAGATCCGCAGACGAGTTGGAGCTGCATTTAAACTGGACGAGCAAAGCATCCCTCAAGGAGCAGAGGTACAAGCAGCATTCTACGCAGTGCAAGACTCACTGTCAGTTTTAACATGCTTAAACCCGTCACATTGTTGTCTTTCTTCATTGTCTTTTTTTACAGGATTCAGAGATGAGTTTGGTGGATGCCGAATTAGCGCTTCAGATGAAGATATATGAAGCAGCACGCAAACTCTGCGACGAGGATCGCCTGAGTAAGGCTGTTAGAAAGAGCAGACTTCAGCAGTGCAAGCGTGAGGAGATGAAACTAAAACAGCTACAGGAGGTGGCCTTCCAGCTGCGACTGGAGCACGGCCGATCATCACCTCTTCCTGCTTTCAATATTGCACAACATGGTGAGGAACACGGTCAGGCCTCCACATGTTGAAGTGACGTCAGAGCCTTGATGTGTAATGATCCATCTTACTGGGAACTTGATATAGTTTGAGTGGAAAAAATTACTTGTAAATTCATATTTCCCTTGTGAATCTTGATCATTTGATACTCCTGAACGTGTCGGTTTCTGTAATCACCATTATTGTTTTGCAGATCAGGGCACCTCCGATGACAGCTCCTTGTCTGATTCTGTAGTACAAGACGAAGGTAAGACTTCTCCCTTCCAGGCCTGTGGCAATCATTCCAAACTGCCATCCTGTCAATCATCTCCATTCACTCATGTAGAAACCAGCTGGATAAAACTAACAGAAATGTCATGATGTGTCACTATTTCTACATCATTTTCCACTATTTCAGATCAGACTGTCAAGTGTTTATTTATGTCATATCTACCCCTTTTGTTCACAAAGCCAAAAATATGAACATAAATGCATGTTTTTATTTGTGTTCCGGTATTCAGTGCCAAAAAAGTCTCTTGTTCATCATTAGGTGTATTTCATTGTTTGTAAATAAACTGGTATTAGGCTTATACTATCAATTAAACTATTCAGGAATAAATTGCAGTTAAATTTCTTTAAACTACAATCTTTCAACTACATGACAGCTGTTACCTCTCATGGTGTTACTAGAAGGAAAGTGGGTTTTAAATCTACAGTCAGGCTTTTTTTGTAGTGTTCGGCTACTGATCATACATCCGCCGTGTGATCAGGGGTGCATAAATGGTACAAATATCCATCTATGAATGTTAGAATTTCTGCCTTTTTCTTTCTAGAGGTGACAAGCCAGTCATCACAGCCGTCCTCAGGACTCCCGTATCCAGCAGAGACAGATGCATCACAGATTCCCCCTGTCTCTGTCTCTTCACCGTCCTCCAGAGACGGCTCCTACTCGTCTCCGTCTGTGGCTCCACAGACGCCACAGCTGACCCCATGTCAGTCCCCTCATCCAAGCCTTGACTCTTTGAGTTTAACCTCAAGCCCAATGTATGACCTCCCTCCCATCCAGCACTCCCCGTGGACAGAGTCTAGTCTCGACCAGCCGTACCAGAAGACTAAGAAGTCACGCTCCTCCAGCAAGACAAGGTAACAGACCCTCTGTGGTGTCAAAGGTCAAGAGAGCAAGAAAACTCCTGTAATTTCAAAAAGTTTATGTTGAAAAAGTGAAACCTGATTTTTGTTCAGTGGCTACACCAATGTGTGTCAGCAGAGCCACACCACAGCCATTTTGGACCGTTTCTATTCCCTTTGACAGAAGCTGCTTCTTCATTTTTGGTATTTAATGACTGTTATCAATCAATCAAGGTTCAGACAAGTGGCCAGGCTGAGGAGGACTAATGCTTCCTTTGCTTTCTGCCCCTAAACTGCCAAACGTCAGATTAACTCATGCAGGCAGAAGAAACCTGTGAGAGGCTGCGTGATTTGCAGCACCCCCAAAGAAAAAAATCACTTTTGCACTGAAAGTTTGTGTGTGTGTGTGTGTGTGTGTGTGTGTGTGTGTGTGCAGCCAAGTTGTGCATGAACACATGGTTCTCTTTTACCTTTCTGTGTCGTTAAGTTTGCGTACAGGATATATATTGTGTGTTGACAGTTAATATCTGAGCATCTGAAATCATTTATGTTGTTTGTGAACCTGTTTTCTTGCTTTCTTGACTCTTCCTAGAAATCTGATACCATATCAATCATGTCTCCTTTTGTCAGTCAACTTTTTGCCTGTTCTAAAGAGGACTGTTACACAACTTCTATGAATATCCTTTACAAAAGGTTTGAATTAGTGATAGAAGTGGTCAGTGGCTTTGTTAGTGGTTGTGTACAAAGAGGGTGTATTAAGGTTGGTCAGTGTTTCCTTGTTAGTTCAGTGGTGTTCAGAAATGTGCAACACTGCCGCCCACTGTTACAATGGTGCCATAACAGTCAGTTTTGAGACAACTGTAATGTCTCGTGATTCATAGTAACATTCAGGCTTTAATCTCTTGTAGGTGTATGCTGTAAAAAAAAAAACTCCAACCTGTGACAATATACGTTGGTTTTTAACAGGAATGGATTAATGTGCACAGTCACACATAGTTGAACCACAGTATGTTGGAGGCTGCAAAAACCCCTTCTGTTTTTCAGTTACAACTGCACCTTTTACAGTTAGATTTCTGCTGTTATAGTATGTCATTATAAACAAAGCCTATCATAACACTGTGTTGCTGGCATTTCATGTATTCTGCAGTCCAGCCAAAAGTGAAGTGCTGCCATCTTTGGAGGAATGCTTAGTAAAATCTGGTTTGCCGTTGCAACTTTCCCATCTGAAACTGAGCCGCACTCAGTCCAACAGCACGCCGTCCACACCAGAGATGCGTGTGCACAGACAGCTCTCCCTCAGGTAGCTGCATTTTGTCCATAATAATGTATATGTTAATAATGAATGTACCTTTATCCTACAGCCTTAACTTTTGGGTGTGAACACACAACTAACTCTGCCTTCTGCTGGGTGGTGAAGCAGAATGAAGTTGTCACCTTATTATTTTAGGATTTTGGTTTTCCTATTGTATTTTTTCATGTCTGGGTCTATATGCATATGTTTGTAGTTCATTCTACTCTTAGTAAGCCAGAAATAGAAATCTTTAATTTCAAAATATGCAAAGAAAACTGAGCCACTCAAAATGCTACAATATATGAGATACGTATGCATAGTAAGAACTTGAACAGTGTTTCCTTTTCAGACCAGTATATTTATTGTGTGTAGTGACACTGGCCTTGTGTAGATGGATTGTTACTGTGTTTGTAATGTTGTAAAGATCTAGATAACTAATTGTTGGGCTATAAAAGAAGGGTACAGAGAGTTAATCTGGGTCTACTCTCACTAAAGCTTTTCTAGTAGTGAACAGTATTACCTCATTTATTGACTCATTAAAGCTGTTTCCATTAAGGTACTCTTTGAAGCATATGAAAAATCTATATAGGAGAGAAAATAAAAACCAGTTTACCGATCCATCCAGAAACTGTCCAGGACTGTGACAGCTCATGGAGTAGACGTGAATATAACCTGCAATGCATTTACAGCATAGCACAAGCTTTTCTTTTGGAGTAGACCTAGCATATAAAGAAAATTATATTAGAACAAAGTGCAGTGAAACTTTTTCACTGTTTTTAACCAAGTTTCTGTAAAATGGAAAAGTTAACAAATACAGACAACAGTAGAGGTTCATCTGCTGTTGCTGTGAACATAAATGCCAGCAGAGGTGATTATTTCTTGTACTAGTAGTTGTGTTTTCAAATGTATGGACACTTTATAACCTGTCCTTGCACATTTCACATAAAAATGTAAATAGAGTAGCCTATATGTCTGTTGAGCACATCACCACACTGCATGCATGCTACTTATTTTTTGTGAGAGCAAAACTTAAGTAGTACAAGTAAACAGTTTCATGGTAATGTAAGTGAAAAGTAACAGTAGCTGGTCCACAACCAGTCTGTACAAGTTTTCTGTTCACTGTAGCCAATGGGACGAACTTGTATTTAATTGAATATGACATTGAAAAATAGACATTTCATGACTGAGATAAAACATACTGTATTATGTGCTTACTATGTAATGTTCTTATGTGATTTTGTGTAGGATATCCAATCCTGACTCTTCATTCGGTCATGAAAAGGAGCGCGGCCGCACCAGAGGTCCAAGGAGGCGACTGACTGAATACGCAATAACTTTACCAGAAACTCCTCCGTGTCCAGTGAACTACTTAAACCACACTAACTCTGAGGACAGCAACTCTGAACACTCCTTCTCATCTTACAACAGCTCCCCATGTCATGAGTCACCCTGTGATTTACCCAGACACCATCAGTCTCCGTTCTTACACTCTGGCCCAGTTAGCCCCTATGGACCCCAGGCCTTCCCACGGGCTGACTTTTACCTTAATCCCAAGCACCAGTCCAGTCCCAGTATTCACAAGACCTATTACAACGAAGAGGTGGTCTACTCACCAGATGCAGACTTGACACAGAGCTATTACACCCAGCAGAGTCCCTGTCCCTCCAACAGATATGACTATTGGTACCAGGAAGCAGCTGTTCCCCACCAGAGAGGACCGAGACTTTTACCCGCTGACGTCAGACTGCCCCCCTCCCCTGCACAATGGGACCATCATCCACACTACCAGCCCGCCGGTCTGCCACGACAGGTGGTGAACGAGCAGCTCAAATCATGGCACCGGCGCAGTCAGCTCAAAGCACCCAGGTCCCGCTCTCTGGACCGACAGGGAGCGGTCCGATTCAAGAACACGCCGAACCGGGAGTCCCCCTCCTTTCAAAGTCAGAAATACGAACAGGTGAGATTGTAACATTAGATTATGATTAAAGTCTGTTGCAGGGGCGTCGAACTCATTTTCTTTCAGGGGCCACATACAGCCCATGTGATCTCATGTGGGCCAGACCAGTAAAATAATAACATGATAACATATAATGACAACTCCAAACTTTTCTCTGTTTTACAGTGAAAAGGGAAGATTACATTTTGAAAATGTTTTCTCTTTGTTTTAGTTCAAGTGAAATTGTATTATGAAAATGTTTACATCTACAAACTGTCCTTTAAAAAAATGTGAAAAACATAAAATGGTTCTCACTTTTAGGTGATTATACACTAATCAAAATATAGAATATAGAAACCTCCCAAATTACACACCCTGGACCTTTTAAATATGCTGTTGAATTATACCATGGGCTTGTGACTAGTGTATTTTCTCAACTTAATGAACAGAGGTGTGCTTTAAGGTGTGAGATGGATGATTCTTTTTAGAATTACAGTAATGAATCAGATTTGATGGAGTTGCTTTATTGTAAATACAGGTAATATTTCTATATACAACAACACTACTGCAGCTTTTAAAGACACTAATGCTGCTGTTGTCAGTCACAAGAACAATGTAAATAAGCGACACATTTAGATTTTGCATAACTGATTCATTATGTTTGTAAATGATAAATTTATAAGTTGAACTGGTTGCTGGGTGTTTATTTTAATTAACCGCAAACAAATGATCCATTTGCATAAAGTATGGATGTAAATCCTAAGTCTTCATTTTTATTAGGCATAAAGGGATATGTATTATAATTCATGATATAAAAAGATAATTAACTAAACACACTGTATGTCATTATATTGTTTAACATTTTAACAGCAATTCTTGTGTTTTGTGTTGTTAACTTGCAGATAATCCAGAGGAGAGCTCACCAAAGAGCTGCAGAAGACCCTCAGGCCCATTGGGATGATGGTTCTCATCTTATGAGTCAAGTGTAAAGACTAGAAACATGGCCCGCAAGCCAAACACTCCAAGTCAGAGGCTACACCTGGATCGCTTCCCAAAAAACCAAAGTCAAGTTGGCGGAAAAACCAGTTGTATTAGCTGTTGATGTATACAAGGTTAACGTTTTCAGTTCACTGTGTCCTGTTTACCAGCCATCTGTGTGTGAAAACACGGAGGAGGCAAGAAAAATCTGGAGCATCTTATGAAACAATTTAGTACAAACACAGCACAATGTGACTGGGACCTAAACATGTGCCTTTCACCAAAGGTTACACTGAATACAAAGCTGTTGAATCTGATAAAAACAACTGTTCAGATTATGTGCCACTTGTCCACATCTGTTACAGATAAATCATTTAGGCAAGTCCACATGTATTGAAGACCACTATTTAAACATAAGTCTGGTAATGAGGCATCTAAATGTGACATAAATCAGCAGTTTGGTCAATACTGATGAAGAAGACGTTATTGAATACAGGGTTAGTCACAAATGAAGATGTTTGAGATAACAGAAGCTCTAATAAAGGCAAACGTGTAAAAATGTAAATATTTCAAACCTAACTTTACTCACGTACAGTAAGTAAAATTAGGCTTTTATTAAAATGATAGATAGGCCAAAATCGTAAATGTGGTCCAGTCTTAAGACACTACTATAAGATAAGTGCAGAGAGATTATCCTCTGGTCTGAGTTACTAATCACTACGATTCACTATGACATAGTGCTGCAGTAGACTAAAACACTAAAAACACAGCTTAATTTATGGGGGTTTACTCACAACAGCAAAGTACAGTTTCTGTAACAAAATGTTCCTTTGAAACTCACTGTATGAAGGAAATAACTGAATATTGTAAAATTATAGAAATGAGCAACATGTCCTTTTTTAAAACTTTAGTGGAAAATACATTTTGTGTGTAAAGTCACCATGAACTTGTGCTGCTTAAATTTAAAGACACCAGTTTTGTTTTCTTTATCACATGCTTCTGGAAGCAAATGTGGCTTGTTTTTATTCTTCTCTTTGTGCTGATTAACTTGAATGACTTACAGACTTAATCGACTAGTGTAAACTAGATATTAACTCACTCACATGAGATGTAACGTAGCAAATTAAGATAAAAGCAGGGTCTTGATGCTTGGCAGCTAATAGAAGTGTTGTTCTTAACCTGTAAATTTTGCATTTAATCATCCTGAACTTTTAACAGTGTCTGCACTGAAGTGTTTGAGACAGTGGATCACTAGAGACTAACTTGCTCTTCAGGGCCACTATAAATGAAAATCTGTGGTAAATTGTAATGAACTGTATTTGAAACACTGCCACAATGTGATGTTCAGATCTTTGGTAAAGTGTGTGGCTTTGAGCTCTTTATGGTACATCCTTTGACGATGAAAATTTGGCTGCTTGCAGTTACATTTTTTGTTGTGTTTCCTGCTATTTATTGATTTGCACCATTGGGCCCATGGGAATTTGGAAAAGTCAGACTTGAAACGAGCGAAGACATGGAACAATTTTACAAAATCGGCATGAAAGACCGTGTCTAGCTGTATCAAAATCACCACAATCATATTACCTTGTGTGCATTTCTATTACTGTCTTTTTTATTTATCTTTTTTTTCAGTTACAGTAGTTAAAGTTGACCTAATGTGTTGTAAAAGATCTGTGAAAGTGTTTTCCTGTGGAAGTGAATAAATCTTATGTTTGCATTATGTTGACCATGCATGTTGTATCTATGTTATCTGATATCTCTTGTTTTTAGTATGGACTACACTACAGAGCATTAGTACCAGCCTTTATTACAGTGCTGTTTATCTGGTTTTAAGAAGTACAGAGTTTACAGATCTGACAGAAAACCGTAATCTCTTGTTTCATGAAAGTGTCTGTGACTAAATAGACCTCTGTGGGTGGCCTGAGCAAAGTGAACAGCAATTATTACTCAGAACTTATGTTTTTATTCTCATTCTTCCCAAAAAAAATACCATGAGTTCAAAATCAGAGTAAGTAAACATTTTTATTACGGCTTTATCCACACTGGCTCACATTGTCTCGTGCATCTTTTTGTGATTTTCTTTTTCAGCCTTATCTATAACCACTAGCTCTTCTTTCATGAAAGTGTCTGTGATCGCCTTGGTGGCCTATGCTTATGCAGTATGGATAGCCCAAGCAAAAAGGATAGCAATTATTACTCAGAATTCAAGTTTTTTATTCTCTTTTTTTTTTTTTTTTTTTTTAAAGGCTGTTAGTTTCAAGTCACAGTCGACAAACATCTTCCATAACAGGCTTTGTCTCCGTATCACACTGTTTTTGTGACTGTTTTCTCAGTCTTTTTCATATAGGAAATATTTTGCATGCAAGACACCTGCATGCTGCTTCAGGGACGGAAATATTAAAAATAAAATGAAATAGCAACATCCTTTAAAACTGTCAAGCTGGTTTTGTGATATGTTTATAAGATCATGGTCTAAGTAGATTATTTATTTTGAAGGTTTTCCCTAAAGATACCTAATCAAATTGTTCTGAATACCTTTTTAAAAGCACTTAAATTATTATACTTTAAATATTTCATATATTAACACATATTACAGTGAATGTAAAAATGAAGCCTTCACGTAAAGACGGTGTTTTGCTCTTGACATATGCTTTTATTTTGTAGAATGTCTTCATTTTACGGAAGAGCCTTCAACTTCCGGAAGAGATTTTGTTTCGCATATCGATAAATAATTCACCTTCCTGGTTTGAAACCTACCTTGTCAGGTAACTTAGCTTTGTCTTTGTAATGAAAGCAGTACACTACCTACCTAAAGTTATAAGGTGATTTCGTCTCAGTTTAATCTTGGTGCTAGCAGGTTTATTTACTAAACATTGTCGCCTACTCGACTGGTCAACGACAGCTCAGCTAGCTACAAGGTAACGTTAGCAAGCGTATATGCGAGCAATCCTTGACCAGTTTATCTATAAAGTTATTTTTACCCGTTACGTTTTTGATTAACTTTGTGTACAGTCAGTGTGGGTCTGATAAATGTACGTTAAGGCATCGTTTTCTTGGTGTTTGTTTACATTTTGTTCGCCATGTTTCGTCCGACGCTGCTAATCAACATCCGTTTGGCTGCTTTGTTTAATAGAAACGTTAATGTATTTGATGTTTGTCACAAATGTCCTGATGTCTTTACTTAGGAGACACGGTTACAGAAATACAATGAGTTCCTTACATTTGTTAGATAGTTTGAGCAATGATAAAGCAGGATGTTTCTAATAGACTCAGGTCAATCAAAACAGCTGATTTTTGTGACCAGGTAAACCGATCCAAAAAAAATTGTAATCGATTACTTGAGCTTCAGTCCATCACAATGATATTTTTTTTTAAATTACCCTTAGAAATGTAAGTCTTCAATGACATACACCTGCTAAATTGGTTGAAATGTCCAATGGTTAGTGTTTATTTTTATTTCTCAAAATAAAAATCCTTAACCTTGGCCACAGGTTAAGTATACATTGATATTGTGCTGCGGTGAGTGTAAGAAAATCAGATGTTAAACTAACAGTTGTTGAGATGAATTATCATTTCTCTTACCATTTTTCTATTTATTTGTCTGATTAGGCTGCAACTAACCATTGTTTTCAATCTTTTAATAATTTTCTTGATTAATTGATCAGTCGTTTAGTCTATGAAATGTGACCAGAACATGGTGACAAAGCCAATGAGTGTGTCAAATGTCTTGTTTGTCCACAGCCAAATTGAAGAGAAGAGTAAAGAAACATGCAAATTTAAGAAGAGAATCTTGAATGTTTTTCTTTTTGATCATCAAAATAACTGCAGAATACTGTAATTAGTAACAAGGAATCGATTCATCATAGCAGCTCTATTTGAAGTATTATATGAAGTAAATCACAATTACTGTTCTGTCTCTAAATGTTTGTTCCTATTTGCTGTAGCCTCCTTTACATTTCAATTATTAATGGCATTATTTGTTAAACTGTTGTCTGTGCATAATATATATTCATACTATGTATTGTTTTGTTTACCTGTACTTTATTTTCAAAATATTATGGTTTTCTGTGTGTTTATGGTAAAATGTGTTGTCAGCACAATTGGCCAATTTGAGTTCATGTTCATTTGTGGTTTCTCAGGAGGAAACTGAAGTCCACTGTCTGAAGCAGAATACAGAGAGTGTGAGTGGATCATCAGGCACTCTCCCTATGTCAGGCCGAAACGGGTCTGCAAGTGATGCAGACTGCCGGATCTCTGAGGACTGCCGTGTCCCAGATGTGGAGCTGATGGAGCTGGGACCCCTGTTGGAGGAGGGGGGCCGACAGGCAACATCTAAAGGCGCCTATCCTGAGGTAGAGCTGTTTCTAAAAAGTCCAGGATTAACCTTTTCTCAGCAGCTTCATCAGTCTGTTATGATCTCTTCTAAGGGAGCTGCGATGCTTGCCGATGAGGAAGAGGAGGATGATGAGGTTGGAGAGGTCCTGACCTTACCTCTTCAGGCTCACCATGCCATGGAGAAGATGGAGGAGTTTGTGCACAAGGTAACAAACTCTTCTCAGTTTAATCGATAGGACTGTACTGAGCTGATTTTACTATCTGATTGAAATTGTGCTGATCACAAACGGTACTAAAGATGCATGTGGTCATTTAAAAAATATTGCTATTAGTAGATTGTTCACTTGAGGGCACAGAAAGGTTTATTGAATAACCATGTTAATATCTCTTACATAATTTAAAGCAGAAAATGTCTGTTTGTTAAAGATTATCATTCAGATTTTTTTTTTAAAACATTGAATTCTCTTGAGCTATGAAACATTTGCAAAAGTGATCAAGTCTTTTTAGTACTGATCTAAAAGCAACAGAATATAGAAAAGTAAAGAGATACTGTGGCGCCATACCACTTCGTCAGCATCCGTGTGTTGAACCAACATTAATGTTGCAGCAGCCATGTTACATGAGCTGAAACTCTACACTCTGTTCAGTTCATAGGTAGGTCCAGTATTATGCAGTGGTTTAACAGTGACTTTCATGGACACACACAGACAGATCTGGGTTAAACAGCAGCAACCAGGTTTAAGCTGTGCAGTATGAATGGCTTGTGTGGGTTTTATCCTTCTTTGATGATTCCATATTTTACACGAGATTTGTGCCTTGTGTAAGTAGCAGTCACCATGCAAGACAAATGACCTATTTTTAGTTATTTATATTGTATTATATATTGGATTCGATCATAATTGTTGATAAAATTGTGATTATGTAATTGTGATTTAAACCTAAACAAACACTTCACAAATTAGAGTCTGTGTCAGTTTTACTATACTCTCTATAGAAATGACCAATGTTTACCTATTTTGTAATTAGGGCATTTAATTAAATTTTGGGCTCTGTGAGTAAATGCTAATATTATTTTCCAGGTCTGGGAGGGGCGTTGGAGGGTGATCCCTTTTCATGTCCTGCCTGAATGGCTGAAGGACAATGATTACCTCCTACATGGACACAGACCTCCTATGCCTTCCTTCCGGGCCTGTTTTGGAAGCATCTTCAGGATTCACACTGAGACAGGGAATATTTGGACTCATCTTTTAGGTAGGACTAAAATGGCTTTCCATGTCAGTGTTACTATATAGGTAACAGTGTCATGAGTAATGTAATACAAACAGATGAAACCGGTCAAACTCTTCTTTGTTCCTCAGGGCTGATCTTGTTCCTCTGTCTGGGCACCTTAACCATGCTAAGGCCCAACATGTATTTTATGGCCCCGCTGCAAGAGAAGGTGGTGTTTGGGATGTTCTTCCTGGGAGCTGTACTCTGTCTCAGCTTCTCTTGGCTTTTTCATACCGTCTACTGCCACTCAGAGAAAGTGTCTCGCACCTTCTCCAAGTAAGGACTCTCAAAATACTTTTTTATTATGGCTTCAGTAGCATGTGGTGTCTACCTGTACTGCTGTAGTTGTCAACAATGATGCTAAGCTAATGAACATACTAATAGAGTAGTCGTATTTATGAGCATGGAAATAATCCGAAGTCAGGGGGAAGGAGGAGATGGTGGGCCTGGTCATAACTCGGATACAGAAGTCAATTTTGCAAAGGAAGCTTGACTTTTGGAGTTTCAGCAAACATTAACATAGATAGATAGATAATTTTTCCATCCTTTGCACTAAATTACTTGAGGTTCAATGGCAGCAATTCAATCATCACGAACACTCTGCAATTAAAATAACACTCTAAGATGATAAAAAATCTGTAATAAATAAAGGAATAAGAATATACAATATAACATGTTTGCTGCGTCACTTCGATCAGTGTATCATTACATGCTCAAGTCCTATTGGTCTTTCGCTCACAGAGATGTACAGGAACACTGTTTTTTTTTTTTATCCACAACATGAAATATGACTATGCCCCAACATCTCAGAAATGTCTAGTGGTGTAATAGTGCATACAATTGCCCCAAATTGTTACTGATGCTACGGTTTTGTGAATGCAGTCACAGTAGGCAGTGTGCATAGATGGATGAATGCAATGCAGAACTACTTTTCATAAGCACAACTTTCATGTGCAAACCTTAAGCTGTCTTGGCAAGTTTGATATGATTGGACTTTTATGCTGCTCAGAGTCAGCTGACCTCTACTGTGTGTTAAATTCTGCAGTGTAACATATTTTTAGAAACAGGATGAAACCTTCTTTGTCTTTCAGTCAAATGTTCACCTGTTGTAACCCTGCTCTTCTCTCTCTCTCTCTCTCTCTCAACAGGCTTGACTACTCGGGCATTGCCCTCCTCATCATGGGCTCATTCGTGCCCTGGCTGTACTACTCATTCTATTGTTCCCCTCAGCCTCGACTTATCTACCTCACCATTGTTTGTGTTCTTGGCATCGCAGCCATCATAGTGGCCCAGTGGGACCGATTCTCTACACCTCGTCATAGACCTACAAGAGCAGGTGCCCACCAGTTGAGAATGATATGTTTCCTGTGTACTTTTGTGTGTGTTACTTGGCGTATGTGGATTTCTCACAGATTATCAAACCTTTAAATGGGGAGTAAAAAAAGGACAGCATGCTTTTGTCTGACAAATTTATTTATTTAATTTTTTTTTTTAGATTTGTGTCCAAACTTAAAATAATAGTCATGGTGTATAGTTCGTTTTTACCATCTAACTGAAGTACTTGTCTGTCCAGGTGTGTTCATGGGTTTGGGTCTAAGTGGCATTGTACCCACCATGCACTTCACCATTGAGGAGGGCTTTGTTAAGGCCACCACAGTCGGCCAGATGGGCTGGTTCTACCTGATGGGTGCAATGTACATCACTGGTGCAGGTCTGTATGCAGCCAGGATCCCTGAACGCTATTTCCCTGGAAAGTGTGACATCTGGGTGAGTATTTTATGTGCTGTGGGGTTTAGTTTTACACATCACTTAGAATGTTAATAAATATCACTGTTATGAAAACATAAACTGAATAAAAAGCGTGGGTTAATATCAGTAAAGCATGCTGCAGAAAATAGAATTGAAACACAGAAGTGAGTTTCCTTTTGAACATCCTGGTTCCCGTATGTTAGAGTCAATGGAGTTTCATAAATGGGTTTTTATGTAGATGCCTGAAATGAGACCTGTGGGTAACATGCACTTAAGCAACTTTTGCATTTGATTTTTTTTACCCAAGTGTAATAGTTAAGTAAACATCCCATCCATGTATTTTGAAGCTTTTACATGTCTTAAAAAGGTGGTAAGTGGCTAAATGAAAATTCCATCATTATTTCAGCCCAATTACAGTATGTCTCACTCTTGAAAACCTGTCTATTCATTATCTCAAATTCACTAGTTCCAATTGCAAGCTGAAAGCTTTGTGGTGGTAATGGTGATGTTACGCTATACATGTAGTAGCCTAAGGTTAGTATTTTACTTGTCATAGTCGCAATAATATAATATTTTGTATTATAAAATATATATAATATAATATTATTGCAATAATAATAATAATAATAATAATAACTTGAATTTATAAAGCACTTTGCAGTTAAAAGAATCTCAAAGTTCCACTGTACAAATTGGTAATTATTAGTTGGTATCCAGTAACAACATAGTGTGAGGTTAATTCATGTTCAATGTGCATGTACAGCTCTCAACAGAGATGAGAACAAAGCACAATAACGCACTCCTAAAATATGTTCATTCATGCCTTCTTTTGAGGCCTAAAATCCAATTAAGTTTTTTAATTGTTAAAAGATGTATAGGTGTGCTTTGTATAAGTTGACCAAATCCAACTAAAAGACAATAACTGACACACATCTATTTCTGTCTCTCTAGTTTCACTCTCATCAGATTTTCCATGTCCTGGTAGTGGCAGCGGCCTTCATCCATTTTTATGGAGTTTCCAACCTGCAAGAGTTCCGCTACGGCCTCGAGGGAGGATGCACAGATGACTCTTTACTCTGAGAGGCCTGACTGTGACTTTACTCTTACTTTTCTTTATAGCCCCATAAACACATCACACATGCACACATACAGACACACATTAAAATGCTGCTGGAATTCAATATAGTCACTTCCTGCTCCTTCTGTATTTCTGTTTTGCTAACATCCCGTTTGAGTTTTTTGGTGGTCTTTCTGCTTTGGCTAATTTCTTTTCCAATAAAGTAGCATCAACTAGCCAGTGAATGATGGAGGGAATCAACAACAAGCACTACTTCTTTAGTAATACTGAAGCTTGAAACCATAAGTAAGTTATACAAAAAAAAAGGGGGAAACCATATATATTCCTGTAACTGGTGATCACTTCCTAGTATTCCAACCTCTACATATTCTGTTACCACTGCACAAATGATACATGGAGTATTATTTGAGCTGTAGCAGAGGGCACATACTGTAAAGCATTCCTGTTCTCTCTCTAGGTTTCCATACAGGTAGGGGTTGAATGTACTGTCCACCAGGAGTGTGATATAAATTAGTCCAGGACCACTTAGCAGCTTCAGGTCTACATGTACTTCTTTTAGGAGGATTAAAGTATACTATACCTATTAAGTGTAAATGTTTATATGCAGATGTCATTTAGAAACCCACCTATGCTCACTCTGCAAGAAATCATGAGCCTAGTACGGACTGAAAGCCAAGTCAATACCCAAAAAAATGTATCTAAACTTGAACTCATCAAAGTTTAACCCCCCCAACCCCCAAAAAAGATCTACAAATCACCGGGTAATGATTAAATAAAACAAGTAAAATCATTACTCTAATTGACAGAAAACAAAACTACAAACCATGGAAAATGACTTAAAATTGTTCAGCGTTAAAAGGCTGCAAAGGTTAGTAGCAGCTGTGGATTTTAGGTCCACTCAGTTCAGGTTTGTCAAAGATGGTTTAGAAGTTGAAAAGAATTCCCCTGCCACTATTTTTTCATCAGACATCAGTGGTTAATTTTTACAATTATAGTTCCTAGGCTTTGCACAATGTACAGTACACATCTGGATCAGTTAGATTGTGGCTTTGTGAGACGGAGATTCTTTTTTGTGCTAGATTTCAGATGCAACCAGAGGTGTAATTATCAAATGCACCTTAGTGTATTAAATTCAAAACTTTACTTGCTTCTGGGTTTTAAAATGTTATGTATGATTGATCTGAACTTTTAGTATTCCTGTGCCTTAGGCCAATGGAAATGTTTTTAAATAAAATGGCCTATCTTAATAGTTAAAGGAGCTTCAAGGATTTCCAGATGTTGACTTTTCTTGTTTTTCTTGCCATATTATATACAATCAAATCATTACTGAACCTAAACTCCATTGATAGGTTGTATCAACTGCTGTTTAAGGCTCCTTTTTCTAGATTGACTTATTTGAGCTTTATTACAAAGACTAAAACATTGTGTATTCTTGACTTTGTGTAATGTCCTGTGTAGAAAGTGATAAATCATACATTTCACTGAAATGTAAACATAAATATTTATTAATTGTAATCTTGGAAAAATATTGTAATAAATTTTTTTCCACATGTTCATTCATCCTGTCGAGTTGCATTTAATGAAGTTTGGGTTGTTAAAAATAATATAACAGGTTTTATATTTTGCAGAAATGTGGGACTGTGATGTAGGAAACTCAAATCAGCAGGAACTGTGGAGAAAACTGGATTTTGGGTCTTCTGGAATACTGGTCACTTAAGTAGTCATAAGTAGCATAACAGTTATTATGTTTGGACAATGCCAGTATACAACTCCTTCCCCTTTCTAGAATTAGAGTTTCAAAAAGTACAGAATGTGTTGATTTGTCAGTTTATTGTCCAAGTGTTAAGATGAAATAAACTAAGAATAAATATGATATAATTAGAGAGCATTTGACCATAAAAAGCATTTTTCAGTGTAAATGAAAAGGAAAATACTGTAACATTTAAATGCAGTTGTTCCAAAATTTTTCCTGCTTCTATGTATTAGGAGTAAAAGTACTAAGAGTTTTAAGTGTTTATGGAACACATATAATAATGTTCTTTTTGCTCCTATGTTTCACTTAAAATTCACAGCATGTAATAATTGTAATAGTATGTAATTTGGAAATAGTACTACTGGTTTGTAGAAACAGCAGAAATAACCATCTGCATTTTTTATTCCCAAATATCGGAACCTTTTTAAAAAGGAACAAAAGTTTAGCTTGTTTCTGGTCGAGAAGATTTAACAGGTGGTATACGTAGACACCAACCGCTAGCTTCAGCTATCCTGTGTGCCTTCCGATTTTAATGCTGGATTTAAAACTGCTCCAACTTTAATACTAAGGTAAGTCTTACTTGAATCTACTTAGATCTCGTTTACCTTTGTTATTAACTGTGAATGTACGTTATTTCGTCCATTTTAATCTTTTGAATAAAGTGCTAGCATCGTTAGCTGTCAATGAAAGGGGCGGGGCTTATAATTACTCTAAGAATAATATGTAACGTTATTCTGAAACAAGCGTTTACTGTCCTGTGGATTAAAATAAAATCCAGACTCGATTTACATAAATATCGCAACAAAACGAATTTAGAGAACGGTGCGAAATGTAAACATTAATGACTTCCGCACTACAAAGGTTCCGAAGCCTCGTAATTTCGGCCCGTTCTGATCTTGCCTCTTGGTTCACTCCGGGTTGTGCTACTGGACGATACCAGGTCCCATAGATTTTTGTGGGTTTATTTAGTTAAATCTGCTCTTTGTCCTTTGTTAGTGTTTAAAATGGACGACAGTCAACTATCGAAAGAGAGCACGGAGCGATCGGAATTGGTATCCGAGGACGGAAAGAACATCAAATCTGTGTTGTGTCAACGCTGCGGGTCCAAGGTGCTGTGTCCTGGGATGGCTGTGTTTTCGGAGAAAGAGGTTGGTGTATGATATTTAATAAACGGTGCTGATTTTATTTTCAGTCAAACAAGACTGGATATCTTGTATTTATATACATTTATGTGTGAATGAGTGTTCATGTTGATATCCACCTTGTTTAACGACACACATAAGAAACTTATCATGTAAATCTATTCATTCAAGCTTTTATTTAATCTTCACTGGTGTCATGATAGACTTAAAACAAGTTCAACAGCATTACAACACTTAGTAATTTGTTTTCCAGGAACAATTCTTATTCAAAAGCATTACAGTAAATGTGCCCAAGAAATCAACTCTTGTCCCTTTGTTGTATATGTTATTATCTGTTATAACAAGCATACAACAATGTCTAGATACAATGCACATGATGCAAATATAAAGCTTAAATAGTAAAATAAGCATGATGAAAACTAAGTCCTTGTAACCTAGTGATAGGCATTACACAATGAGGTGAAGTGGTTTGAAATCAAATTGTCCAGTGTTACTGATAGTGTCAGTCTTTAGTATATTATGGTTTCTTGCATGTAATGCACAAAGACTGAACAACTAAAGTATAATAGGGCAATCAATGTTTCCAAAATCCTCTGTTTTAAGTGCGTGAGTAGTGTAGACTGAAGTGGTAAAACATGTAAGAGTGGCAAGTTTTAAAACGAAGTATACTGCTGCTAATGTACTGTAGCCTGGGTATAAAAGAGAGCTAAAGCAGTTGCATGGCAGCAGATTATATCACTATACATTTCCTACAATACAAATTGAACATTTATTTTTTTCCGCAAAGAATAAAGGTATATTTTTGCCACAATTTGAGGTGAGCTTTTAACATGCATTTAAATTCATTATCAAGATAATATAGAATCTTGATAAGTCCAAAAGCACAGCTTTATTGACTTCTGCCAAAAGCATTAGCATATTCTACTTTTACATCATCCAAGGCTGCATTTTCTCCAATCAGGTGTTCCTACCATCCATGCGGAAAAAGAGCGGCCTCAGCAGCACAGAGGGCTC
Source organism: Apogon talboti (assembly GCA_037367365.1). NCBI lineage: Eukaryota > Metazoa > Chordata > Actinopteri > Kurtiformes > Apogonidae > Apogon > Apogon talboti. The sequence goes on from JAPQRQ010000022.1 coordinate 20,973,345, forward strand.
TGTGGATGGAGACACCCTGAATGCCCACTGGTTGGTGCCGGACATGTACGATTTTGAGAATGTGGGCTTCACTAATAACGTTGGGAGAATCAAGTATCTCATCTGTGCAGACTGTGAGATCGGACCCATCGGCTGGCACTGTTTGGATGACAAAAGAAGTTTCTATGTTGCTTTGGAAAGGGTGACTCATTCATAATGTAAATGCATATGTAATAGTAGCAGAACTTTTTTTTTTTTAAATGTCTTGGCAGGCTATGCATCTTTATGTGGATTTTCCCTGAAGCTGACCCCAACCCTACCCTTTTCTCTCTTTCTCACACAAAAGATCCTGGTGTTATGTACAGAATTGTTTGTGATTAAAAAAGGGCACTGCCGTTTTCCTTTGTAACACTGACAACAGTATCCTGTCCAAATAAAAATGCTGAAAACTGATGCTGAATGCCATGCTGCCACTGATAACTATTAACATGATGTCGTAGTGTCATTTAGCACTTTTTGGGCAGTGATGAAATAAGTAAGGACTTAATGATAGTGTGTACAAAGGCTGGTGTGAAGCTATATTTAGGAATTCATAGTTTAATGCTAATACAATTGGATCATTAATTAATAACTGTAACTGTTCTGTTTTGTATAATTTATAAACTAAACTTTGTGGTTTTGGACTGAAAAATCAACCTAAAGCTTGGCTTTTGGAACCTGTAATGAGCATTTTCAGTTTTTAACACTTTGTAAATTAATCTTTTAGTTATTTGAAGATACAGTATAATCAAATGTTCTGTAAAGGAAATACTCTTATTTTAAAACTCTAAAAAGTGATTCACTGTACACTGTGCTGAAGTCTGATGATCTATCTTTTAGGTAATCCAGACATGGTATTTGCACAATTGTTATCGCAGAAGCTGTAACCAGTTGTAAATGAACTCATAAGGTGTAAAATATGCAATTTAAAGCATTAACAGCAGCATCACACTGTATTATCAGGTAATTCGCATCCTCTATTAACATGTTTTTACTAAAACTGCTTATACAGACAAAAATGTGCCGAAACCAACTAAGTTTATGCGTTGTGGATTTCTCTAAGTGATAACATTTTGTTCATTTCCCCGATTTGTTTATTTGTTGAAGGTTACCACAAGAGGCTACAGTTTCATCTTTATGCCTTTGCACTGGAGGCAACAGCTGTGACTGAAAGAAGTGTTTTTGGGTTTTCAATCCCATTCTTATGTACAAATATCTCAGGAACATCTTGAGGGTATTTCTTGAATTTGGGAAAAACATCCATTTGCACTCAGACAGAGACCTGGTTAGGCTTTTGTGACCAAAGGTTACTGTGACCCCACATTTATGGGCATAACCTAAGAATAGTTGGTTTAATTAGGACAAAATTCCACACAAATGGGTACTATGTTAAAGTGATGACATTTTTTTATGAAAGGTTAAGGTCAAACCTAATACCAAATTAAACCAAATACATTTTTATGACCGTAATTCAACAACATAGTCCTTGGTCAAGTCTAATATAGTCTAATATAGTCTAATATAGTCTAATATACGAAGCAGCATATTTCTTGATGGAATAATACGTTTCACTATAGTAATAACTCCCATTTCAATAAAATAAACATTCCTTCCAGGTTGTCATTATGTGAGAGATTGGCAGAGGTATGGAGCTGCAAGGCAATAGAACTTTATCACTTCAGATATTTGTGATACCAGTCAAAGTAAACCTGAGATGTCCAATGTTTTTTGTTGTTGTCTTTGTGTGTTGAAAGAAATGAGATGAGATTAAAGATCTATTTTGATGATGGAACATGCATAAAAGAAAATTGAATAAAACTGGAAAGTATCATTGGTGTTCCCATCATTCTTTGTTTATTTAGAGTTAATGTCAACAGGAAGCTCATATGAAACAGGAACATTCAAATCTGTACTGCAGTAACTGACAAGTGTCAGTGTAGGTGAAGGACAACATATTATGTCATTATTTTCCAGTAGAAAAGGTACAGAATACCAACACAGAACTTCATGAGAAAATCTCAACAAATGTCAATTATATTTTTGTGTAATTTGTGTAGCTGAAAATAAAAACCAATATTTCCAGAGAAGAATAAGCCAAGAAGCTTTCATTTATGGCAAAACAAAACCTTAAACAGGTATATTTAAATCAGTCCTGAAACCAGTACCGAGAGTTAGTGCAGGCAGTAGGCAGTACAGTTTCAGCTGCAGCACAGAAGTCACACCTATTCAGTTTATGTTCAAATGTGTTCAGAATTTTACTGAGTAGAAAATGTGGAAAATACTGACAAAGTTGAGTAACATGACATTTCCATTAGGGAAAAAACATAACATGATTGACACACTTATTTGGCAATATGAGGCAAAGACAACAGACAAAGCTAAGGCCACAGTCTGCTGATGTGAAGAGTATCACGATCTATGATAAATAATGAATCTGTTTATTTCATGGGAGGATGTCATTTTATCATGTCAAGAGGAAATATGGCACTGACCTTTAGTGTAGAAGTGGCTGTGAAAAGACCATTTCTGCACAGTTAACATGACAGGTAGAGACTGGAGGCAAACACTGGGTACAGCCTTGGTTTATCTTCACAGAGAGGGGATTGTTTACCATCCCAATTGCTGCTTCGCCCAGCATAGGAGCATTATAGTCTTCTTTGCATTCTTATCAAGAAATAGTAAATTGGCCACTATCAAAGATTTTTAACAACATACAGGAAGCAGGTCAAGATAGTTGAAATGTGTGCATAGCAAAAATAAATAAATACACGAGTACAAATAGATGAAAAATGCTGTTGATCAGAGTTCACACTTAGCCTTGTATTGTGTGTAATTGCCATTATCTGCAGTCCTGTATCATGTGCCAGTTGTTTTCTTTTAATGTGCAAACTAATTTAAGTTAAAGGGTAGTGTGAAGGCCAAACTAACGCAAGTAAAACATCCTACAACAGAGTGAATGTGAGTTGATGCCTATTTTTGTTCAAGTAAACTATTCCCTTTCTGCCAAAATCTGTTCATAACTGCTGTATTAGAACAAAGTCAAACACTGATACTTGATGCATTAGTAATATTATAAATTAAATAGACAGCAAACCACAGACTACAGGCCACAAACTATTATCAGCTGCAGCAATTAACACAACCTCATAGACATTACAACAGTTTAATTACAATACTACTCACTGAGACCATGCATACAAAGTGTATATACATATGTAATTAAAACTATAGAATAGAAACTATAGAAAGGGTTAGGGTATAAGGAAATACATATTTGTTTTAAATATTTGTGACTCTGTTCTACCTATAAAGGTAGAATAAAATGTAAAAAAAATAAAAATTAAAAAAAAGGTAGAAGAAAATGTCTTTGTGCGATAGTCCACGAGTTCAAATATGTGGAGTAACTGATTTTTAGTGTTTCTTATTAAAATCCAAATAGCCAAACTGTGGTCACATGACCGCGGTCTTTATCTAACATCCAATCAACGAGCTCCTCTAGACCATTTAAAAACGAAGTGCCGGTCAGCGCGCAAAGATCTAGTGGGTGTGTTTGAGTATAAACTCCGGCGAACCGTTCCCAACGTCTATTCTTTGTCACAGCCGGGCGGGTACGGAGAAGTCAATACAACTCATCCCCTCAATGGTAAACCAATTAGATCCGCTTCACCGCCGTGCCAGCATGTGTACGAATCAAACAAATTCAACAGGGGGGGACAGTCATCTGTGAGGAAACCACGGAACCAATAAGCGATAAAATCTGTAGCTAAAAGAGTATTGTGCTTCCAAAGTGTTAATAAGTGGAAAGCAAACTTTTACGTAAAGCTTGGTAAAGTTGGCTATAAGACAATGAGAACCTGTAAGACAACCAAGCGGACATTTAACTCCTTGAAACAGATATAGGCACACTATTTGAGCACTACCGTTGTAGTTAAACATTAGTTTCACACAAAATTTTGCTGTACGCACATAAAATGCTCAAAGGGTTTTTCCCCGTGATATATGGCCACAGACTCGCTATATTTTATTAATATGGCAGCCTAAATAATTAGTGCGGTGTCTACTTTTTGAGGCGGATGTAGACTGTGCCTGGATGTCAGCCCCTCTCGTCTCCAACTAGATAATTCGTCTTTGAGTTCAATGAGTGGAGAGTGGACATGATCTGAAAGACACAAATTCATAGCTGGCATTTTCGGCGTGAGGAATACCAAAACTATTTCCACGGTAGTCATAACAAAGATGCAACTATGAATCAACCTCAGCTGAATGAGTTCATTCCTCCTCCGGAGTGCCCTGTTTTTGAGCCCAGCTGGGAGGAATTTGCCGACCCTTTTGCGTACATCAACAAAATACGACCCATTGCAGAGAAAACTGGTATCTGCAAAGTCCGACCTCCGCCGGTGAGTGTTCCCTAAATTTGTCGGTGTTTTTGTGTGTGGCGTGCTGTCCTCTGCCGCTGTTGATAATTTAGAACGCAAAGTTGTGTGTTTTAGACAGGTTTCAACATGGCGGATTGCGGCTCCGAGTTGAATTGTCAGCTAGCCTGAGCCCCGAGTGTGTTGTGTTTGCAACAACGATAACCTCAGTGAAGCTTCAGTGCACTCTGACATGGCAGTGAGGGGCAAATATGACTTCTGTTCAAGTTTTTAACATGTACACAGCCCTTGCTTATGTTCACATTTCCAGTCAGCGGAGGGAGATGATTTCTAAAAATAATTCAAACGCGTAAGTTCGACTGTTATGCAAATATAATGGAACATGTTTAGCTAGTAGTACGTTAACGCCAAGTCGGGACGCGGAAATGGTCAACTTTACCGGATTTTTAACTTGTCATATAACGCAATCCGGGATTTAAATCCTTCGTTGTGAAGTCTGAATTTTCTCTACAAGCTTTGTGACGGCTTTAGCTAGTGTGAGGCAACGTAGCCAGCGTTAATCGGGCCTTTTTAAGCTGCAGTTGTCTCCCGTCTAACGTAAGTACGTGCTCGGTGACCAACTGTTTATGGAGAGACGGGTCGCTGGTGGTGCACAACACTCGGCTCACTGGACACTTATCTCCCCCTCTTTATCACAGTTTTATCGCCTTTATGCGATAAACCGATCTGAAAGCGATTATTCCCAATCGTCGACCTGGCTAATGTGTTAAAATATACTTGAAGCACACACAATAACGTTATAGGTGAAAATAAAAACAACTCTCCGACCATTGGCTGCTTTTGTAACATTTTCTTTTTCTAATTGGATGATTATTTTGTCATAATCCACACCTCCCCAACGTCACCCAAGTCAAAGACGGCATTAAATATTTCAGAACACAAATGAAACGAGCAAAACTTAAATACTCTTTCTTGACCTTATTTCCGATATGTTGTGATGGGAGAGGACAGATACCTTATTCAAGGGTGTGTCCATGCATCCATGCAAATTGGATAAAGGCCACTGCTGATGTAAAGAGTATCGCTATCTATGATAAATAATGTATTTTTCTTTGATTATTTCATGGGTGGATGTCGTTTTCTTTATGTCATGAGGAAACATGGCACTGACCTTTAGTATTGAAGCTGCTGTGAAAAGACCATTTTGCACATTTCAACAGGATAGGTAGAGGCTGTTACTAAAACTGGGTGGGTGTTTCTCTGTTTGCCCACATCTCAAAACATGGCTGGAAATGGACATCTGATATAAACAAAGAAGGAAAGACTGTGTGCAGATAGTCTTGGTTTATCTTCACAAAAGAAGGATTGTTTACCATCCCATGTATGATTTTGCCCAGCATACAATCATTGTAGACAGTGTTTTACAGTACATATACTCAGGCATATTTCTTCTCATTCTTATCTAGAAATACCATCAATATCAGCCACTATCACACTTTTTAAACACTGGGTATTTCAACTACATACCATGTGCTGAGAAATGTCAGGTCAAGGAAGTTGAAATTTGTTTATAGTAGTAGTAAAAAAAAAAATACATCTGTACAAATAGATGTTGTACCATGTATTTCATTGTTGTAATGTGTCTGCAGTTTCCCATGTACTGTGTGTAATTGCTGTTATCTGCAGTCCTGTGTCATGTATCAGTCATTTTCAATTAACATGCAAACCAAATTTTAGCTCAAGGATGGTGTGCAGGCCAAACTAGCCCAAGTAAAAAAAAAAAAAAAGTATAGTCCTACAAAAGAGTGAATATGAGTTGATTCCTATTTTTGTTTTGAATGTAGGCCTGTGTCGGGCATCTCGTAGGCATGTGTGATGTTTATGTAATACAATGGTTCTGCTCTGATATCTCCAAGATATTTTGCTGTCTTCTTTGTACCTTTTTTTTTTCCGTTTCTGCAAACAATTTATAAAGTGAGAGGCTCGTAGAGAGGAAGAAGTCATTGCATCACAACCTTTTTTTGATCTGATATCTGGGTGAACAGTACATGGTCAGTATTTCCTCTAGGGTTTTACATCGTAACTGAAGCAAATTGAACAAATGGAAATTATTCATTGAACTCCTATGAACTCTTCATTTATTTATTGGCCTTGGCACAAGGTTAGTCATGTTTAGACCTATGTGGCACTTCAAACTCATGTTTAAAGGATGGTTAGAAAGCCCAGCACAGTTTTAGTCTTTGTAGTGTTTGTTTTTCTTTTGTACCAGGATATTGGTGGGCGTAATCCAGCTTTGTAGACAGTTAATGAGGTGGTGTTAATGCAGCCATTGTTGTCCGAACCCTGATCAGCATTTCCACCCTAGTAAAGAGGGGTAAGACCACAGGCTGGACCGTACACATTTGTTCTCTTTTGGGCAGTATTATGATGACTTTACTTTTGATTTTCTGTATGCCAATTTAGCCTGTTGATTAATGTGCAGTGCCATTTTATAGTAAATGGCACTGCACATTATAGTTTGGCTGTGAGGAGTAAATTTGTGAAACCTTCTTTCCTGTGTTTGGTGTCAGTCAAATGTGATAATTCAAGATGACATCTCCATATGCAAATTAACCTGTACTTGAAACGAGTAAACTAGAGAGAGAGAGAGAGAGATGTATATAGATATATGAGATTTACGTATATGTAAATCTCAGATCATCGTAAGAAAAAAAATAAGTGTTGTACTGTGTGTGAGAGGGCTCAGGCATGGATTTATTTTGGTTTAAGTGTTTTACGACTTCCAAAACACGATGAACTACATCTTTGTTCACTCTCAGAAGTGTCCTGGGAATACCAGAGTAAAAAAAAAACAAAACAGTGTTCCAGTTCGACAAGCCAGCAGCATTATCTGTAGCTTTCAAAGTAACTACATAACAGCCTGTGATGAGTAAACTATTGTGTGGGAGGAAGACCCCGATCAACTTCATGGTGGCCTGGATGCCACACTCAGACACAAACAACGACAAATTTCATAAGTTATATTTCTGTCTTTTTAAGGTGTTATCAGAATGATTCTTCATCAGAATGGTATTTTGTATCACTTGGATGTCTTGGTGGTAGCACGTTTTCAAGTGTTGCTGCAAGTTGTTTATCTGAGCAAGTTTCTGTTTTTAATACCATGTAAATAAATATAAGACATGTCCATGTCAGTCTGTCAGTAAGACAGTTTGTGTCTTGTGTTTTTTGCTCTCAGCCTCTTTGGATGTTTGCAAACACAATGACTTCCTGTGGGCTGGGCTGTTGGTTTACTCGAAGAGCTGCAGTCTCGTGGGTGTTTAGACTGGGTGTGTAGTCAAGGTTAGGATTAAATTCTTACTCTTTGTCAGTGTCTACAGCAGGTTTTATGTTTGAAATTCTAAGGCTTAGGCACAGCATTGAAAACTGAAGAAACAGGAAAAACTCTGGAGAGATGAGATGCCACATTAGCCCAAGTTTGCATTTTCCTGCAAATGACCTTTTTATTTACAGTTGGAATTATGTGTTGACTTAATCAATACATTGATTTGTTTTGCATTTCTTTGAGTAATTTTCTAGATATAAAACAAGTCAGAAATGATCCACAAGTACATTGCTTGTAGTCAAACAACACCCAAGCCTTTCACAGATCATATACAAAGTAAAACATCAACAGCCATTTTTTTTCACCTCAGTTTTTCCATTCTTTTTTTTTTTTTTGTCAACAACTCAATTTAATTTTTCCAAAATGCAGAGGCCGAAAGCATCATTCCCTGAATTTTGGATATTCTCTTAGCGAAGCCTTGTTCAAGATGGTTTTGTATAAACTACCCACCACTCATGTTTGCTGGGTTTTGTTTAGCTGTACATACTGTCCCCCTTTTCTACTGGCCTACACTTTTTGTTTATGAAAATTGGTTTCTTTTCAGTGTGACCATGTAAGAATTATTTCTGTATGTGCTTAATAATATGTCTTTTGTACTCTCTCAGGAATGGCAGCCACCATTTGCCTGTGATGTTGACAGACTGAAATTCACACCACGGATTCAAAGGCTGAATGAGTTGGAGGTATATTAACTTATTAAAGATACATTAAATAATAAGAATTAAAAAAAAAACAAACTCAAATGTTGTATTTGGTAAATGAAGACAATCCTTCAACTTTATCAAGAATCCTGTAAAGTCACATGTTAATAGTACTTATTATGCATGTAAGCCGATGACAAAATGTACACAGGAAACTGGACAAAAGGGCTTGTAATTAGTTTTTTGAAAGATGTTTCATTGTGTTTCTCTCCTTTTAGGCTCAGACCAGAGTTAAACTAAACTTCCTGGATCAAATAGCAAAATTCTGGGAGCTTCAAGGATGTACCCTGAAAATCCCTCATGTGGAAAGAAAGATTCTGGATCTGTACCAGCTGAACAAGGTCTGACAACAGAGTCTGTTATTTACGTATGAATGAATATATTTCACCCAATCGGCACTCTCCCGAACAACAGGATGTGCAACTTCTCTCTTTTTGTTTTATGTTTTTAAAGCTGGTGAATGAAGAGGGAGGATTCGATGCTGTCTGCAGAGAGCGACGTTGGACGAAGATATCTGTCAAAATGGGCTTTGCTCCGGGAAAGGCTATTGGTTCCCACTTGCGGACACACTATGAGAGGATCCTGTACCCGTATAACCTGTTCCAGACTGGAGCCAATCTTCCTGTACGTTCTACCTGTGTTTTTTTGTTTTTTTTTTTCTTTTTTTTGTCCCCAGTAGAATAGCAGGTGTTGCACTTGTAGTGAAAAGTAAAATAATAGTTTCTTTGTTGATATTTTTGGCCTTTTACCTCTTCATTTGGTAATAGAAAGGGGAGAGAGAGACAGGGAATGTAGAGAATGAGAAAAGTGTAATGACATGCAGCAAATGGTGTGACCAGGGAATTGGTGCACAGGGCATTTACGCCCATGTGGTAGCGGACACAACCGCATTGTTATCAGGTCACTGTCAATAGTGGTTTTACACAGAGAAGTTCTAAAAAGACACCATCATTTATAGCAGTGCATTAAAATATTAATACAGGGTCACATCAGCTTGTACAATATATGCAATATGTTACATTGTGCTGGCACCAAAATCACCATTTTTATTAATAGATGCAGGATCTCTAAACAGATTCCCTGACAGTTTAAGAGACTCACTACTTGTACAAAATCCAGCTTGTCAAATTCTGTGAAAGTCATGCCACAATACAGAGAATAAATACATAAGTCTGACTGTTGGCTGTTCTTTGGGGCCTTTAGGGGCATTTTGCAGTTTCTCAGTTATAAATACATTGTTGTGTATCAAACATCCATTGCCTTGCAGTGTCAGGTATTGTAGAATTGCTTGACTGTGATCCCATTGTTATCATGGCCAATTTATTACAATAGTGTTGCATTATTAACTGCTCTGTCTTCCACTCCCAATATTTTTCTCTTGTTTAGTGTAAACCATTTGTCATCTTTAATTTAATCATTGGGATGTCACTGAAGTGTCATCGTCATACCTACCTGCTTGTCTTTGCAGAAGGCCACCTTGACTAATGACACTAAAGATAAAGAATATACCCCTCATGACCTGCCACAGCGTCAGTCTGTCCAGCCCCAGGAGACCTGCAGCATTGCTCGCCGAGCAAAACGAATGAGATCAGAAGTGAGTCTGATTTGCCTCTTTGCTGACTTTGCCTCCTGAATCGTGTGCAGGCATTCTCCTTTTTGAGGTGAAAGTGAGGAATGTTTTGTAGCCTGATGTGTAAACTGACCCACTGACCTTAACTAGGACTGTTAAATGGCTGTTTGTATTTCAGGGGTCGAGTCACATGTTTGTGCTACCAGTTTAAGGTGTTCAACTCTGTACTCTGTACAGGTATTATTCTATGCTCTTCCTCACACTCTGTTTTTCTGTTTTTACTCTAGAGAGGCTGTTTCAAAAGTGAACCTGGAGAAATTTGTGAAAATCGTCCTAATCTAAGGAGGCGGATGGGAACTTTTGTTACCAAATCAGAACCTGGTAAGAACAGTAACACTGCTGATCAGTTTATAAAAAGAAGAGGAATGCTCGGGTTACATGACTAGTATTATTGAAAGCTTTCTAAAAGCTTTTATTTGTGTTCTTTCAGTGAGAATGGCTGTAACTGTGGTGAAACAGGAGCCTGTCGAACATGAGGAAACGGTATTGAATAAAATACCAAGTAAAGTAAGTTTCAGACATGTTCAAATGATGCTAAAACGTGGCACAATGATGCGTCACATTCCTTATAATTCTCCATCTCTGTCTCCTCAGGTGGACCATTACATGTGCCTGGTATGTGGCAGTGGAAGCGCTGAGGACCGCCTGCTGTTGTGCGACGGCTGTGATGATAGTTATCACATCTTCTGTCTGATCCCCCCCCTCCATGATGTTCCCAAAGGTGACTGGAGGTGCCCCAAGTGCCTGGCTCAGGTGAGCTGCTGCCTCTGCACCCCCAGGGAGCCCAACAGAGGGGCTCCTAATTAGGAACAAGAGTAAAATCTCCTGTTTGATCATCGCAATGAGATTTAAGTGTAAATACTTGTTTTAACTCAATTTCCATCTTTTTCATAGGAATGTGGCAAACCTCCTGTCGCTTTTGGCTTTGAGCAGGCCAGCAGGAGCTACACGCTTCAAACTTTTGGAGACATGGCTGATTCGTTCAAGTCTGATTATTTTAACATGCCAGTTCATGTGAGTCGACAATCCTTGTTAATTAGATTGAGACTGGTTTCAACTTCTTTTTAGATATTCTAAAATTTTTGTTGGAGTACACTTGAAGACCATGAAGCATGGCAGGGTCTGCTTTATTTCAGGAAAGGATCAGTGACAAGCAGAAGGTCAGAGGTAGAGTTATAGTTAAGAGTTAAAGGGGTAAACACCGTGGGAACAAACACTTCTCTTGGTACTAGATCCCAGACTGTAAACATACATATGTAACATTTCCATGTTAAAAATATCTAAAAATTACATAATATGAACACACGCCACTAGACATAATGTGAATGACCATTATGAATACATTCATTTGACTGTAAATATGATTTCTGCTTCAGTAATGTCAGATAGATTTACATTGGCAATGGTTGTAGGGGGAAAAAAAACACTGTCCCACGCTATTACACAATATTATTAATTCCTAGAGAAACCACTGGCTGCAGAAATTATATTTTTTGCATCTAAAGTATTTTAAAGTAGTCAATTATAAAATGTGTTATTTTTTTATAGTTGAAATAGGACAATCCAAACCAGTAATTATTACCGTACGAAAATGTATAAAATGAGTTCTAATTTAAACACCAATCCTCAGCTATATTACCATGCATAATATATTTCATCCAGTGGAACTGTGCATTTCACATACCAAACAAAGAAAAGTGCACTTTTGGGAGGATTTGGTCTCCGGTGCTTATTTAAATGATTTACATCTGCTTTGATAACACACCAGAAAGAGTTGTGTTTATCTTATCAGATACTGCACTCCTTCCTCCACACTCTCACATCCTGTGGGTTCTTTTAATGCATGAGACAGTGAGAGGTCTGACACTGGGGGAGCGTAGGTGTCCTCACACGCTACATGTTTAACCTCTTTAACATCCAGTAGGTCACCAATGACCCATTTAAGGGATTGGGTTACAGTTACATTTGAACAGATGTAGCTCAGGTTGTCTTAACCACATGGTAATCACAAGCTAGAACATATTTCCTTTCAAATGAAGTCTAATACATCTAGTTTGGCCATAAATTCCATTTGTTAGGAGTTGTAGTTCCACGAAAAGGGTGGACTTAAGAAGGTTAACCCATTTTAACCCACTGTCCTCATTTGAGGACAGCATAAAAAACATTGAAAATAATGACAGGGATTGGTTATAGAACAACATTATGAAGTGCGGGTAATAAGAACATATTGATTCATCAATATATGATGCAAAATTCTCATTTATATAATATAAAGCACAAGAAAGACTCCATGCAAAT
>JAPQRQ010000022.1:21004817-21023857 GCA_037367365.1 Apogon talboti
ATATACAATTTGACAATCATGATTTGTTGGGACAGGGAAAAACAGAGCTCTTTAAGTGTTTCATATAAGTTCTTCACCTTTTTAGATTTAGCCAGTTATATAGAATTTTAAAAAATAATGAGAGCTCATTCAAAAAAGGAGACACTGGGAACAGAGGCCATGCAAAAGCAGTATACCTGGTGTTACAGTTTATTCTAAATACATATAGTGTTTGTCTCTGAAACCCTAAACAATTAAAGCTGATGCATTTACCAAGAGTGTCAAACTGAAAGTACACACACACTCTCATTACACATTTTTTATTTATTTACAAAACTTTGAACAGAACTCACTACTTCACATAAAATTGTACTTTTTCTGTTCTTTTTCAATAATACTATATTTGTATTGTGCCCTTGTTGTTGAAGGAGTGAAAAAAATACATGTTTCTACTTATTTCTGTTAAATACATGTTGAAAGGGAATGTACTGTATATTTATTCTTCATACATTTAAATACCTGTATACACATGTCTTAACCCTTAGGGACCACCACCCCATGCCACTATAGTATTCGTCAGTTTTCTTTTTTTAACTGCGGTCATTATGGCTGTGTTACATGTTATGGCATGAATTTCTGCAAGTTTTTTTTTTTTTACATAATATGATTAAATCTAATGTCAGTTGTTCTTACAGGTCTATTATACGCAACAGACACCAGAGGAGCAATTTGACACTACATACAAAACACTAATGCAATGAAATCAGTGTTGTTGGTACTTTTTTGACACATCCAAGACTCTAATGACTAATGCCTATTCTCTGAACACAGATAAAATGAAAACCATAAATGTTTCAGTATGACTTCTACTATCAGTGTGGAGTTGTTGCTTTGTGTACTTACACAAAAATCGTTTGTGTGTAATGTATTGATGCAAAAATAAATAAATCAAGATGTTGAAGAGTTTTTCTAAATTTGTTGGTTTTTGCAAGAGATGTATATGGTTTTGCTGGTATGGTATAAGGGTTCCTGTTAAGTGCATAGAGTCTGCAGAAAAAACACAAAAAAAATAAAGTTACAAAGATCAGATAAACAGCTTGAAAAATCATCTGTTCATTAATTTATTGATAATGTGTGTGGTTTACAATTCTACCGGTAGGCACCCAAAATTACTTTAAGTGTGAGCAGTAGAGGTGGAAAAAGATTTATAAGTAAAAATATGAATACAATACTATGGACGTGTGCCATAATAAGTAAAAGTCCTGAACATAAAATGCTAGTTTATTCATGCACAATGTCTCATTTCAAAGTGTTACTTCATTGAGGGAAATTGTGTTATTGCATATTTATTAATAATAAATACATCACATGTAAGAGAATTTAAATGCTGTTGTTTCACAGTGCTTTTGGATACCATGTAATATAAATGTAACAAGTAACTAGAGTATAATTGTCTAATACATAAATGTAGTGTAGTAAAAAAGTACAATGTTTCTCTGTAGTGAGTGTATAGAGTCGCATAAGGTAGTAATATTCACACATCACATTAGTCTCAGTTCTTCTCCCATAATATCCACACATAAATATCCCTTAGCTTTAATAATCATAAAAATCGGAGCTAATTTAAATCCTGATTTTTAAGGTCAGACATAGGAAAGAAGAAGTTATCGGCTCCATTACAAACGCACTAATGCTCCACTACAAACAAAAGCAAAATATGTGTGAAGTGTGAAAAGTAAAAGTAGTCATTGTGCAGTAAAATTATCCCTGTCAGTGTTTTACATTTATGTTTTATGTCTCATTTTAAGACTATGGATGTTAAAACATCACACTATTACATATTATTACATAGTACTATTGTGTATTACTTTTGGTAGTTTAATCTACATCAATTAATTTTACTGATCCTCAGTTTTTTGAGAAACATCTACCTCTAAAACATCAACTTTTCATGAACTCAGAAAACAGGAACTGATGTAAAATGTTTAATAACTTTTGAACCACTAATTCTACTAATATACTTTAAAAATTCAGGTAAAATGGAGATTCTCAGCTTTTCATCTACATCAGATATGATGGAACATTTATTTTCCAGTAAAACCCATGTAGTTTGACGAATGACAGTGGTTGTAGACACTTGTTGTGGTTAGTTAATGATATATTTTGCTGGAAAAGCCCCTTTTGCAAAATGCAGAGGATATTATTAGAATTAAAGGTAATGAATGACATAGGAAAAGTCAAATGTAGAGCAAAATTCATTTGGAAGTTGACACAAAAATAGCTTAAGGTCTTTAAGGGTTAAAGTTGCTGCAAATTCTAAGTTCCCCAAAACAAAGTGAAGGCACTGGCAGAAAGAGCTCAGAGTTTAAACATCGACAAATCCTGGTGTTTGGTATGTTTTAGAGGAGTTGAACATGAAACTTAATTACTGGTGAGAGAAGAAAAGCTTTTGTGATTCTGTATAAAATCAATGAGTGAATGAACCTAAACCTTTTTTTCTGTTTAACTTCACATGCACACAAGTTCAGATGGCACCGCCTTTATTTAAGGACAAGATGATTGTCACAAGGGTGGAAAAAAAAACATACTTGCAATGGAATCTAACATTTCAACTCACAGTCAACATCTTGTAAGTGTATTTTGTGCTCACAAAACGTGGCAATTCTTGTCAATAATTGATCTGACTACATTGTCAGTCATCAGTTTGGTCCACAGATCACATCATGTGCACTCCACAGTCCAACTACAGTAAGGATGATGAATACAAAGTGCAGTGGTTAACCAACATACATAGCTTTACTGATCCAGATCCAGGATTTTACAATATGTGTAAGACAACAAGTGTGGCATAATCCTTGATTTATTTTTCTGTGAAAGATCCATTTACAACAGAAAAAACAAGGTTTATGTTTTGAGGTACAACTTTTAACTGAAAGAGATTGTAAAAAACAGATGATTACAAAGAATTATGGCTAAAAAAATGAAGGTGATGAAAATAAACCAGCTGCTTCATTTTCTAACTGTATTTTATCAGTGCAGCTTGATTAAGAGCATCTGTGGAGCTACAGAGATGACCAGTGCAGAAAGAGCTGAGTCAAGAGGAAATTAAGGGTGTGTGTTTATCATAATCATGTAAAGCAGCACATCTGGTTAAACATCTGGTTCACATGTCCAATTAACTGATGACTGCATGATCATCTGATTTATTTAATGAAGTCAAACTCACAGAAAGTTAAATCACAGTTATAAAATATCTGAATCTTAAACAGATGCTTAAAAGATCAGGTGTGGTGGCAGCGGAGCGGTCGAGGTCGGGAAGTAAAGCGGTCTTTACGTTTTAGACCAGTCTTCTCCTTTTGCAGTCACGCTCCATCTGGTCCTCTGACGTGGAGGTGGTTGCGCCCAGAGGAGACACCTGGTTTAGCATGGAGTCATCGGAGGCTTGACCGAACAGGGCCATGAGCAAAGCAACACCAAAACCTGTGGCGCGCTCCCCCTGTGGACACACAACCCATCAGTGTCATACTGATACTGTAAAGTCATACTGGAACTTCATTTTCAGAACAAGTCCACTTCACTGAAACCTAAAACTGATAGAAAATCTTATAATGTGACCTTTTTAAGTAAGACTAGTGTGTGGTGCACAGCCAAGTCAAGCACCACTTCTTGTGCTTCCCTGTTGCTCTGCTGCTGTCACTGCCTTGAAAGAGGAAGTTTAATTACTGGCTAAACTAGTTTGAGCAGAACAGGAAAAAATATTTTGACATCACCTGATCATCACATTCATTTCCCAGTATTTGTCTCATCTATGGTTTTATTATTTCATTATGCAGATGTGGAAATTCCATATGTAGATACAAATGAATGTGCAGTTTATAGAATGTATTCAAATGCCTTTACTCAGAGTCAGTTAATCAGTAGACTGGAGTTTGCAGGAACTTGCTACCGCTACGCCATGTGTGTTATGTCGCCATAACCCACTTTAACAGGGACAAACTGTGAAAAGGCTCGGTCTGGACATGTTCACCTACTGACTCAGATGCCGTACTCTAAAGTCTAACACTCCTTTGTGCTGCTGACACGACAAACCAACAAATATGCAGCTGGTTGACCGTTGCAGAAAACTTAACATACGCCTACACTCGCAATACAACAGATTATGATGAATACTCTCAAGGCACAATCTTAGCACTGACTCATTAAACAGTGAACAGTTTGCAGAAAAAAAACCACCCCTGTTACTCACAGCATGGACAGGAGAGGCGATGTCGACATGGACCCACACCCCCGGCCAGTCAAAGCCCAAGTGGGAACCAATGAAGAGACCAGCGCAGGAGCTCTGGGCGTTCTCACGGTCCTGTCGAAGCACAAGAAGAACACGACTGTTGTTGTAGACTTTACTACCAAATAAGTAAAGCTCCTTTTACAATGAACAACTGTTAATATTAATGTGATTGCATAACCAGTCCTTGGACTTCTGTTGCATGTATTTCATTATCTTTTAAAACTATTGCTTCTTTTTCTATCTACTGAAACCTTCCAAAAAACAAAGGACCAAAATAAATAAATAAAATAAAATAATAATCATTAATGTTCATAAAGTATGTTGTGTAAATATAAAATAGCCATAAACGAATCGGAGGCACTCTGATATCTCAAACTGAACACCGATGAACTTTGTGTGCAACAGTTCTTTTTATCTTTTTATTTTTCAGGCATTCTGTCCCTGTCCTTGATGAATGTCTGACATCTTTAAACACATTTACATTTTGCATTTTTTGACCCAGTGAAGCAAAAACAACCAATTTATTTTATTCAAAACGATAATCATTTTGTTTGATGGAAGTGACTTCAAACAATGGAAGTTCCGTTAGTACTGGTCTTAGTAATGTGTAGTAGATGACAGAGAGGTGGGTATATACTTATGTTTATGATAAATAGAGAGTTGGCTTTATTTCCACTGTTTAAACCCTGAATTTGTTGGCATCTAGTGTTCAGTTTGCAGAACACAACTAACTGAAGACCACTCCATTCCCAGGTGTGACACCAACTCTAAATGCCCCATACAGATATAAAGAGGTCAATAGCAGAGAGTGAAAGGGTCAAAGTCCTGAACTGGACCACATGAGCAAAAGAGCGATAACAGAGATATCACATGATGCACTGTGCCACTGAAGTCAATGTTTAGAGGTTAATTTTGATGCTCAAAGGATGCCAGCAATTTTTTGGCTTCATGATGAGGACGTCGAAAAAGCACCGACTTAAAATCTGTGTGGAAATAGAGTCCATCATTAAATCTAAAATCGCAGTAAATTTGATATATATATTTTCTCAGATTTTGCACACTTGATGTAGTGTTTGTTGGGTATAGTGTGGAAATGGCATGAATGTAGAGTTGAAACAACTGTCCAAATATATTTCAATTCAAACAGAAGAATAAAGAGAAGATTTTGTTGAGATATGGGGACCAAAATGTTTCAATATGGGTGGGTTTTCTCCTGTTTATTGTTTCGGTGTGTTGTTGTTGGTATTTTTATTTCTTTATTTTAGTTTTTTCTCTTCCTCTGGTGGGATGATCATTGTTTTGGCGAGGCTATGATTAACTATGTACTTGCAGCTTAGAGTAATGTCAGGAGGTTGAAATAGTTATTAAAAGGGGTGGGATTAAATAAGTGTTTACTTCTTCCCACGCGATTTTGATGTTTAGATGACACTAAATTATATTAAGCATTTCTTTTGTATAACAGTATAAATGTCTTTTTTATTTTGGTTATGTTATGTTGATAATTTGCTTTGGGCATTTGCTTTGTTGGTAGTTGTATTATCCTTTTATGTCTGAAATAAAACACTCATTCATTCATTAAAGTAGCGGTAAAACCAATTCCCTCAGCGTTTTAACATGATAACTGTCATTTTCTTCCTCACATCATTATTAGAACTTCTGAAATGCATGGCCTCATTCTCATTCTGAGTCAGAAAAAAAACCCCATAATTATAAACACTATACTTGATAGAGCCTCCTCAATCATACACACTGCTTTGTTCCCGTCACTTACAGCCACAGAGTTTTTCATGTCAGCCATGGCAGAGGTAAACTCGCTGAAGTGCAGCTCGGGACAGTAAACCAGAGGGTGAGCCAAATCTCCGCTGCTACGTCCAGCACGCACACATGCGGCCTCCCACTGCTCACTGTTAGTCATCACAGCAGCGTGGTACTTCCCTGTGGAGATACCCTGGATGGGAAAAAAAAAAACAGATACAAGCAATACCAGTTAGCTGAATTCACTGTCAGCTTTGGTTTGAGGGAAATGTTAGTAAAACTACAGACAAACGCCAGCAGCAGTGTCTGTTAAAGTTGTTATCTACTGAGTGGAAATAGAGACTAAAAACACCTCAGTGGACACTTAATGTGGGAGGCTTAATAACAGTCACCAACCTGAGCCCCTGTCAACGTGGCCATATCGAGGATGATATCAGCTGACAGGTCTTTGCAGGCGTACACCACTCCATCAGCCAGCACCAGCCTGCCCTCTGCATCAGTGTTGTTGATCTCCACTGTCCTTGGGAATAAAGCACACAAATCACAGGTAAAAATTTAGAATATAAAGTGTACGAAGCAAAAACCAACTCTAAAATTATTTTAAAATGCCAACATATTTCAAAAGACTCACTTTCCAGAGTACAGAGTATGGATATCGTCAGGTCGAGTGGCTGTGGGTCCAACTGAATTCTCTGCAAGGCAAAATACTGCATGGAGATTATCCTTAAAGCCCTGAAACGAAGAGGAAAACGCCCAGGATTCTCACAGCAGTCTGAATAAAAACAGTGGAGCTGTAGAGGTCAGTCAAACATTAGCAAAATGACAGCTCACCTGTTTAATAGTAGCTTTGAAAGCTCCCAAAATAGCAGCAGCTCCACCACAGTCTCTCTTCATTCCTGGCATTGTGGTCTAAAGAAATTAAAAAACAAAAACAAAAAATATTATATGACTAACTTTAATTTCTGATGCTACTCATAATAATGCATTTGTGTGATTCATTTAATAACAACCAGTCAGTCTTTAAACAACATCACCTTCACACATTACTGAATCTACTGAGTAAAACGGGCCTTCTTATTTGCAGGTTTCAATGAGTTAAATTCCATGAATGCATCTTGAATGCAATTTAAGACTTATTTCACATTCCAGCGCAGTAGAGCTGGACTTATTGGTGTTATGGTAGGCACTGGATGGTACCCATTCCTAAGTCCCATGTGACTCTAATGCCTTTATACTATTATGCAATACATTTTTAAGACCTAAAATTTAGATGATTGGATTTTAGTCCTTTTAAGAACCAGTAGAAACCATGTGTCTGAACTCTCTCTACCAAGAAGATCAAGTTTTCCAATTACCGTGTTTGTTTGTCAGCAAAATTATGCAAATACTGCATCAGATTTTCATGAAGACTGGTGGAGATGTAGGACATGGGCTTCTAGTTGTGGAGTGACCTTCTAGTTGCATACGTGAACTACATGAGCTGTGACAGTGATCCCATGTCAACAGAGTGCTAGGAATAGGCTTAGAGCTTAAGCCAACAGATGCAGGTTCAGGGATCACAGAGACGACTGCATCTAAAGAGCTTTTTAAATGCAGCAGTGTGAAAGGTGTAAAGTAACCTAGAGCATAAAACACTTGACCAGAAACTCAATAATAGTGACCTGAATGACTGCACAGAGGAAATACTTGCCCCTAACATTGAGAAATGCAGGTCACTTATTTTTACCCCTTATCCATAGGATCTTACCTTTCCCTTGATACTGAGTCCTCCAGTGTCGTACACAATGCCCTTTCCTACCCATGCGATGGTTTGGGTTGCACCATCTGGTGTGTGACTCAAGACTGCTAAGGCAGGAGGATGCTCTGCTGCTTTTCCAACTCCATAAATCCCTGCAAGAGCAAATTTAGAGATGATTGTAACACTTTAAAGAGCTCTAATGAAGTTAACCAAATATCAGACAGAAGCACAAGTGAAGTAATTTTATAGCGAACTGTGTTAACAGCAGATTCTAAATTTTGTGGAACAAGACTTACAGTATATTAATCTATCATTTGTCATCTGTAAACAAAAAAGAGTTATCCCCATCCATTATGTAGACAATGTGGCATAATCCTGCTTTCCAATTCCAACTCAAACCTATTTATGGAACACCTTTCATACAAACACGAGGCCCAAATCTTGCTTTATGAAGCCAAACTTGAACAACACAGATCTCAAACACCAAAATACAAAATATGACATGGATGTATAGACATCTTACCTCCAAAGCCCCTTTGTTTCAGTTCATCTCCACGAATGATCACTGGAGTTATTCCTAAATCATTTCCCACAGCCTTGATCTCCTAAAAAGACAATTAGATTTCTGTGTCAGAGGACTTCAGCAAATGATTCTTACCAGTTATAAGTTTTCCCTTTAGCCTACCATTATAGATTTGATTTCTAAGGGGGGGGGTTATAAAGACCAAAATACCTCTGGGTGCAACTGGACAGACCTACAGCCAATCAGAGCGATGACATGTATGACCTGGTAAATTCCACTCTATAAATCCTGTTGGAAGTACAGCCAACACAACCTTCTAAATAATTAAAGCATTAAGTGCTGGGTTTTGTTCTTTGTTTATGGAAGGTACTGATGAGAAACCAGACTTGGATGTTGTCAATCGTCCCGGATTTGGCTTCAATATAAAGTTTGGCTCCCTTTTTAATTTATTTTTTCTTATTCAACAATCAGAAAATATATTTGCACGAGTTTCAGTGAAGATTTCAACCACATCAACTGCAACAGAATCAGGGATAAATTCTCTATTGTATATAAAGTCTCACAAAGCTGGCTGTAGGAACTGAAATGAGCTTAACAGACAAAAAAAAATTCACATTTCAAAAGAAAATAATGATTTGAATCAAAAACAGTTATTTACATAACGTTTATTAGATTTATTCATTTGAAGAATTATTTGCAGTTTATATACAGAATATTATACATTTTGACACTTTTAGAATGGGTTTATGATTGTATGTATGAAATTTCATTCAATTATACGTATTTGAGAATTAGTTATTTGTTTGTTCGTAATTGTACACTGTTTACTTTCTTCTGGACACTATATATAAGTCTGTAAGTAGACAGACAACAGGAAACATGAGAGTGGAGTCGTACCGTTTTTTGACCTCTCTTTGTCTCGTATTGTTTAGTTGTTTATTACATTAAAGGAACTGATTTATCACTGCACTGTCTCCAGCCAATTAACCAACTATTAATTAATTAAGATCTGTGGCAAGGACAAGTGAAGCAAAGAAGAAATAAATGAGAAGGTCTATTCAGAACCTAAGGATTTTATATTACATATTAGTGTTTCACACACAGATCAGGAGTTACAGATGAAAAGGTACTGTTGGTTATCTATAGGAAAGTGTCTGCTGCACAACTGTAGTGTTTCCAACAAGGACAAAAACAAATGCTTGTCTTAGACTCACAAGTCGATGCAGCCCATCACTGCATCAAACACGCCCTACAATAAACAGCTGTGACTGGCCTAGTCTGATAAAAGCCAAGGGCAGATCAGTCTAAATGGGGCTAAATCAGTCTGGTTCTCAGGCTTTGGTCTCGTGGCAAGGCTAATAAAAGCAGAACATTTGACTTACATCTAAAAAGTGATCAGTATTCATCTCATTGCATGGAGTGTCCACGATGCGAGCAGCCAGTCGTACTCCATCAGCAGCACTGGAGAGACACTGAAAATAAAGACAGATGATGTTTTAGAAAAAGCAGAGTGCAGAAAATCTACCCTTCAGTTTGCTGGCAACAAATTAAAGTGCAGTACATTCAAGATGTTAAAGTGATACTCAAAATGAAAAACTAACAACAAAATGCGGTACCTTGAGTTCTGCTGCATCCAGAGGACTGCTATCTTGTCCAACGATCACAAACTCTACTGTGACGTGTTTCTTCTCGGCTCTGCGTGACGATGTAGAGCGACGGGAGAAGATGGGAAAGGCCCTGGCGATAGCACAGGAGGATGCAAACACATCTGAGTGCTCACAAACCATCTGGAGGATAAAAACAGCCAGGTTAGCCAGTATCCCTGTCAAAATAGCAGCTCTGTAGCTCAAAGTGGTATCCGACTTCCTCCAAAATCTAACATGAAAGTTTTTTTGGATGTTACTGACCACAATGCAGCGGTTGTTCCCTCCAGGCAGGCAGGAACGAACCAGACGGGAGACAAAGTGGGCAGACGCTGGGCTGTTGTGTCTGCTGACCCGTGAAGGAAGAGCAGCCACTACAGCATTGTTGAGGTACAAAGGGCAGCTGTCCGTGGGGTTCGGGTTCAGAGCACCGAGAGCTGCCTGCCAGACCTGAGACAAAACAAACAAATTAGAATCGTTGGAATAGTAAACATATTTGCGCAAGGAATGTCCCCCTGCCTCCATCATCTCAACAATCTTGGAGGTATGTGGGCATGTTTTTCTATTAGTGACATCCAGCGAAGCACAGATTGTGAAATTCTAGGCTGATGCTGCTGTTTACAAGAACAATGTGACCTAAAGCCAACACCCAACTAATGATTACTTTCACTGTTGATCACTTTCTTTATTAATTGATTAGCCTTTTGGTTCAAAACCAAAAGATGTGTGGTCATTATTGTCATAGAGGGGGAAAAAACAGAAAATAATTCACATTTCAGAAGCTGGAATTCTGTGATGGAACAAGGATTCGTTTGTAGGTTAATGTTTACGATCCCAGGCCCGTCACAACTGTTACAGAATTGCCTTATCATCATTATTAGAGCTAATGGAAAATATTTAGTATTAAGTGATAACTGTCTCCTTCAACCTCTACAAAACAGCTGGATGCAACTACCAGATATGTCATTTCATCACTACTTTCACATCTCACTCCAGAGACTGAAATTTGACAGATGCTTTTTTTCATTATGTAGTTTCTCATTTCATCTCAAGGTACTTAAAGTCTACTGGTACCTGTCATTGTCAGGAATTATTTGTATATTGCTCTAAGAGGATAGTTATTTATGCAATACATGCAAACAGAAATGCAATTTTTGTGTGTCCAGTGTACAATGTTAAACAGTTCTTTTTCTTAATTAGATCTATTGAGCTTATATAATTAAGCCTTTGAACAGAAACAAACAATCCAGCATGAACTGGACAATTAATCTGTAACATTAAATTCATTATTATGACAGCTCTTCTTAGAAGTATAGATGAAGGTGAGTGGTGAGATTAAATCTTGATTTTGATTGATTTCTTTTGAACTAAAACTATATACCATATATGAGTGGATAAACACATTCACAGTTAATATACTACAAGATGCAAACAGGTTGCATTCTGAATTTCTGTTGAACAATAAAGGTGTTCAGAAGTACAATCGCAATTTTACAATTACAATTTTCAGAAAACAAAAACTTAATTGAATTCATTAATTGTATTGCCCATCCTAGACTATGCACTGAATTTGATACAAACTTGTTGACTCAACCAATTCAGATGAGGCCAAGACATTAAGAAGCAAGTTTGTTGTGAGAATCTAAAGCTTTCTAGTGTCAGCCACAATGGGACAGCAAAAACACTGAGGAAAAATTAGGGCGATGCAAGAAAGCGGAACAATACGTTCCTACTGAGTAATCATTATTAGAGTATAAACAACAGAACACTTTCCTTGACCTCCCAGATTCAGACTCTCAAGTGTCTTTACAGTCAGTGTTGCACAACCACCTCCGAGGACTTTGCACGACAGACAGCTGCTCACGACTGATCTCAGAGCAGATTATATGTCTTATACAGACCTCTGGACCTCTCAGAGCCCTAACCTCTGACACCAGGGCAGGATGTCATTCAGTTAAGAAACTTAGGTTATTTGATTTAAAACACTGAAAACAAGCTAATATCGGTTCTTTGCATAGTTTTATTAAAGCCAGAAAATGTACAGTTTAGCCTCAATAGTTATATAAATCTGGGCGCTACATTGTTCCGGGACGTCATAAAAAGTCTGCTTTCACTAGGTCACTTTTTTCCTAAATAAAAGCCTATAGAAGTTTTCATTCATAAAGTTAAGTCTCTCTGAGCCAGAGATAGTTATTTAACCTAGCCAACCTCTGCCACCGTCATGTCTATATTTACGTTAGCTTTAGGCGTTATTTAATCAATGACTGTAAGGCTAACTGCATTAGCTTACCCTACCGAGCTAAAGTTAGCCTGCTGCTAACGTTAGCTGTCACACTACCATCATCTTTCCGTCGTTACCTCTTTGCTAACGACTGGCTGCAGTTTCCCTTTGATTTGGCTCCAGCTGACTTGCTGCAGGTTGACATGTTGTCCGATGATTAGAACCGGACGGCTCTGTGGCTCGGAGTCGCCGGCAGAAGCCTTAAACTCCAGCACCACGTTCGCCATTTTTTGTGACCAGCTACGCAGACAGATGACGGTAACGTTAAAGAGAGCCGACCGCTGTCGTTCCGTGTCTTTCTTCCACTAACTCCAGTCCACACACCGGCGACGGCAGCCGGGAGGGACCAAACAGCCTTTAGTTTGATCATATAGGTAATCTGTGCCATTTATCGGCCTCTAGCGGCAAAAACAGCACTGACATGAATATAGAACACAAGCAAAAAGCATAGAACCAAAGCCTCCATATACTGTGAGTCTTTTACAACAGTTTTCAGTCCAATCTGGTACAAAAGAAGTACTGTTGAACTATGATTCTGTGGCAAAGTAATGATGAATTCATCTGTCAGTATAAATTGTTTGACATCTGTCCAATATTTCCTTGGTCAGACCTGTTTTTACTGGGTCACCAACAGGCTGTGTGAAACATAACATGATATATTGGCTATGTGTTGTATCTGTAAACAGTAACATGTACAGGCTTCAATTTGACAGATTTGAAGCTTCCAGTAGTCTCCATAGAAATGTCTAAAATATTTGTGATATTGCTCATAAAGATTTACAGACTGATGGGTAAAAGTGACTATTTTCTCATATGGACGGAGACATGTCATCTTTAAGTATTGTACATAACCTTTGGGGAAAGGTTTGAAGCTCTGAAAATGAATGAACTTATTTCAAAAACACAGAGAGCCCCTACATCACTACCACAGAAATAAAAACAATCAGGCAGAAACTCCTCAAATGTTAGAGATTTATTCAATTACTCTCACATGAACAACCATTGTTTAAGTTGTTTCATCCTTACATCTCATACATGATGGAAGACACACAATTAACCATCATAAAAAGCTGAAAAACCATCACTGCATATTTGTTTAAAATTTAATTCACGGTGAAAGGTTACTATCTTTTTTTTCAGTGAGGTGATTCACTCAAAATAAACAAGCATGATGCTCTAAACAGACAGATTTCTACTGTCATTTAATATAATGGTAATTATTTAGATTTAATCAAATATTTGCATAAAATATGTCCTATTGCAAAATGTAAACTTGTGTCTGAGTGCAAACAGTTTAAAGCCATTTATAATAATATAACAGGTATTTTTTTCAAAAATATTGACTAACAATTGGTAAAGGGGAAAATATCATGGGCTTCGTCTGTATACAGCTTTTAGATTACAAAAGGTAAACATTTAATGAACAACTGTACTGTCAAAAAACTATAGAGGCATTAACATCTTGGTACAACTACACATGCATTGTTCTCATTGACGCAATTTCAAAAAAATGACATAAAATGTATCTGTGAGCTCTTGCACATTTTCCATTTATAAACCTACACATGTCAGTTGTTTACCAGGCACATGTTGAAAAATACTGAGTTAAATGTTGAACAGTTTATAGAAATATGGCTGCAGGACGTTTTCCCAGGCAGAAAAACTATGTAGCTGCATCAGAGTTGAGTCATTTTTACATTTGACAAAGGCCACACAGAGACCTAATTTAATATTAAAGCTACCACAATGTGATTATAAAATTAACAGTATATTCATCATTTGATAAACTTGCTAAATTATTTCATCAAGCAAAAGTGTCAAACAATTGAATGCTTAAAAATGCTGTTTTTTTCTTGGTTTTAGCACTAAATCTCTTTGGAAAGAGGAAATAATCCATTTTAAGATACTGTGAGAATGCTTTTCACACAATTTTATCAACTTAGCATCTAGATAAAAGTGGTAACAGATGGATTAAAATCAAACTAATCTTTAGTTTCAACAATAAAATGTCACCAAGGATTCAAGACTTGAACTCACAAAGCATGACAGCTTATTTTTCCTGTGCTTGTTTATCTGTTTATATGAAGAGGTATAGTTATTTCTATTGAATATAAAATATTGAAAAGTTGAAATAGTATACTTTCATTATACTTTACATTTCTCTGGCTCAAATGTGCTTATGTTTTTGCACCTACAGTACAATACAGTACAGACTGACCTGAGGTTAATACTCAATAATTTGGGATCTTCATAATAATATCATTAAAAGATAACTTCATTTAAAGTTTACTTACACCAAACTAAACAGTACACTATATAATTCAAGAATACATACACTAAAATGTAACTTATTAAGATCATAATGACATTAGCATAATAATTTTTAGTGTCTGCTACACTCTG
This sequence comes from Apogon talboti, assembly GCA_037367365.1. NCBI lineage: Eukaryota > Metazoa > Chordata > Actinopteri > Kurtiformes > Apogonidae > Apogon > Apogon talboti. The sequence continues at coordinate 21,019,425 of JAPQRQ010000022.1, forward strand.
GATACACTAAGAAAATAGTCTTATTAGTTGCATAAAAGTTAACAGCATCTATTAGATATTTTAGAACAAGAGTAAAATGCAAAAAGCCACACACACTTACACATACAAATACACACGTACACACAATCATCCAGGTATTCTTGCCCTTGTTTCCTCTGAGGAAATAAAAATTTCTGGCTCAAGTGAAGATCTGAAAAACATGAGCCAACTGTAAACAAGCTTCAAGTAAGAAGCCTGTGTATTGTGCTAATGTTAGAACTTTTGTTCATTTCTAATGGCTAGTAATTCACCAGAATGGCTATTAATAATGTAAGAGGTCATCTATTTGGACAAATTTATAAGACTATTTTAAAGAAGCAATCAATGCTACTAGTGCATGAACTCATACTGACTGTGCAAGAGAAGCAGCTCTGTGTGACATGTTCATGGTACGTAGCTAAGCATGGAGACCGGGGTGAACGTCGGTGTGAAATTTCACTCTGTCATACACCCGTGCAGGCCAACAGTGCTCGGGCGGTCTTTGACATAGGTGTGACACATGCTGCCACTGGACCCACAGGTGGCAGCGATGCCACAGTTCTTCAGGATGGGGTTGAAGTGCGAGGCTGTTCCAGTGCAGGCCTCTCTGGGAGGGAAAGGCTTCATGGTGGACAGGATCAGAGCCAGACAGTCCGCCACGTTCTTGTTCGGCGCACATGCCAATGCTGGTGTGTGTCCTGTGAACAGTTAAAAGGGTTGTATGACTCATTCACACAATTTACACTAAGATGCAGGCTTTGATAATGTCAAGCAAGTCAAAGAAAAGCAAAAAAACGGCTGTAGAATACAGAGAGATAAAGGGGCTGCTCTGGCCCAACTCAAGTAGCTGTTCACCTGCACCTAAAAAATCATCAATGACTGATTTTAGAATGTATTGTTAACCCCTATTTGGACTGGACAAGTATTATCTGTGGACCTCTGGTAGTTTCGATTAATTGCAGAGGTTGACAGTGATCTTAATCCTGTGTAAATCTGTCATTTCTAAAGTAAAAATCTCACTACAAATGCCCCACCCTATTTCAACCAATGCAGAGGTCTTGTCATAATATTAGACTGTGATTGGCAAAATTTTTTTTGTTTCTGCCATGACATTTATCCAGCCTGTTTCCTGACCTATGGAGGCAGGTCGAAAAATTATGTTTTGGGTGTACATTCAGGATAACACAGATATTCACTGAAAAAAACTAACTTGAATCCCCCAGAAAAGTCTCAAAAGATTAGACTTAGACGATGATATGCACGACAGCAGCTGTAAGGACTATTTTTCTGTCTGTCAATAGTTATCTGTAAGCTGTGAGCCTTGACATTAGAACCAGAGAATAATTTCAGTAAATACAGGTAAAAAAAAAACATGACTTTGTTTATCTCGTGTGGATGTGCCACAGGTTACAGTAGTCCCATGCCAATAGGGCTTTATGTGGTGTTTGTTTTTCCTCAGTATTTATGGGCTGTAGGTCACCTGTTACCTTGAAATTCCGTGTTATTATCAACTGTTCTCGTGGTAAAATGTTCTCCCGATAGTTCATTTTTTTCTGTGCTGATTAGAGTTGACACCAAATCCTCTTAAAAACAGAATCACACCACTAATAGAGGGGGAGAAGTTCTCAAAACTAGTTTTTAAAAATATTTTTGTTGTTTTATCAATACAAAAAATGCAGCTGTATTAAGTAACTCACTATCACTATCTTCAGCAATGTTTAAATATGACACAATTTATATTTACAAAAAAGGTTACACTAAAACCAGGCATGAGTTGTTGCTATGGAAACAATACACCGTCTCATCTCACTGTGCTGGTTTTCATAACGCTGCAGACTAGTGCTTTGCTGGTGGCAAGTTTTCAGCTTTCCTTGTCACGAATGTTCAATCAGAATTGAAAAAAACACAGATCTACTTACCCTGCTCATCTACAGCCATAACCGCTGCTCCTCTACTCAGCAACACCTGCACCACAGTTGCCAGGCCTCTTCTGGCAGCAATGTGAAGGGGCCTGTTCAGAGGGAAAGAGAGAGAGGTCTGCTTAGAGAGTGGTCAGTGGGGATAATATATGTCATGCAGGTAGAGTGATCATAGTTTAAGGACAATAAATATTTTAACTTACATTTGTAAAGAGCTGTTTGTTGCATTTATCAGTGAGGAGTCACTGATTTCTCCAAGGATTAACAGGGCACACATTTCATGACCCTGCAGAATAAAACATAATCCTAATGAATTTAACTCATCAAATAAAATCTATAAAGATTTAATTGTATGTAAAGATCCAATAAATTCTCCAAAGGTCAGATGAAATGTAATCACATCTATAAATCATTAAATCCTAATTTATCATTGTATTTTTTATTACAGGGTTACATTTGATAATACAGCATCTCAATTATTTTATAGCCTCTGTTTTGGAAGGCTACTATAATATATACATCTGAGAGTTATTGTGTCATTGTGTCATGCACACATGCATATATGTACACGTGACCTTGCTGCAGGCTAAGTGAAGGGCAGTGTTATTATTGGCATCCACCAGGGTCAGGTCAGGTTTTGCGTTTTGTAGCAAAAATTCTGGAATGAAAAAAATAAGAAACATTAAACGCAGGCCTTCTGCATGTTGAGGATTTACTTTTTTTCTGTGGAGAAAGGTAACCACTGTAAGGATGTGAAAAACAGAGCAAATGTGCCAAAAGATGAAATACAGTTTTATGCATCTCTAAAATCATTGAGAGAAAATTTATTGACTGGGAAAAAGTCAAAAAACAAGGTGTAAATATAAATGGGCTGTGGTTGTGAGAGGAAGTTGAGGGTCACATACCAACAGCTCTGGTCTGGCCACAGTCAGCAGCGACCATCAGAGCAGAGCATCCAGAGTGATCTACAGTGTTCACTTCTGCTCCCTGGGCCAGGACCAGCTGGAGCCCAGCAACATTTCCTGAATAAGCAGCTGCATGCAACGGGGTCCTGCATTCATACAACATGGAAAAAACCAAAGAAAACCAAAAAAAATCATTGGATGAGCAGTTTGCTTGTTTGGAAGATGATGAAAATAAAAAACCAGTGTTTAATAAAAGGTGGTACATAGTCATACACTGATTTACTGTCAGAGAGGAACTCACCTTCCTTTGGCATCACAAACGTTAACAATCTGGGGGCCGACTGTCTTTAACAGACGATCAGCAGCTACTTCATGTCCATTAACTCTGCAAATGAATGAAGTAAATTAGACATAATGTTAAACTATGGACAATATCTTTTAAATAAATACATGACAGGCATATTAACTGTAGTACTCACAGAGCACAGTGCAATGGAGTGAAGGGATTTCCTTCCTGGTTGCTATAAAGCTTGTTTTCAAGTAAAGTGTGTAAGCATTTGTCATGCCCTGAGGAGAACAAGAACCAAAGTAAAAAACGATCAATATACAATTCCCGATTTGGCTAATATTTTGTTGTCAGTCTCACCGTGGTAGGCAGCCCAGTGGGTGGGTGTGTAGCCTCTGTAGTCCAACATGGAGTCCAGAGGGTCAGCCTTCACAGCAGCTTTCACCAAACTGTGGAGAACGTCTGTGTGGCCACACGATGCTGCAAGGTGCAGTGGGGTCGTTCCCTGAGAGTCCCTACACAGAGCTGAGGCACCGTGGTCCAACAGAGCAGATACACAGTCCTCACTGCCCAACATGGTCTGTAGGGCAATAGGAGAGACACAGGAAAAGCACATCAGGAATGTAGAAGAGAATGGAAACGCATATTCCTCCATTTACATAATTCTGCCATTAAAATGACTTACAGCTCTGTGTAATGCGGTGAAGCCCTTTTTGTCTGCAGCATCAGCCTTCGCTCCTTTTTCCAGCAGGATGTGAACACAATCGGTGTGACGCCCCACAGTTGCCAGCATGAGAGCCGTCCTGCATGCAACAAACAGAGAACACACACCTATAAGAGGAATTCTCAGACCATATATGAAAGTATGTAAAAGTCATGCCTGGTGTTTACCAATTTACCAAACAAAATATGAAGTGACTCACTGTCCCTGTGTGTCTGGACTGTCGATAACATCAGCACTTTGTTCCCTGTTGACCAGCAAAAGCAGACAGTCCATGTGGCCTTCAGCAGCTACAGAGGAAGAGGAAGAGGAAGAGCACGCAAATCACGTTCAAGACCAATGACATGAAAATTTGTTACATTAAAAATAAATAAAACTGTGTACTGTGAAGTGTTAATATTACAATAATCCATGTCAATGTGGCAGTTACCATGAATGGTTAGTTAAATTTATAAATATTGACAGCACTGTTACTAGTGACTGATGTGGAGGGTTCACATACTTTAGCCACAAACAATACTTCAGACTGGATAGTTTTTCACACTGTGTAAATGACTAAGATGAATGGTTTCATCTTAATTGCC
>JAPQRQ010000022.1:21054777-21066873 GCA_037367365.1 Apogon talboti
TGTGTATTTTGACAGGTGTTTCTATCAGCACTTCTGTTGGTCTAATGTTCTAAAAGTGATGTTCTAATGTTCTAAAATACATGTTCTTTTCACCTTACATGTGTTTTTCTTGTATTTTTATATATACTTCTTGGATTTTAGGGTTTTTTTGCCACTTATGGACAAGGAACCAAATATGGTTACTTCACTGACCTTGATTTTCTACATGACAATAAAACATTTTGAAAATTTTTTCAAAAGTAATAAAGTCTTGTTATGTCCTCTGAAATCACACTGAGGTTGAAATGCTGAATTTCAGAGTTTTTCTACGAGTGCCTTATAAAGGGTTAAGTGACTGGAAGGGGTTTATTTCTCTTATGTCCCCTGTAGATCTGGAGTCACATCAGCTAAAAAAGTGAAAATATCACTTTTGAGAACTGCTTTCAGTGATTTCTGAAAAGTAGTCAGTTACAAAAAACCCTGACTGATTTATTCCTATTGAGTAGTCAGTTAAACTAATCAGTGGTGCTAGTTGAAAAAATAAAGAGAAAACATACGAACATTATTTTTTGTTTGACAGAAATGTGATAGCTTCAGTCACATCGAAATGTTTGTCCAAAAGTGCACACGACGGTAAGAACGCCAGGTGTCTTCTAATCTTTTTCATTTCTTAAACTCTTTTGGTATAATTAGCCTGAATCCCTAGTACAACATGCTACTCTTCCGGGTTGTTGCCCTGGTAACAGCTGATCCTCTGGACATGTCACCATCTTCCCGGCCACGCGGGGGCGCTGTCTCAACTCAAGCTCCATCCTGTTCAGAGGGTCGGTTGCTACGTCACCAAATTTCACCGAATGTGATGGAACAGCGTGGAACAACGTAGACACAGGTCTGTAGAGAAACACACCGCCAGAAATTCGTAAGTTAATCGAAAAGTTACACAAAGTGTTTGGTTTTGTGTCGCCATCTTTCTTTGGGTCATTGTTAGCAGTACAGTAACAACACTGAGTCTAGCCGGCTAACTTACTCGCCAATGAATCACTTGCATGTAGTTGTTGCTGGCGGATGTGTGTGCTGACATAAATCTGTACATTCAGATGCAAGATGAGGGAAGCGGCTCTTCTGCTTGTACCGTGTGTGGTTCTGTGTCTCCTCCTGAGCTCCAGCCAGGCTGCCAGACAAGGACAGGACATCAGATGTGGAGGTATGTGTCTGTACCTCTGCTTCCTCATAGTCTGTACAGCCCATATCATGTCCTGATGGGTGCGTTCTCCTCCCCTGTTGCCTACAGCTTGCAGGGCTCTGGTAGATGAGATGGAGTGGGCCATCTCCCAGGTAGATCCCAAGAAAATGATCCAGACTGGATCCTTCAGGATCAACCCAGACGGCAGCCAGTCCATCAGAGAGGTGAGCCTGCAACAGTGCAGTGGTTACTGTTCTGAAGTACACATCTGAGGCATTTGACAGAAGTATTTCCATGTTATGAGACATTTCTTTGTCAGCTTTAGTTAAGAGTTACTTTAGGATGAAGATTTTACAAAATGTGTAAACAATAATACAAAATGCATCACACTGAACTAATGTTTTTCCACCATTTTGCTTCAGAAACTGTGTGTTTGGTCACAATTCAGATGGCTCTGACTGAACAGTTCAACTAATAATAGTGGTTTTATTTTTCCTTTGAAACTTAATTTAATTTCAGTTAATTTCAGTAACTGCTCAAATCATCTGATATTTCACCAAAACCAAAGATTTGAGAAAGTCAGACTATATCCCAACATTGTTTGTTTTTTGTCTTTTTTCCATCTCCCACTAATGTACTGATGTCATCTTTAATAATATACCCATCAGAGAGACCAAACCAATACCAAATAGATACTAACTAGGGTCCCACACGCAAAATTTTGTCTGGTCTTTAGCTTTGATTACAAGACACATTTGTCTTTTACACAACAAAATGCTTATGAAATGTCACTAAAAAAAACATCATATTTATTTCAGTCCAAAGTTACATTATTTTTTTTTGCTATGATCTTGTTTTGAAGATGTGAGAGTCAGACCTTTGTGTAAAGTCTTCTCCATCACATTCCACAGATTCTCACTGGGGTTCAGGTCTTAACTCTGGTGGCCAATCCATGTGTGAAAATGTTGTTATGATTCATCTGGCTCCTTAGTGATGAGTTTCATATCATGTACTATTGATTATGTTGAAGTTTTACAGCTTTTTCACACAGAAACAGGCAAGAAAGTTGCATGAAGACAACACAAATATAAAGGAGTGTGAATATGTCACAGAATAGGGTAATTTTCAGCAGAAGTTGTTTTTATAGACGATCCAGACACAAGAACAAAATGATGTAATGTGATGATGTACACTGTAGTTATACTTTAAACCTTTTATTTTTGAGTACTGTACTGATATAAAATTACATATACCATAACAGATTGTTGTCATATCATTCACTTCTAACACTAACTGGAATTGTTTTACAGAAGCTACTGTAAAGTGTGATTCCTTTTACTAAACTATTTTCTGATTGGACTGGTTTAGTTTGTTTCCATTCACTCTGATGCCACCAGGTTCCTCTCGCCCGCTCCGAGGGAAACCTCCTGGATCTGATGGAGAGTGTGTGTGAGAGGATGGGGGACTACGGCGAACACACAGATTCTTCCACAAGCAGAAAGTCGTACATTAGGATCAAATCTCGGAGCGGTGAAGCCATGGACCTCTCAGACGCCACGCTGGATACGAGAGTCACAGCCAGTTTAAAGTTTGCAGTAAGTAAACACCTCTGTGCTCGTGAATCCTACAAACAGACCATATATACTGAAATATGTTTTAATTCTTCCACTTACTATCTTTTAAGTTTTACTTGTTGAATAGTGTTTATTTTGATTCATGTTGTCAGTGTGAAACAATTGTTGAGCAACATGAAGATGAAATCATTGAATTCTTCGCTCATGAGACGGATAATGTTAAAGACAAACTCTGCAGCAAGAGAACAGGTACATTTGCAACTCTATATAACACCATTTTATACTTTGTTTTGTGAATCCACTACATTAATTGTGACGTTCACTGTTCTCTGCAGATCTCTGTGACCACGCTCTGAAAATCCCCCATGATGAACTTTGATGTCTGCCCACGGCTACTGTTTCTCCTCAGCCGAAATGGAGACGCCTGGTGCTGTAATATTTTTTAGTTTAGTTCACTTATTACCATTTTACACAGTGTCACTGGTGGAGGATGGATACAGATCCTTAAAAAAGTAAAAAATAAATAAAATAGAAAATCCACCTGTAAGAAATAAAACCATTCCTGTGACTGGGGGGAGTTTTAAAGTTGCTCATAAACTGTTAATTTATTACATTTTTCAGTACTCCTTTTCTCTTACGGCTTATGTCTTGCTTTTAAACACTTTACTTGGCAATATAAATATAAACCAACACTCCCAGCAGATTCAAGCCCTTAATGTCTGCTTAAAAAAATGAAATAAACTGTGAATAGTAGGTTGAGAGCATTAAAAACATCAAGCGGTCATTAAAATTAATATGCAAGTTTTTCGCAAAACAAGATGCCACAAAATTTGACAAATTCACCATATTTTGAATAAATTTCCATTATCACAGGAAAAATTGGTGATAGATTAAGGATACATTATGCAAGAAAAATCTGTTTTCATTCCAAGACACAAAATGCACCTTTAACATCGAACAGATGTTTCTGAATTATTGCAGTCAAGTACCATCACTGGAGAAACCTCAGAACCGTTGGTCCAAAGATGAACAAGATCGAGATTATTGTCAGAAATGTCTGAATATATCATGCATTTTCCACTACAGAAACAGGTATTTGGTGATTACTTAAAAAAATCGGGGTGGAGTAAAATAAATATTTAAATATTTTGGACCTAGATATAAAGCAACATCCATCCATTAGTTTAACACTGCGTAGAGTTTAGTTAAATTTAATAAATGTACTGAATTGACTCCCAGGGAATTTATATGCTGTTTGATAATGTGATCCAGAAACGTATTATATTATGAATGACAATGAAGTAGTCATTTACAAATGGGCTGAAATCATTGGTTGTTTTAACTAGCATGCCTTGGCTGCAGTACTAAACAGTGGGGTTTTCTTTCTGGTAAACACTAAAGCCAGGTTCAATGCTCGTTGTATTTAAGATTTTCACTTTGTTTCTGTATCAAGTTCACTAAAAGGTAACTCCACTAGGGTGTGCTGTAGTCCACGTCTGATCTTTGAGCCTAAATTGAAATGTCCTCAGTTAAAGATCCTAATGCTGTTACTCTCCATGTAAAAAGAGGTAATAAGATGAACTTAATATCTCATGTGAACATTCTCCTGAAATGTCCTGTTTTTATATAAACTTTGTAAGTTTTCCTCATCTGTTTTGTCTTCAATCAACGGAAATATATTTGTACAACATCAATACAAGTTCTCCATCTAGTTTATAGCAGGGACTGCATGGTTTGAGATCTTGACAACAACTGTTTACTGATCACTGACGCACATAATATCATAATATATATTTAAGCAACACTGAAAATACTGTTTTACTCAAATTACACTTGTCTTTCTTTTCATGTTAGTAATATGTGTATTGAAAATAATGTTGACTAACATAACACTGAAATACAAGCAGCAACATCATGAAGAATGAAACCTATAACTATAAATGGCCAGACTGACTACCAGAAAAATGTATTTGAAAAGTTTGGAAAAAAAACATTGTTTGTTGGGTTAGTAATGAAGCACAGTTTTCTCAGTATTTTTTTTGCACTCCATTGTTTTATTTATTTACAGTGCAGGGTGATGGCTTAAATTTGCCAGAAATGTCACCACATCATGAAATAACAAATAATCAGTCTTCTACTCCAATTCATCTATAATCTCACATCTTACCTAAAAACACATTCTGTCTGGATGTCTAGATTTGGGGGATGAAATCTACTATTTAAGAACCGTTTCGTAGAATAAGAATAATTTGTTTCTTCATTTCTACAACAATGAAAGTTATCTCTACCTTATAATAACTAACTTAAAATATAGAATACTTCAAATATTACACACAAAACATTTTATCAAAACAGATGCTAAAAATATTACATCTATCTGCATTCTTTCTCATCCAACGACTTCATCTGCAGCCTTAGTATGAACACAACCCTCTTCATTTCCTTTTTGCTCTGTTTCCATCACGTCCACAGGCTCACCTGGACGTTCCTCTCTCTGACAAGACTCAGTTTGACTTCTCTTACCTCCATCCTCATCATCGTCGTCTTCCTCAGCTGCCGTCTCACCTCTTACCTCCCCAGAGCAGCTTTGCTCTTCATCAGTCTTGTCAAATTCTCTATCCGTGTCCGTCTTGCTTTTTGTCACAGCTTCAACGTCCTCGTCTTCTTCAGCCACAATAACGGTGTCCTCAGAGTCGTGGCTGCTGATGCTGCTGCTGCAGGACAGTGTGTCTTCACCATGTTCATGTGGCTCCTCATCAACTGGATCCTGCTCCTTCTGTACGTCCTCAACATTTTGAAGTACCTGCTGCTGTGCTTCATCACGTATTGGCATCTTTCCCTCTTGAATTCCTCCATTACAATAAGACAAAACATCTACAGAGTTCATGTCCACCATCATGTCTTCCACTGCGCTGTCTGGATCCCACATGTCAGTCGCTTCTTCTTCTTCATTCTCAGAGTCTGGCGCTGTATGTTTCCTGATGCGATTCACGGCGTCCCACAGAGATTTCGGATACTGTGGCTTTTCTTTTTGTTCCGCAGATGGAGGGTTGGAGGACGTACTTTCACATACTTCATGAGCAGGAGGAGAGTCAGAGGAAAAGGGAGATGGAAACTGACATGCTTGTTCACAGGAGTCCAGATGAAGATGTGGTGGAACTGTTTCAGGGATGAGATTTAGAGCTGAGGAACCAACTGAGGCAGTTTCTAAAGCAAACTCTGAATCTGAACTGTGAGTCACTTGTGATGGAGAAGTAACCTGAGATGGTGGGAGAACATCTAAAGGTGATTGGTGCACCTCATGGTTGGAGTTTGTAGGTAATGGAGAGGAAAGATTAGAAGATCCTGCCTCTATTTCAGTTGGACAGGCATTTTCTTTGAGATCTGTGTGTTCTAAAGCATCCAAAGGATCCTCATCAGCTTCTTCATGCAATCCATCTTCACATGTATGTGTCTCATTTCTAAATGCAGCCTCCTCACTTTGGACAAATTCATATTGTTTCAGTAACGTCTCAGTCTCTCTTTCAGTTGGACAATGATTTTCTTTGAAATCTGTTTGTTCTGTGCCTGAAAGATCCTCATCTGCGTCTTCTTGCAAACTCTCCTCAGTTGTATGAGTGTCATTTGCAAACGCACCTTCGTCACAAAGGACAAATTCAGATGGATGCTGCAACATTTCAGTTTGCCAATCATTTTCCTTAAATTCTGGCTCTTCTTTAAGGTCTGAAGGATCCTCCTCAGCTTCTTCATGTAAACCATCAGTTGAATGAGTCTCATTTGCAAATGCAGTTTCCTCACTTTTAACAAATTGTTGCTCCAACATTTCAGTCTCTCTTTGAGTTTGACAGTCTGTAGTGTCTTCTTTAGCTAGTCCAGTTATTTGGTCCCCCTCTGTCATTAGAGTCTCTTTTACACAAGATACATCCTCTGTTACACCATTCTCCATCTGGTGCTGCACATCACTGACCTCAGTAGCATGTTCTATTATCGTTTCCAAAAGGCTGGCAGGAACCTCATTGTCTTCTGTCATCTGGTGTTCATCAGTGACATTATTTTCCTCCTCACAAGCAGATTCAGTTTGTTGTGGTGACTCCAACTGCTGTGTCATGTCTTCTGTCAGAGGCTCCATATTGATGAGCCCATTGTTTACTAGCTGTGTTATTTGTCCATCTTGAGCCTGGCCCTCAAAGCACAAATGATCTTCTGTCAGTCCTTCTACTGTTGGATCTGTTAGACTGAGAGGGGGTCTCAAAGGCTCATCGGCATGAGAATCTGAGCTAGGGAAGTGCTCCGCAGATTCAGGGGGAACAGGGGATGGTGTGGTAGGAAGGGGCGGAGCTTCAGAGTGAGGAGATTCAAGATTTGTCACTGATGTAAGTGCAGACAGCTCAGGATCAGGACATTCCTGTGTGTTTGACTGTGAAACATCTGGTAAAGATGGAAGGTCTGAGGATGTAAGTGTGAGGGAAAGAGCAGAGTCTGCTTCCTTGCAGTCAGTGGAAGGTGAGAAAGAATTAGAGATGTCAGGAAGTGGATTTAGATGTGTGTCTTCATCAAGCAGATTTTCATTTTTCTTGTCTTCACTTACTTCTTCACCACTGGGTTCACACACAGGATCCTCGGCCGTTTCACTTTCATGTGATGTTTGAATGTCTGCGTCAGGATCGAATTCAGTCGTACTCTGTGTAGGTACACCGGTCACCTGATCCTGAGGTTCAGCAAAACCACCCTGACATTCATTCACCACCTGATCTTTGGTATCATTAAATTCCTTTGAACACAAACCATCATCTGTCTGTTCAAGTGACTCCTCATTCTCAGATGTGTCCTGGGAGATTTGTTCAGTTGCTTTATTCATGTCAGTATTTTCACTTGAAGGAGATACAGCTTCCTCGTTGCTCTTTTCACTTGAGTCAGTGATGTCGTCGTCTAAAGGAATTCCTAGGATTCTCTGGGCACGCTCCTCCAAGGTTTCCCTTTCAGAAACTAAAGATGAGGGAATGGAAAGGAAAGACATGTCGCTGTCGTCCTCCGTTGACTTTTTCTCCACCATATCTGAGTCCATTTCAGACTCTTTATATTCATGTATTTTCAATGGATCGGACTCAGTTGCTGTTTCACTGTTTTGTGTGTTAGGTGTGATGTCCTGGTCCAACTGGACAGACTCTGGAGAGACATCTGCTTGAGTATTAATTGGATTGTGTTCATCAGAGCTCAAGTATTGAACATGCTCTTTCTTTGGTGACGGAATCAGCTCCATTTTGACGACGCAGGTGGTGTCGATGAGCAGCGTCGGGTTACTGTCCTTGGGTTCTGTCTCTGTGTCTTGTTTTCCTTCATCACCATCACTCGGATCTTCTTGTTTGAGTACACCATCTGAGTCTACGTTCAGGCAGCTTGAGTTAGTCTCAGCCCTGCTTGTGAAACTAGGCTCCCTCCATAAAGGATATTTGACCGGTGCTGACAGCAATGGCTGAGCAGCTGGTCTCCCAAATGTGGAATCAGGTTCATTTGTTTTTTGTTGGCTGACATCATCTGCATCAGCTTTGTTTAATACATTCTCACCTAGACTCTCACTCTGAACACAGATAGGGGACTCCTGCTGTTTGTCTTGGGGACTTAGCTGCACAGAGGTTTGTGCTTGTGATCTAAAGTCTACTTCATCTGCAAGCTTCAGTGTTTGGCTGACATTAGTACTGTCTTGACTTTTAGAAACCTCTTCTACCTCTGTGCTGTGAATATTTGTCTGGGGGGTGCAAAGCGGCAAACATGGCGTATCAGTTTCTGCTCCCGCTATTCGGGACACAAGGCAGAATATGGTCATCCCACCTGTCTTTTTATTTAATCTGAACTTCCTTCCTTCAATGACTTTTGAGTATGTTGCCTCATTTATCTTTGCATTGGGAGTTTCTGGCATTGTTTGCTGTAGTGATAACACACACTCAGGCTGCACTGCACTGCTTGCAACACCTGGTTCCTTTCTTTGCTTGTAAACTTCAAGCTGTGGTTTTGTGAAGTTGTCTATCTCGGCCCTCCTCATATCATGCAGGTCTTTAGAGAAATCCTGCCTTTTAGGTTGAGACTGGTAGACTTGCCTCTTAAGTTCTTGCTCCCAGTTGGTGTCATACTGGGGCGTTGCTGGTAAACTTTTATGTGGGGTGTTATAAGGAGGAGGAGCGATATAACCAGGGGGCTGGCTAAACATCCTTCTCTGATAGCTCGTCTTTTCCTGTATGTCCAAGGAGTGGCTTGTTTCAGGAGCAGGAGCTGATGATGGGTTATAGTTTGGAACCTGCTGCCTGCTCCCTCTGTCCCATAGTCCTGACTCTCTGATATTTGCAGGTGGTCTGAGTTGGGGCAGTGCTGCCACTCGGGGGTCAGCCCCACTCCTGTTGTCCCTCTCCGTAGCCCTGCTCTTGTCCAATAAACCCTGGGAAGCCCCCCTCAGCTCGGCCTCTATTCGCCTCCTCCTTGGAAGTGAATGACTGTAGCGAGCCGCCCAAGCCTCCAGCTCTCGATAGCTGCTGTCGTTCCTCTTGGACACTTCCCTGTTGTAGTGGACAGGGCTCACGGGCTCCCACCTCCTCTGCCATCCCTCCCTCATCATTCCTCTCTCATATTCCCTCGCTGCCCGTTGAATTGCCGTCCACTCTCTGTCTCTGGCCTCTTGATGCTGATACTCTCTCAGTTCCTGCTGTTGCTGACTGTGACGGTCCAGAATAAAAGGGAACTGGGAAGCAGTTGGTGGAGCCAGCTCGGGGTCGTTCCAGTTTGCGTACTCCTGCAGAGACCCTCCTGTTCTCGATCCTGGTACGGTCCAGTAACTGGACTCCCTGCCTTGATCCTGCTGCTCGCTGTAGTACAACGGATAATGTATTCTCTGATATCTGTCGTGGTAGCTGGGGGTAAAATGATAGAAAAACATTTATTAATCCAACTGCAATATGTATTTTCAGGAATCCACCTGCAGTTCACTTTTAATATTATAGTATATTGTGTTTTCATCATTGTAACAAATGTATTTCTTACTTTTTTTTTTCTGTCATCCAGGACTGACTGAGTTGACATTTTTTAAGTTTGTGTGCAGATGTAGTGAGGATATGAGCAGCTAATGGGTCATTGAGAATTAGAACCAAAACAGCAGAAAACAATAAAAAGAAACAGTTTTCTCACTCAACTTACTTCTGTGTACAGTTTCTTCCAGGGAGTGTACCATATTTGGTGTACTGAGGCACATGCCCCTGATTCTCAGGCCAGAAATCCATCATTTGTTCTAATACACAAAAAGATAGAGACATGCATTTTAAAAAGATTAAAAATAAGATCTAATGAAAACCAGGAAAAGAGTAGGTTTTATACACTAATCTTTAAGAAATTAAAACAACTGCAATTTAGTATACATGATAGTATTGCTCTATATGACTGTATTTATGGAGAGACACAAAGAACTTACCTTTAACTGCTGTTTTTAAGTGTTTGTCGTCCTGCTATTGAGGTGGCATGAGGTCTAATGAAGTCCAAACAGGAGAACTTGTTTTAATAGGACAGTTCCCCTCCCACTCTTCGACTTCCACACACACAATACACTCCCCTGTCACGGGCCATCCTCCACTAATCCGCCCAACATGCCGAGTTAATTTACCACGAAAGAATTTTTAATCAGGTATTACAGATAAATAAAAACACGGAAATAAAAAATGCCAGCATGCACAGAACAGTGGCATAACATCGAGCAAAAAAGAATCAAGCGTTGCATCTGATTAAACACACCTCTCATGCTGGAGTTGTTATTTCTAGAATACAATTATTGTTATTTAAATACTAACTGAGCCATTGTTTACATGACTGCAGATGCTACATTTTACAAAAAGATTATAATAGATAAACCGCAAACCATTTCTTAGGTTGATGCATATATTTTTAATTCAGCTGCTGATTTTGAACTTTTCTCTGGTGATAATAGTAATTATCACCACTTACCTGCTACACACAGATTTCATACCTTTTTTGCTCATAAAATAATAAAAACAAACTAAACTGATGATATACTTTGCATGACATTTGTGTGTTCGTGTGACAGGGAGCAGACTGTGCATGGAGATAGGGATCTGTTGTTTTGTCGGCTGGATTGTAGTAGAGAGAGAGACGGACAGCGGACACGTTGTCATCCTTTCTTTGAAACTCTCCAGCGTAACAAACAGGCTTTCCTTTTCTGAACAGAAAGTCTGTACATCAGCAGAGCGCAGGAGAGAGGGGATGAAGTGTGTACAGACAGTGGGCTGCAGGGAGGGCGATCTGTGGATGTTGACTGAATAGTTGGGGATGAGATGATCTGTTTTGATTCAATTCAAGAACTTTATTTATTCATTAGGAACTTCATTTATGTAAGAAAACATAGGTGCAACCACAAAGGCACGCACCATTCACATACAATTGCACATCCATCCATCCGTATATGTGCATCCAAAAGAGAAATCTTTTAAAATATCACCAGTAAGAAAGATAAAATGTGTTCTTGAGTAATAAATAAATGAACAAATAAATGCTTGTAAATGGGTCAGATACTCAGACCAGTTCAGGCATTTAAAGATTAAATAGATGTGGGTACAAAGCTGGATGTAGTGTGTTTTGTTTTCAGTGTGAGGGGTGTGTAAGTAGCTGTAGTATTCTTCTTTTTAGCCCTCAGGTAATAAATGCTGCTCAGGGACTCTAAGTTGAATCCAATAATTTTACTGCTTAATCTGATTGTGTTATTGAGTGGGTCGAAATGTGTGGTGACTTATTAAACCTCAGTAAATACAAGATTTCACTAAATTTTGACAACAAAATATGTCAAGCTGAATTGTAATTATCAAAGAAGAAAAAAAAAGACAAAAAGAAAAATATTAAGTATTTACTTTTAAATGTGCGAAAGTTAAATTCCTGCGGTTTTCTCCTCTGTCACTCAAAAAACCTGCACCTCAATAGGTTAAACAGTCACTCTAAAACTGGCTATAAGTGTTAATTGTGAGAATGGGAGGTTGTTTATCTCTGTATGTCTGCTGGGATAGGATCCAACCTCCCGAGGACTCTAACAAGAATTAAGTAATTATGGGAAAAAGATGAATGAATTCTTGCGTGTGTATTAGTTATATTGTTGACATGGGCGCTCTAGGTTATAATTTTAAGACTTGGTTCAACTGCATAGGAGGCAGAAAATGTAATTATTAGTCACACCGACATTAATATATGTGTAATAAAGGAGAAAATAACTCATTTCTGCCTTTCCAAGCTTTAACCCATGAAGACCCAAACATCCACCAGCGACCAAAATCATTTACAGATCTAAACTGTTTAATACCTGTTGATCCACTAATCCTA
>JAPQRQ010000022.1:21083991-21094409 GCA_037367365.1 Apogon talboti
CCCACAGCAAGCGGGCCAGAGACAGCCGATCCAAGACACATATAAGGGAGAGAGAAGGAAAGAAAGAAAGAAAAAAGAAGAAGAAACAAGGGAAGAGAGACATATGTTGACGTCACACCTCCTAGGTCCTGAAAGGAGTCATGTTTTTAACACTGGCACCGTCTTCAGCAGACTCGTTCCAAACACACAAAAACTCAGGAGGAAAGTCTTTATAAACCTGTTGTATTTATATGGACTTCACTCTTGTCGTCTCTGATGTTCCTGTTGCAGACAGCACTCTGAGGGTGAAAGATGTGATTAAGGAGTTTCACCACGGAGGTCGTTTGGCTCAACACAGCTTTGGAGAAGTGAGTGAAGCTCAGAGAGACATGTAACACACAACACAGACTCAGACTTTACCTCCGTATAGAAAGACTCATTTTTAAGTTGTCTACATTGAAAGGAATAATCTATAGAAAACTAAAAACATGAAGATGAAACTTTGACATTTTTAATCCTGGGAATATTTTACTTCCTTTTGATAGTAGACGTGTTTGATGTTTTTGCATGTTTTTTGCTGACAAATGTGAAGTAATAATACAAGTAGATGTTTATGTCCCTAGTATCTGTATATATGTACTTCACTTGAGTATTTATTTTTGTGATGGTACTTTTACTCATTAAATTTTTTCTAGAATTCTGACAGGCTTGTTACTATGTACTGAATGCATTTGAATGGGATTATCATTCATTCTTTGAGATACTAACACATAGACAGATGACCTCTCACTTCATAGAGCGGTGCATATCATCTATGTAGAGACATAAAAGACAAAACAGACCAAAAAAATGTCTATTTGATGAAGATGAACACGGACATGGTTGAATTCAGATTCAGTGGCTTTGCAAAGAAACAAATGAAATATAGAATTAGTTTTTGCATCTACTTTTTGAGTAGATTTGGTATCTTTTTACTGACTACAAAATGAGAAGGATGATTTTGAAGTACACAGATTGAAGACTGTCTCTTTTTGCTGAACTTCCAAATGACATTATATTGTATTTTTTTCTTATTTTAACCTGTATTTGGTAGACGATCAAAACGGGAAGCATAAGGAAGCAAACATCCTCAAAGCAGATACTGTTTTTACCTCTGGTCTCCACTGACTGGGTTTTATTTTCTCTCCTTTCAGAGTGTCGATGCAGTGGGTTTCTCTCTCTTTCTCAAGACCTACCTAGAGGTGGACGACTTCCCCGCAGACTTCTGCCAACGTCTTTTTCACTATTTTAAACATGCAGATCCGGATGGGTCTTCAAAGAGCTCTCTGCCCAAGGGAGGTAAATCATCATGAAGGTGTGATCTTCCACCTGTAGAAGCAGCAGTGAACAGGAAGGCTGGGAATCTGAGAAAATCAAAGAAACAAAGAGTGATCCAAAGAGTATTTTTTTGTCCATCACCCACCTGTTTGTTTGTTTGTTTTTTGTTTTTTTTTTTTCATTTTGTAGTGCAGCATCACAGGGATGAATCCGTAGGCGTAGCTCTGGAGATTAGTGCACCTGTTCATATAAGCAGTGTTGTTTTATTTAGCTGCAGCACACTGGGAATAAAAAAATATAGGGCTTCGGTTATTAAACTCAGACAGAGTGTATGTTTTTTGGATCATAATGTACTGAAGGGTCGGTTATTCTATCTGTCCCTAAGGTGGCGTCTTTCTTCGTGATGTGTCCTGTTACTTTTCTGTGTTGGAAGAAGGACAGCCACGGGAGAAACTTGAATGTCAGTTCACTCACGTCCTCCAAACAACAGTGTAGTGATACATAAACATAAATTCACAATAGGAAGCAGGGAAAGTCTTTACGTCGCTGACTGACTGTGTTGTGTTTCTAGTTACTTTCAAACTTTACGACAAAGATGGAAATGGACTCCTGGACAGTTCGGTAAGTTTCGTCACTGCGTATTTATCCCGTAAAATAATTTTGTCATCCTCCACTTATAGCAGCTGTTGCAATGCATGTTTTAGCAAAATATAGAAACCCTGCAGTTCTTTACAGGGTATTTTGGAAATCACAGAGACACGTTGGAAATATGTGGTGTAATTCCGATGAAAAATTCAGAACAGACAACTCCTTTACTGCTAACATATACATATAATCACAAAATCATGACATTGTTCAAACTATAAGTAAATGAAAAATTATTCTCCTGATTAATATTTCAACACATCTGAATCTTCGCAGTCCAATAAAACACACTTCATAGCAAAGCATCTTCATTAATACTGTTATATGTCTTTATATCCCCATAGTTAATATGTAAAAAGTTACAGTTTCCCCTAGCTATTAATCTACACACTGAATATAACTGCTCTGTTGTGTCTCTGCAGGAGGTGGATCGTATTATCGCCCAGATGATGCGAGCTGCTGACTACCTGGGCTGGGATGTCAGTGAACTCAGACCAGTAGGAATCTCTTTTTGCGTTTTTTTAATCATGCATTGTTTTCATTTTAAAGAAGCCCCTGATACATAAAGTACCTCAATGGAATCTCAATGTGGGAATTAGTTTTTGCAATGTTAAAATTTCCTCAATGATTGTCAGATTTTGGTTCTAAACTACCCTTGTCCTTTGCAATAGCATATTTTACTTTCTATTAGCAGTATCTTGTGATAACTGACACCCCTCATTGCTCTTTCTACAGAGATGAAGTACTGTATCTTTTATCCAACTATTTGTTTTAGAATGGATAGTTAAATGAATACTTCTCTCATATAAGTATTATTGTGCTTATGTGTGTAAATTGGAATTATCTTTGCTTATTTGAAGCAGTTAAATGTACTTCATATATAGATATTATCTTTACCCAGAGGAGGGTGAATTTTCTGGATGCCTGAAAAAAAAACAGTTAAATTACAGCAGCTGTGAATTTCAACTCTATAAAATTGTAATAGCTACGGCACTACCATGATGACACACATAAAACAGGTGTTGGATGACTTTACTAAACATAACCTGAATTATCTGTTGCTGTTGTTGTTATTGCACAGGTGCTTAAGGACATGATGACAGCGATCGACGTGGACGACAGCGGCACCGTTACCCTGGAGGAGTGGCTGAAGGGAGGCATGAACAACGTGCCTTTACTTGTTCTGCTTGGACTGAAGGTCATTACAGTCTTACTTGATTGGTTTCTTTGAAGAGAAAAGTATTATTTAGATTATTATTTTTCTTGATGTCAGTGTTCTTCCATCTGGCCTCTGGTTTTCTCTGATATTTCCTCCAACTGTCATTGTCTCCTCTGTTACCCCACAGATGACAGAGAAGGATGGGCAGCATATCTGGAGGATGAAGCATTTCAACAAGCCAACTTACTGTAGTGTGTGTCAAAGCATGCTGCTCGGCCTCGGGAAGCAGGGACTCAGCTGCACCTGTAAGACCTCAGAGCACCCAGCAGGGGGCAGCTTTGCACCTCCTACATGGTTAAACAAGTCAGGGCTCCTGCTTGTCCTTAAAATGTCTGTAAAAGTCTGCAACTCTTCCTTTTGCAGTCATCAAACTAGTATGTCCTAATAGTATAGAGTAAACAGTCGGGTAATAATTAAAGGTAAATATGTGGATCAATACAGAGAAACTACAGGTGAAATAGTAAGAAAGACTCTCCTGTTATGACCTCTTAACGTCAATAATAACTCATGTATATAACATGATTATGATTATGCACCTGCCAGGACATATAGGCAAAAAAATTTGAGAGATCAAGTTAGGTTACAGTTGTTGTTTATTTATGGTTAATATGTAATGGTAGAGATTTTTCCTAATATATTTGCTGTATTTTCTCTGTAGCTGCCTACTTTGTTAAACTGTTAACACCTAACAATGATCATCAATTATCAATCCTATATTTGTTGAAGAAATATGTAATTAGGAATCTGTAAAGGTAAAGATGACCCAAAAGTCTTAGGAAGTCTGAAGTGTATGGGGTTTAGCTCCTGTACATTGTGCCTTGTGCAAGAAAATATGTTTGAATTACATGTTTCATATTCATAATTGATGTTAACACATGAATTAACACTGGTTGATTTGACTTTTCTCAGGTTGCAAGTACACCGTCCACAATCAGTGTGCCAACAAGAATCCTGAACCCTGTGCTCGCACCTTTGTCAAAACCAAAAAGGAAATTGGTGTAAGAGGCACAATACTCCCTTTTCACTTTTCCCACATACTTTTTCTTAATTTTTGTTTCTCAGATTTTGTTAAATGTAGTATTGGTATTTTAATCTATCAGCAAGAGGAGGAAATATATGTGCCAGGATGCCCTCACGGCTACCAAAACCACCCAAAAATTACCACTATTCCTCCAGGCTGTATTACTCACTGAATAAACTCGTTGTTCACACACATCTGTGTTATGGTAATATCAAGTTTTCTCCTTCAAATCAAAACTTAGTGAAAAGAAAACCTTTAATCTTTATGTGATGTGTCCGCTACTAGTTTACTTTACAGGTCTGTTAGCTTAGCTTTATTTTTTAACAGAAAACAACCACAGGAAATCCACAAACAATCTGAACTGTGGACCAACAAATATCAAACGTATCAAGCGTCACATCACATACAGTCATAACTTTCTGCCTTCATAAGCCTCATAATTAAACTCACCCATATGGAAGAAATGCTGCGGTTTCAGTATCAACTTTGTCCAGTGGAGAAACAACAATCGTGCTTCTGTCTTTCATCATTTTTTAACTGTCTTTGATTATGAAAGTTGCTTCTTAATAATTCACATCCTCAACTTGGCATTAGTTTTCAATGCGATTAGCGACTGGCTGAGTGACTCACTACTCCCTCTAGTGGTCACATACATTCACAGTGACACGTTGGCCTGTGTCTGTCAATAAATTTAGTTCAACAAACATCTTTGGCATCTTAGGTCAAGACTCCTTTTTCTAAGCATTCTAAAGATCACTTTAGGTCATTTCATTGAGTATTTTAGAGTAGAAATACAACATATAGCTTTAAAACAGGGGTATCAAACTCATTTTAGTTCAGGGGCCACATTTACCCCAATATGATCTCAAGTGGGCTGGACCAATAAAATAATAACAGTGAAAAAAGTAAAATTATATTATGATAATGTTTACATCTTCAAAGTTTCCTTAAAAATCTGAATAACATGAGCAAATTATATAATGTCTTAAGAAAAATGTGCAATTTTATCAATATTATGCCCTCGTTTATCAGTTTATCATTTACACATGTGCATTACAACTTACATTACAATTACAAATACACAAAACATTTAGTAACAGGCAGAATATTGGTGAAATTGCTCTTGCTTCTCTTAAGACATTTCAAGCTATTCACAATTTTTGTAAAATGATTGTTAATGTAAACATTTTCATGTAATTTTACTTTTTTACACTAAAACAAAGAGACAAGTTGTGGTTGTCATTATTTATAGGTTATTATGATAACATTTACTGGTCTGAACCACTTGGGATCTGATTGGTCTGTATGTGTCTGTATACACAATACATATGTCTGTATGTGGAACCTGAATTAAAATGATTTTGACACCACTGATTGTTAATATCTTCAGTATCATCTTTTCATTTCACAAATTCATCCCACGGGCCAGATTACACCCTTTGGCGGGCCAGATTTGGCCCCTGGGCCACATGTTTGACACTGTGCTTTAAAATATATCGGTCTCTTCTTCTTATAGAATATATTTACGTCAATTCTTGTTATCTACACGAAAACTACATGGCAGAAAATTCATTACCAACAGGGAACATTTCAGTGCATTAGTCATTAAGTGCAGCCCATCAGTGTTTTTAAGTGCAGATTACAGATGGCTCAGTCTGCTTTGTACATCTGTTAAATGTCCTAATTTCGCACAAGCGTAGAAATGGATCTGTTCGCTGCGTTTCCGGTACAGAGCCACAAGCCAAAACTCACCCATTCACACTGACAGATACAATAAGCAGTAAATATTTCCTCAGAATTCAATGAGGGATAGAGATGCCTGGGAGCTTTAGGGACATTTGATCTGATATGCGTCTGCCACCTCAATATTCATCCAAAACGCCATAAATCCGGAACAGTCCGTGACTTCTGCAGCTGCTCTGTAGAAGGGTGTGGTGTAGGCTGATTGTTCAGTCATCAATAACATCATTTTCCCTGCAGTCATTCAGGGCTGGGCTCTTCTGGCGTCAGGAACATCAACATGAACATTCACGTGGCATAGCAGCTTAAGTCTTGTCTAGACATGCCTAGAATTACAATCTGACAGGACATTATAGCACTGTAATAACACTTTTGGATGTTGAAAAACAAATAGTGTTGATGAATAAAAATGGAAGTGGGATCATCTCACCTTGTTTTTGTGTCTTAGATAGCGGTTCACGACTGGATCAGAGCTGACTGTAACTCCACCAAGTGTGAAGTCTGCCACAAGAAGATCAAAACTTTAGCAGGGAGGCGTTGTGTGTGGTGCAAGGATATGGTGAGCAACCTTCTACACGTTTGTACACAATACACAAGTGTGAATCACTTCTTCTTATGTTGTTGTCTCTTTTTAAGCGTCACGATGAGTGCGTTTTAACTGGCTTGTCGTCCTGCCAATGTGGGCCACTGAAAGATCATATCCTCCCCCCGTGGGCCATACATGCTGTCTCAAAGGTAAAAACGTGTACATAACACATTGATCTACAGCGTTTTAATCTCACTTATTGTCTGTTTGTCCTCGGTTTTGTTTAGGAGGAGGACACCAGCCTCTTAAATGTCACTCCTGATGGACACGTCCTGCAGGTCTGCTCTCAATGTCTACATATGTACAGCTCATAGGACATATGGATAGTTTTCCTTATACCACTGTCAAAATGGATGAAGTCCACCTGTATCATAACATGTAACCTTTAGAAAGACATCCTCACTAAGATAATTCTGGCAACTAAAACATTAAGTAAAAAGATTGTTTTTCAGAGGATTTAGTTGTGCATTTGTCTTCAGATTGTCCCCATTGCAGACACTCATCCTCTGCTGGTATTTGTGAACCCTAAAAGTGGAGGAAAGCAGGGTGAAAGGTAAGCTTTTATATGTGTAAACTAAGACTAGGAAAAATAGTAAAGTAGAGTCCATCTTTTGTGGTTCTACCAGACATTTACAGTGCTGTAGAATACAGAGATGCTACAAAACTGACTGTACAAATTATTTTTTGCCCTTTTAGGCCTTTGTTTTCTTCTTCCTCCTTGTTTCCACAGTGTTTACAATAGGCCTACAGTTAATTTCTTGGGTCGTCATTATTATTATTGATATTATCATAGATTATAGAGTTTCGCCTTCATTGTGAAGATCACATTGTCACTTCTTCCATAAAGCATTCAACACTATTGTTATTCTGTTACTAGTGGATTTATTTGTCTCAGTTGCACCTCAGTCACCATCAAATGGATCAAATAACAGAAAAATACAGGATAAGCACACATTCATATCACAAGAATGGAGAAACATGAAAATGAATAATTAAAATTAACAAACTTTACAAACAACATACCTCCAGCTAATAGGGAATGAGTCTGCTTGAAAAAACATTAAATCTTCAAGATGAGTAATGCAATATTAAACTCACATATAAACATCTAATTCACATGTGTTATGAGAACAGCAAAACACTTTTGTGTCCATGCACGAAATAGAACATTGATATTCATCGTCTTGTTAAAAATTATGCTAAAATGAAATAAAATAAAATAAATCATAGTATGTAAGTGAAGGTTATCAGAGTTAAAGATTGTTCCCCTCTCAGTTTTATGTTCATGTTATGATTTCTTTTTGCTCTCTGTGTATTTTCCTACAGAGTGCTCAGGAAGTTTCAGTACCTGCTGAACCCAC
Source organism: Apogon talboti (assembly GCA_037367365.1). Taxonomy (NCBI): domain Eukaryota; kingdom Metazoa; phylum Chordata; class Actinopteri; order Kurtiformes; family Apogonidae; genus Apogon; species Apogon talboti. The sequence goes on from JAPQRQ010000022.1 coordinate 21,091,860, forward strand.
GTCAAGTGTACAATCTGTCAAATGGGGGTCCTGCACCAGGGTAAAGGACAGTGTTACTACTATGCAGCTCATGGTGTGATTCATTCATCATCTCAGTTCATGTTGACTTTTTGTCTTTTAGATTGCACTTCTTCCGCAACCTGCGTAAATACAGGATCTTGGTCTGTGGAGGAGACGGTACTGTTGGATGGCTCCTGGAGGCTATAGGTACTCCACATCCATCTCATTTCAGTCAGGTGACTCAGATTATAATCATGGATGTTAAAAAAAATACAAAAATATAATTTCAGACAAGGCAGAGCTTCAGGTTCGTCCTCCGGTTGCTGTCCTGCCTCTGGGCACGGGGAATGACATGGCTCGCTGTCTACGCTGGGGAGGAGGTACGACACTCAGAACATGAACTCTAAATTAAGCACTCATCACTCAGTTACAGTTTAAGCCTCATCACTGACATTAGCGCTCGTGGTTTAAATCTCCTTCACACGGAAGGATACGAGGGCTCCGACCTGAGAGAGATCCTGAAGGAGATTGAAAGCAGCGAGGTGGTTCCGCTGGACCGCTGGAGCATCCAGGTGATACCAGACGACCCCAAAGATGCAGGTGACCCTGTGCCCTATGAGATTATCAACAACTATTTCTCCATCGGAGTGGTGAGTGAGACAACACGGAGCATGATCATCAATTTGTATTGAGTTTTCATTCAATGCTATAACAAATTTAACACGTTTTTGGACGTCAGACTTTTGACATCAGGTTGAATGTGAGCTTAAAGACATTTTGTCTGGTGTGAAGCTTATTTTACAATTCATCCTTAGATGTTTTGAAACTAGAGGCCCAGTCTAATGTATTAGCCAACTTAAAACAAATGCAAGAAACTAGTTTGACCACAATCCATTGGCGTTTGCAGGATGCTTCCATTGCTCATCGTTTCCACTCCATGAGAGAGAAATTCCCCCAGAGGTTCAATAGCAGGTGAGGATTTATATAAAGTCATTAACATTTTTCTGTTAAACCATTGGAACATTGTCATTTAAAGATGTGTTCTCTGTTGCTTTTAAGAATGAAGAATAAGCTGTGGTATTTTGAGTTTGCTACTTCTGAGACCATATCTGCTTCTTGCAAGAAGTTGAACGAGTGTCTCACTGTTGAGGTGCAAACAATCGTATCATTGTTTCCACAAAACTGTTGATATGCAACACAAATAAAGCCCTAGATACTGAATTTTGAATTTTGCTGTTTTTTGTCTCAACTAGTGCTGTGGAAGATATCTGGACCTGAGCCATTTCCCTCTGGAGGGCATAGCTGTCCTCAACATACCCAGCATGCATGGCGGCTCCAACCTTTGGGGGGAATCTAAGAGGCCGGACGGCGGGCCAGAGGTCGAGCCAAGTGAGGTTATCACTGATGTTGAACATCTTAAAACAGTCACACAAGGTGAGGAAGGCTGGTCTGATGAAAGATTTTGTCTCCAGAATCCCCTCATTCCCTGTTTGAGCTCCTCATACCTGAATCAGTGCAGATTCATCTGTGTATTTATGTGATGTAATTTTTGAGAAAGTCTTTGTATTGGATCTGTTTGTTCAGACATCAGTGATAAGCGCTTGGAGGTTGTGGGGCTGGAGGGAGCCATCGAGATGGGACAGATCTACACTGGGTTGAAGAGCGCTGGGCACAGACTGGCACAGACGTCTCGGATTACCATCAGGTTCAGTATATCATGTTAAAAACACCCGACTAATACAATATACAGCCCAGAGTTTAGACTCAAATGTCCATAGAGTGAAATAAACAGCATACACTGGGCTGGTTTCATTTGCTAATTGATGTTTCCTTCTATCTCTGTGTGCATTCTGGTGTATTTTGCACATAGAGCATAAATGATCCAGTATAATTAGATCTCACTCTCACTCCTCCCTGTGTGTAGGACAATCAAAGCACTGCCCATGCAGATTGACGGGGAGCCCTGGATGCAGCCTCCCTGCACGGTGAGTATTAATATCCATTATAATCAGTGTTAAGATGCAGCAGTCAAATAAGCAGTTATGGAAACATCTACAAACAGAGATTTTTTTTTTAGCTGTAAAACACATCATATGACTTTGTGATTATTATTGATATGGTTTATGTGTGGATTTTACTTGTTACTACTTATGTTTGTGATCAGGGTGGTGGGTACATGTGAAAATTTTAACGTTGGTTTGAAAAAAACAGGACAACAGAGCATTCTCCATCAACAAGTCCTGTCGCTCTGCTAGACAAAATAATCATAAAAACAATCTGCTTACAGAAAACAGCAGCACTCCCAATTATGAAATCTAATAATGACCAATAATTAGACTATGAAACTAAACTGTTTTACAAAATAAATCTCCTCTTCCACAATGAAGGGCCGGTACTTAGGAGGGATTTAACGCTTTATCCACTTGCTAGAGCATGATTAGTTATTATTTTAAAAACAAATTATTCACTAATCACTAACAAATAATTCGCAAAACATATCTTTTCCATACAGTATCAGCATATACATATACATATACATATACATATACA
>JAPQRQ010000022.1:21097846-21109118 GCA_037367365.1 Apogon talboti
TAATAAATTAAATCTGTATGGAGTCCTAATAATGTAAATAACAGAAAACTGATGTCCACCACACTCAGAAACCATCTTGTGGTAGTCAGCAACTTACAATACAATACAGCTCAACTCACCAGCAAATACATACCAACAATGGTAATGGAAATGACACACACCAACATGGGAAACAACAAATACAGCCAGCAATGGTAAGAAAGAACAAGGAAGTTTTAACCCAATATTTAACAATAAGTCCCACCCTCCCTGTACTGTGACCACACCATACGTTTATAACTTGATTTGAAGCAGTGGATATTGGATATTGGATATGGATAATAACTTTATAACTTCATAAGCCTCATAATCAAACTCACCCATGTAAGAGAAATGCTGTGATTTCGGCATCAAATTCCATTCTTTTAATTTAGAGTTATGTCCAGTGAGGGAAAACAATAACAGTGCTTCTTGCTTTTATCACTTTGTCACTTTATTTGGCTCTAAAAGTTGTTTCTTAGCAATTCTCATTCCATCTAGTCACTTACTGACACGTTTTGGTCAAAGCCCTTATAGTGTTATTTTCCTCACCATGGTAGAAGTGTCCAGTCCAATAAATTGGCATCTTTAGCATAATTTTTATTTAATTGTAATGATAATTTTAGGTATTTTTATTATAATATTATAATATTTGAAAGTAGAAATACTTCATATAGCCCCTTTAAAATATCTGATGCACTCACATAATATGATGCAGTACTGTATTAACAATATACCCAGTAGTATATAAAGTACCTAAAATTGGCTACACATTCATAAGATTAAATGCCATTCCTTTATTCCTGACATACACAATGTAATATCATTAAAATGCTATTTGCTACATGTATTTGATGGTAATAGAAATTAGTTATAATGTAACAGTTTCCAAAGATACCTAGAGTTTAATACTTTTTGACTTGTTGATTCTTACTGGTTAGTACTTGTACTGAGTAGCTACTGTGAATGTAATACTTTTACTGGTAATAAGTAGTTGAGGAAGAATCTGAAAACTTGTACTTGTTCCTGCAATGTATACTATAGGCTATATTAGGAAATGTTATCATAACATAGTAAATCATTTTTACACTGAGGGTTTATTTTTCCCACAGTATTTAGGGTCTAAGTGCTCAAAATAACTTAACAGGAGAAGGAGGGAAAAGGGTAAGAAAACAAAATCTTAAACCTGAAGGTGTCTTCTCTCTCTTGGCCCCTTGCCCCGTTTTTTTTTTTTTTTTTTTTTTTTTTTTTTAATAACCTTCCTTTCCATTAAACATCGTTAACATCCGCGCCTCCAAACAGTCGTTATTTTTAGAATTTTTCATCCAGTAATAGCCCCACGTGAGCCGCGCTGTCGTTTCGGTTTATTTTTAGAACGCACGCTCCCTCAGCTTTTGCGTCAATGGAATCCCGTACGTGCGTCACACGGAAGAACGTCTGTGTCGATCCCTGTGCTGATTGGCCAGCCACCCGGAACGTTCCACCGCCCCGTTCACCATATATGGGCAAAAACCCGCCTCTTTGTCGACGCAGCCAAAATAAAACAAGAGTGTATGGAGCGGAGTGCGTCGGTCTGACCCAGTGTGTGCGCGTGAGTGTGTTTGAATGAGTGTGTGTGCCCGCAGCAGCTGACTGAGGTGACACTTTGCTTTTTTATTCGAGTGGACTAAATGAAAAGCCTCAAAAGCGGGATATTTTCTTGAACCAGGTGAGTCGAAGTGGCTGCTTGCATGTACATTATAGACCGATTTACTTCGGAAGTCTTATTAATACTGGTCTTTGCGCCTTATAATCACTCACTGGAAAACACTATGAGCCCGACATCATTTGTTGCTTATTATCTAACTGATTAATTTCAGAGTTTGATATAAAATAATGTTTAAAAATAGAAAGCTTCATCTGTTGGTAACACAACCCTCACTCTAAGATGACAGATTATTGCTAAAACGTAAATAACTTGTCTAAAGTTGAAGACACTTTTGTAAAAACTGTTAGATGTACAGCCTTTATCATAATGTAAGTTCAGCAAAAGTGTTAAACTACTGGTGAGAGTTTTAAAAAACTATCAACAATGATCAGGTGTTATCTTTTGTACTGAAAATCCACAGAGTGAGGCAGTTAAAGCTTGTAGACTCACGTCCATTGACATAACCAAGCTTACATACACACATAATACACAATGACACAAGAACAAACACACAACCAGGCTTTGCCATCTTTCCTATTTCAGCTGGCATTGAGCCCACCCTGAAATACAATCTGCAACACTCCCTGGTACAGCCCGTGCAAAAGAGGGTTGCCCTCCACTGAAGGAGGTTTTCAGAGCATTAACAGCCAGTAATACAATATCTGACAATATCTGATTCCTCCGCTGGAGCTGTATCTGCCTTTTCCGAAGACGACTGGTAGGCCCAGGGCGTGAGAAATGGCATGCTGGAGAAATCCATGTTGAAGGTGTTAATATAGGCTACCGTTTGGATGGTCACAGACAGAGGATTAAGAAACTCCAACCTTTTTGATTTCAGAAATGTCTAATTTACAGTAGCATCTTAAGTTTATTGCACGTATAATTGCCTTTGCTTAAGCTTCTAACAACTTCTTATGCACGACACTCCATTCTTTCACTCAGTTACTTTTGTCCTGAAAAAGGAAAATCCTTCTTTGTATTCATAATATTGAAGCTCTGCATGCTACAGAGTAATTTAAAGGGATTTGACTATGTTTCGGATGTATTAAACCATAACTTTTTCAACCAACTTGAAAAAGCATTGTTACTGAGCCTGACCAATAATGAATGTACTTTCTGCTGTCCTAGCGATGCCCTGTGTACAAACCCAGTACGGATCCTTGCCTCATGACAACTACTTCACCTCCGAGTTCTTAAATCCTGACCTCAGTGCCAAACTGGTGATGGACATCAGTAGCCAAAAGGACCAGCTGTCGGCATCTTCGTTGCCCAGCATCAACACCTTGGTGGGAAATGGTTACATGGGGGAGTTTGATGCTTATTCCTGCAAGATTACCACCTCTCCGGCCGCCTCTACAGCTTCATTTAGTCGAGCAGCAGCTGCAGAAAACTCCAGCCCTCAGATGCAGAACCAAGCCTTCAAGCTGGATGATCTCCAGGTGTATGGCTGCTACCCAGGTTCCTTTGCACTCAGTTGCTTGGATGAGACTCTGTCGTCATGTGGCTCGGACTATTATGGCAGCCCAATCTATGCTGCTGGTTCCCCTCCAACACCAGGCTGTCAGACCCAGGCTGCACCTGTCTGGGATTCCCCTTTCAGTCCGTACTCCACCACCCCCTCGTCCTCTGTTTCTGACAAGGCTGCCATGACCCAGCAGCTCTCCTTTTTTACCTTCAGCCCCACATTAGAGCAGCACTCTCCCCTGGGACAGCATCAGGAGCCTCAGCCGAGCCAGGACGATTCTTACTTCCTGTCCCCTCAGCAGCATGTGCTGTCACTTCATTGCCCCCCCATGTCCCGGGAGCACGGACCTCTGGAAAGCCCCAGGGTCATGGAGGGTGCCCTCACATCTCCTAAAGCTCAAAACCCAGGAAACAGTGAGGGTCGCTGTGCAGTCTGTGGTGACAATGCATCCTGCCAACACTATGGGGTTCGCACCTGTGAGGGGTGCAAAGGTTTCTTCAAGGTAGGGCCCAACAACATTTCATACATTTATCCTACAAAAAAAAAGAGCTTGAGTGGTACATACATTTAAATCGGTTAATAAGTAAAAATTACATCACTACAACACAATTACATAATTTGCATTACTGATAAGTTGTTTTGTTTGGTTTTTTTTATCCTGAAGTTTTTATTACAATAATTTTCAGAATTTCTTTTGGTTCAAAATTTTAACTTTAAAAAACAAAGTTGTAATGTTATAATTCTCCTTTTTTGACAGCGAACAGTTCAGAAAAATGCAAAGTATGTGTGCCTTGCCAATAAAGACTGTCCAGTGGATAAGAGGAGGAGAAACCGCTGCCAGTTCTGCCGTTTCCAGAAATGTCTTGCAGTGGGAATGGTCAAAGAAGGTAATGCCATGTCAGAATACTTCAAAGCTTTAAGTGACTAATGCACGGTGATGGTTTGTCATGACAGTCTTGTGAAACTGAAGCTGGGACTGACAGATATACTATATGTAACCAGAGCTTTACAGTGCCAGCTGCAGAAAACAGGGAAACTGAAACGAACAGGCAGTTGTTTTTTAAGTGCAGGGATGCCATGTGAGAGTCAAAAGTGTGTGCTTTAAGAGCTCCGCCCCCTTTTTTCCCCTCCCAGTTGTTCGTACAGACAGTCTCAAAGGCCGTCGGGGACGTCTGCCCTCCAAGCCCAAGACTGTGGTCGAAGCTTCATCCACTACCCCCAGCGTCAACATCATTTCCTCTCTTGTCCGGGCACATTTAGACTCAAACCCAAATATTGGAGAGCTTGACTACTCCAAGGTAAATATAAGACTTGTGGCCTGTCCAGAAACCAGTGATGCATAATTAAAAAAAAAAACAAAGAGCTAACAGCGTCTTTTGACCTTTCACTGTTTTTCCCTTTTAGTACCAGGAGACAGTGGACAACCTTCCTGAGAAGGAAGACGCCAGTGACATCCAGCTGTTCTACGATCTGCTAACCGGTACTTTGGATGTGATACGGAGCTGGGCTGAAACTATCCCAGGATTCACAGACTTCTGCACCGAGGACCAGGAGCTTCTTCTTGAATCTGCCTTTGTAGAGCTGTTCATCCTCAGACTGGCATACAGGTTGGCTACAAACACTATCTAAAAACATCACAACTCTTGCTCCTCTGGATATTCCTATTTATTCGTGGTACTAATGGGTTCAAACTGTGCAGGTCAAATCCAGAGAAGAACAAGCTGATCTTCTGTAATGGAGTGGTGCTCCACCGAAAGCAGTGCGTTCGTAGTTTTGGTGACTGGATTGACTCCATCATGGATTTCTCCCACAACCTCCATCGTATGAACTTGGATGTGTCCATGTTTGCCTGCCTCTCAGCACTTGTTATCATCACAGGTAAGAACCTCTCTTTACGTTTACCATTTAAACATGTTAGCTGTCAGGATGAGTTTTCTAACTTGATCATCCTTTGTCTTTAGATCGCCACGGCCTCAAAGAGCCAAAACGGGTTGAGGAGTTCCAGAATCATCTTATCACTTGTTTGAGGGAGCATGTGAGTGGAAACGGATCAGAACTGAGCAGGACCCACCCCAACTATCTCTCTCGTCTTCTTGGGAAACTTCCTGAGCTGCGGACTCTCTGCACACAGGGCCTACAGCGTATCTTCTACCTGAAACTAGAGGACCTGGTCCCGCCTCCACCAATCGTGGACAAAATCTTTATGGATACTCTGCCATTCTGAAAAAAATATAGAGACACAAAAGAGATGGAAATCAACTGACATTTTATTATTGAACTCTGGTGCTGACGTCTGCCTCAGCTTTTTCTGACAAATATCTGACCAGCTGAAATTATTTTTCTAATATGGTACATGTATTTGTACCACATACAGAATAAGGTCAGTTCAGACAGAGCTGAAATTGAGTTGATATAACAGTAAGGACACAGTTCATATACATATCTATATAAATATATACATATTTTGTGTGCATTTGTAAAATGACTTTATTGCTGTGGTAGATGTATGAATGTTGGGTCATGTTGGGTAAATGCACTGCAGTGTTACATACTCAGTTTTTTTCCTAAAAGCTAAAGAAACACACTAATCCCTTAAAAAGCATGTTGTGAAGGTGCTTTTTGGTCCCGCTGAGAAGGCAGTAGATTATTTAGTACGCAAAGACAATCACTGTTTCTTAAAAGGAGAAGTGCTTATACTCAAAACAGAGATTATGTACTTATTTCTTTGGAACACAAAATTTAGTTTCACTCCTGAATCTAGTTCCTGTGGAAGGTCTTGGACCAAAGTTTATTAACCTTATTGCCTTAAGCTAACCATCATGTTCTGCCATAGCTCTTTTGCCGCCATTGTAACACCTTTTAAAGGCTGATGCTAGCAGACTTCCTGTTCAACCACATTTCCCAGATACTTTTTCTTCTTAAAGTGGACTTAATGAATGACAGTGCCTTTCAAAAACCCTCATTTCCTGAACCACACTAAATGGCACAGAGTGAATTTTAATTTCAGGTACCGCAGAGAGTGAGCCCATTAATTGTAATCGGTGGACGTACACTGAAGTTATTCTTAATAATTACGGTGACAGGTCTGTGCCAGGTTTGTTATGAAATGTGCGAGGCATGGAAGTGTCAGTGCTGTTTGATAAAGAGCTTACAATACTTGAAGTGACATTTCACACTGCTAAACTGGAGTTGGAGCTGGCCATATGTGATGACAGGTGGTTTAAGTGGTACAAGGAGTAAGTCCTGTTCACATGTTTCCGAGGCACAGAAATGTATAGTTAAATTCTTCTCAGTTGAAATTAGTTTTAAGTCAGAGCACTTTTCACACTCTCATATTAGCAATTAAATACAATGTATGCTTTTGCGAATTTTAGACAAGTAACTCCCAGCTATTGTGAAGATCTAAAAGCATAAGCAGACATTTGACTTCGTCTTGTCTTCGGCTGTTACATACAAACACGGCACCTTACATGTGTTGAACCTTCATCTGTGTGTTTGCAAATGTCTCTGCTACTGTCTTCCATCCTCTAATACATTGTGCAGTTTTTTTTTATCTGTTTTTTTTTTTTTTACTGTCATTTCAAAATGAACTATAGAAATATCTTAAGACTTTACGCTTAATTGTGATATTACAATGAGCAGCTAAGAGCACGTCAGTGTTCAAACAGTACGAACACCTATTTCTCCTGCTGTACATGTTCTTTTTCAAGCATTTGTGTGAACTGAGAGTACGGCTTTTGTAATGATCATGATGCAAAAGTATTCAGAAAGAGAAAACGTTTGATAATACATCTTTTTTTTTTGAAAATACACCTCTATTTGCCTTCTTGGATATATTAGAACAGTTGTGGCCTCGGTCAGTTTAGACTTCAAATACTAATTATTCTATATTTGAGTAACATTTCCTCTTTTGATCCTTTATTTGCAATCAAAACAAGAAATAATATGAGCCAAAATAGAATTCTTTCATCTGGGTCTAATTTGATAGGATGCATATTTCATATTCTACAGCATTTTGGATGTAGTGGCTCATAGACACATAAAAAAGTTGTAACAATCCCATATATCTGTGAACTAATCCCATGAAAAGACCAAAACTACCAACGTATTAGTCCATCCCACTAAGCCAAAGTGAAAAAATAGTCATGAATGGAAAAAGGTTTAAACAGCTGGACATTACTCAAACAGTAGTAAGTAGTGCATTTGTTTGGGTCTATTTTCAGCTGTAGATTTGATGCTGTAGTCAGAACTGCAGCACCGCATGACTCCAGAACAGCAGTCTGTGAACTCTACTGGAGGGATGAAAAACAAATTCCCTCAGGTGGTGTTTTGATGGTGGTAGCGGAGGCTGCTTTTTGTAACATTTGAGTCCCAAGTCTCCCACAGGTTCAGATCTGTGGACATTGTCTTGTCTTGTTAATTTATTACATGTCTTGTTCAGTTTTTTAGAGCAAAATTAAATGCCTGTAATACAAAAGAATAATAAATGAAGCTTTAGCCATAACAATACAGGTACATGTAAAGCAGCAAAGACATGTGGAACCAAATTAATGTAAAATCCATGTAAAGTGCAACAAAACTAATTTACAACTAGGTGACCAGATCTAAAAGTCCCCAGTGAAGCTCTCTGTTGGTCTAATGTTTCCAAAATTTTCTACACAGATACTGTATCGAAATAATTGTCTAACAGTGTTAAAAAATGTCCAATTTTCTTGTGAAACAACTCCTAAAGTCTCCCTCAAGTCTAGGGTGTAAAAATCCAAAAAAGGTCAACTGACATCAGATTTTCATGGGGGAAGAATCTGCAACCACAGCACCTGGTGCCCAACGCTTTTCCAGCTGGGGTCATCATTAATTGCTGGTTTTGGTCTTTTTGTGTAGTTTATTGATAAGAAAAAACGTAAAACATCACCAGATTTGCTCTCAAGGGAAAGATCAGAAAATCAAAGAATGAACACACTTCAGGAAACGAAGCTTAACCGTGTTTAATGCGGCTTTCACTCTGCTGCTGCAGCTTGTTACGCATTAATGATGTGATGAAAAGTGACCAAAAGTAGGCCTTCATCTCTTTTTCACTCAGTCTGTGTTGTTTTGTCACACATGGCGTTAATGTTGGCAACAGCCCTGACCAAAGGGAAGATGACACCGTGCCAGTCTCAGCCACAGCAAGGACTACATTCAGCCGCCCGACACCTGATCCTACTGTACACCACGTTCCGGTCATCTGGATTTTGGTGCTGGCAGACAGAGTGGAAAAAAAGGGACAAGGAGAGAAAAGAGGAGGAGGCAATATGAAAAGCTAGCTTGCATTGAGATGTTAATTATATTACAAAATGGCAAGCTTGCAAGCTGAGTCAAATGGGAACAGCAGATGAGAACAGTCGCATGAGGAGGATTTGAATGAATGCAACAATCTCTTTGATTGTAATAAAAGCATTTTTCATCTTCTGTGCTTTTTGACTTTTAATGTGACTGTTTTGCAATCAGTGGTCACATATCCATATCTAAGCTGAAAATGCATCTCCTTGTAAGTCTGTCCCAGGTTTGAACTCTGTGCTTCCCTTCCTAACACCTACTTTTTTCCAAAAGTGGAAATGTACCCTCTGGAACTGCTACCCACCCTTAAACTTTTGACCTCTGACCTGACATGGAGGATGCTAAATTCAGAACTGAAGCCTAACACCCTGCAGACATGAGACATTATGTTCGAACCTGTGATATGTAGCTCACATGTCACAGTGATTTGTTACTTAAACATGCCGATGTTCATGTATGTACTTGGCTGGTGCACTGCTGAATTGGACAGGCCACCGAGCACAAAATGTACACAAAAGTACATTAAAGTATAATTAGCCTTGATTCAGTGGAATTGAGGAAATACAGGTTTTCTATTTGCCTTATTGACTACAAAGATACACAAACAGTAATGAATCAGTTGGTTTGTAATAAGTGGTAAGATATACTTTCATTTAACTAGAAAAGTACAAGAGCAATGTTTACTTCCCCTTTACTAAACAATTTGTATTTTAAGTAGCTTTTACAGTTCTCCATTACATTTCAGAGAGAAATATGTATGGGTTCTTTCACTGTTGATGCTTATATTTATTACTTTTTACCATTAAAGACCCAGGAAAAATATATTATATTATATATATTTTAACATATTATGTGTTTATATGGTGTGGCACAGTACTATACTCATTTACTAATAACAACTCCACAATGGCAGCACTATAAATCACTGATAAAACAGAACATTATACATAACCATAAGTGTGAATAATCCATTCTGAAAAATCCTATGACAGTTTTGCATTCAAGTGATTTTTCTATTGTTAAAGTCTTATTCTGCAGCTTTCTCCTCTCAGTTCAAATCAAATGACTAAATATAGATATATGTAGATGACCCAACACAGTTTCATGGAAACACGAAACCACTTTTCAATACTGAGACACAGAGTAGTGCAGTCGAGTTACATCTGAAAATGACCAGTATTGCTGCTGTGAGTCATGTATTTAACTGCCCTACCTGTCTGGAAACAGCTGCAATTTTCCAAAAATATGTTATGGAGTAAAATTTTCTAATTACACTGGCAAAGAGTAGACGCATATGTGTCCCATTAAAATGTCCACCTCTGAAAAATTAATAAAAGTAGAAATGTCAATTTGAACTTATTAGTCTTACAGAGGCTTATTTCTTGTATTTTTGTGTGCTGATTTTCTCCTTAATTCTTTTTGTATTCAACAGAATTCAATGTCTTTGTTATGTCCACTGTATGAATGGAGACGCTGGTGGTGTTTTTGTCAAGACTAGCTAAACTAAGACCACACCAGGACCAAAACCAGAGTCTGTTGAAACTGTGACTGCAACAAGAGTGGGAACGGTTGAGACTAAGTTGAAACTGAGACCAAGACAGGGAGAGAGTGAGTCAAGGCCGAACCCAGAATGGAATCAAAACACGGGCTTGTCGAACCAAGACTTTCATGTATTAAAGATTGATGTGGTTGAAGGGGTGAGATGATTCCCTTTGGCAGTGAGTAGCACAGGCAGCTGGTGGAAAAACAAATAGATAATTGGCAAAAAGTTTTAGATCTAAGGGGAATTTTCAAGATTGATTTTTTTGAACCAAATTTGCGATGTTACGAAATAAATCACACGTATGAGACTGATCCTGAAGTGACATCCTGTTTGTCTGTGACTGAAACAAGACCAAATAAAAACACACTCAAGACTGATACAAGTCCTTCAAAAGGTGGTCTTAAGAACGGTCTGGAGACCATTACTAATGTTGAGCACTACAACACATGGGTCATGTGAAATAACTGCTTATACTGCTTGCAATTATAGATTTTTTGGCTGCCTGAGGGTATTGGAAGGAAGAATGTTTATCCTGTATCTGAATTGGAGCTTGGTTGTAGTGTAATAATTCACTCTCCTTACTTCTTCTAGCTCCTCAGGGTAAATCTTTGGTGTTTGGGGCTTTTCCTGTGGGTTTTTCTAGCTTTTTGCCCAAGACACGCTATCTGTTTTGACTGAAAAAGATGAGTGTGTGTGTGTGTCATGTGATGTGTGACTTAGAACCAGGAAAATGAATAAATGACTCATTGTCATTGCTCTTTTACCGTGAAACGCAGCTCATTTAAGAGACATTTGACTTTCACAGCCTTTCATACGGGAAATAAATAGGGAAATTTCAGCCAAGGTTCTTTCCTTTCATAAAAGTATATTGTTTACCGCAAATAATGTACAGACAAAAAGAAAAAAGAGTGTGCTGTTCCTTTACAAAGATGTCTGTGTGAGAGAGAGCAGCTGATGACTGGAGAGGATATTGTTCCAGCGGGAGGAAAGCTAATAGGTTTGTTTGTGAGGATGCTGCACCTGTCGTTTATGGATGGATTGAGCTGTAAATAACTTTGTGAAGCCGTTTAGTGCTCTGAGGGGATTCTGTGTTTTTTTCTCTAAGCTGTTTCTTCAACTTTACCTTTGCAAATTCCACACACTTAAAAGCACAGCTGTACACACTGTATTTCACAGATATGGATCTTCTTTCTTTCTTTCTTTCTTTCTTTCTTTCTTTCTTTCTTTCTTTCTTTCTTTCTTT
>JAPQRQ010000022.1:21109218-21119754 GCA_037367365.1 Apogon talboti
CCTTTCTTTCATCCTTTCTTTCTTTCTCTATTTCTTTCTTTCTTTCTTTCTTTCTTTCTTTCTTTCTTTCTTTCAACAGCAGTTTAGAGAGTCCCCTGGGAATAGAAATTAAGATTATGTGTCCACCTATTTGGGGATGCATGAGAGGCATGTGTGATATTTTCAGACAGAAATGATGACAGTAGTGAACACATACTCAACGCTCGTCCAAACACAGTCACTTGTGCACTCACTCTTTGTATGTGCGTATGTGTGGGTGGGTTGTCGAGTGTGGAAAACCCTCTGTGAGTGTATTTATAGTGAGCCATTGTTGAGCCCATAGAAACCTCTGTAATTGGATCTGGTCTCTCTCTGTAAGAGAGTCTGCTGATAAATGAGATAGCAGACGTCATTGCTCATGCCATCTCTGTGATAACTGTACGGAGCACATCAACAACCTAAGCTCTTAGTCCCTACAGGATTAAATTCATAAGTGACTGGTAAGATGGCTGAATTATCAGTCTCATGAGAGCAGAGGAAGGAAAGGTGGGAACCAGTTTGCTTTGCACATGGACATTTAATGGCTATCCTCACTGTGTCCTTGGGTATTAAGCACCACTCTGGCAGGACTGTCATGTTTCAGTGCTTATAACCTTGAAGTTAGTGAAGCTGATCGACTGTTTTCTCTGTGATGATGATGTTGCTTGGCACCAGAAAATGTTAAAAGAGGTGTGGAAGAAGCAGGTGCTCAGGCAGGGACACATGCAAAGAAGCTGAAACTTCCTGACAACTTAAACAAAGACATTTGGACAGACACAGTAGGACACACGTCCACAAGGGCCCAGTGGACCTCTAATGTTTTTATGGATTATCTGTGAATTGTCAACAGGATTCCACTGCACTGATTTTCATGAAACTTGAGTTGGGGCGGTTCCAATACCACTGACCTCCCAACACCACACTGTCAGTGAACAAGACTGTTTAGACTGTTTGCATCATGTGGACAAATCAACACATTAAATGGGAATCACTATTTGACATAACACGACAGATGTACTAAAACTGATTTTTTTACTGTATAAATGTAATTTTAGAGGTAAAACTTTAACAAAGACATTCAGTGACTGTAGATCCTCACTTCTTTAGATCATATCTGTCATGTGAAATACTTCCAACAAATACAAACATATATATGTGTTTCTGCCAGTACTTTCCAATGTGCAATTGTGATTTTCCACTTCAGTTTTTTATATATATATTTTTTAAAATATGTTATTGTATTGCTTTTTTATTAGTTTTTCCTGAAGGCTCTGCCCAAGGGATCAATAAAGTTCTATCTAATCTAATCTAATCTAATCTAATCTAATCTAATCTAATCTAATCTAATCTAATCTAATCTAATCTAATCTAATCTCGAAGAAAGATATACATGTAAAGAAATCAACCCATTGACCATTAAAACATCTTCCATTTAATATATATTTGTATAAATATGACTTGAGTATTAATATTATCAGCATCTGTATGACTCAACAATAACTGCCCTGCATGGAAAATTTTAAAAAATCTGGAATTACAAGACCTACTTATGTACTTTGCGTCAAATTTTCAAGTTGATATATGCTGTAGAGTCAGTAGCTGTGGCAACTCCATGTTTACTTTTGCTAAAACAAGAGAAATATCGGCATAATGCATAATTAAGCTGACATTAAGACAAACAAACCCACATGTCAACAGAAGAGAAAAGTCTTGAGGAAAAAAACCCAAAACAACTGACCAGTTTCCTTCTCAGCGTCACCTGTTTGAACAAAAACATTATACCTACAGTTTAATGAAATGGATTAATCGACAAAAGATAAGACATTAATTAATCAGTAGTGAAAAAGGGGAGGAGTAACCCATTTAATATATTTATTTTTAGCAGAGATTCAGCTGGAGAAGCATAGTAAACCTTAAAAATAATCCATCCGGTGTTTCTGTGTGTGTGTCTCTCTCACTATGTTGGAAACTTTTCTCTGCTCAGCTGAAGAATATGAGAATGTTACAATTATAAAACAAGATTGA
Organism: Apogon talboti; assembly: GCA_037367365.1. Classification (NCBI taxonomy): domain Eukaryota; kingdom Metazoa; phylum Chordata; class Actinopteri; order Kurtiformes; family Apogonidae; genus Apogon; species Apogon talboti. The sequence continues at coordinate 21,111,262 of JAPQRQ010000022.1, forward strand.
CAGGATGGATAGTGTTGCACTGGCAGATGACAGTTCCTGGCTGCCTGCCCGGAAGTTATTCAGAGCATCACAGAAAATCCCACACTCACACACACACACACACACACACACACACACACACACACACACACACACACACACACGGACACACATGGACACACACGGACACACACGGACACACACTTCAGAGACCAACATGGGGATCAAGTGCAGAGTGTTGGTGGGAGAGGAGGGGAGGTGGAGGAGGAAGAGGAGGAGGTGGTCAGGGTGTGGTGTGTCTGTGTGTAGAGGTTCAAGGTCAGAGCAAACATAACATATAAACCAGCAAACACACACATAGTGTAATGTAAAGCAAAAATAAAAAATAGCTTCTTTAATCAACAGTTCACACACTGCAGCTGCTAAATCCAACTTGTGTCTTGTTTATCATTAATATGAACCAAAACCTAAGTAAAGCAACATTTGTTTGGACATTAAACAGCATCAAACACACCTCTGGAAACATGAGTGGATGTTAAAAATAGAAATGCACACTCAGACAGCGTAAGACTGTGCTTTTGTCAATGGTTTTGTCCAATATGTTTTGGAAATGTCTTATATTTCTGTGTTCTTCTGGGATACAAAATGAAACGTGGAATTTAATGTTATTAAGTAGATTTAAAGATCTAAAACTATTATAACTTATTTTAATCAAATCAAATCAAATGTGTTCTCATAAACTAAAAGATAGGACCGATGGCACTGTAGCTCACCTGCAAGAATCAAGAATTAATAACCAGTTGAATTTGTGAGGTTGTCAGGTTCTGCTGCTATGTTAGAGGCCTGTGGTCTGGATACAGGAGATCAATCTCCCAATAGAAGTGGGTGGTACTTTCACTGGAGGAGAACTCCACTAATTTAATGAAAGTCCACGTATGACCTACTATCAGTGCGCTCAATACCAACTATATTGATATCTGTAACCATTTCCATGTTATCAGCCATCAAAATATGACTCATTATAAGTTTAGGCAAATTTTTATATTAAAAAAGAAATTCAAAAATCAAAATATTTCAAAACTGCAAACAGACTTTGTAGACATTGTCCCAAGGAAGCTACAAATAAAATTTTAAATGAAGCTGACAAGTACTTTATTCAGAGAAGATTTTTGAAGAAATTGCTAATGAAGGTGATGACGACAAAGACGAAGACGACGCTGAAGACAACGATGGACATGCAGTAGCTCATGCCCTATCAGCCTGTGAACTAAAAATGAGATTCCCCCCCAAAAGAAAAAAAAAATCCTTTCACTAACTGCATCGATATTTCCATCTTTTATAAAACCCTTGGTAACATTTTGTTAAATATACTTGAATTATTTTAGAAAATTATATCAATATTTACAAAAATTAATTGAACTAAAATTCTGTCAGACATAGCGCAATGAAAATATTCTGTGAAAAATGCAAAATTAGGTGTAAATTCTAAACCATGGAAACGACTTTCAAACGAGTGAAAAAAACGTTTTTTTTTTCATTCCTACGTAATGATATAGCTGGATTTTTCTAGTGAAATTCTTTTAATAATAATCAGTAAATGATTCAAGTATGTTTAATTCAGTATGAAATATGAGCTCAATCCAGTCTCAGTTAAAGTAACTGTTGACAATAGTTGATTTGATTAGATTAATATTGTTTTCACAGAGAGGTTGAAATGTTAATTATTTTGCCTTGACAAAGTTGAAAAAAAATTAGTTTGATAGAGAGCATAAAGACTGGAAGACCATAAATTACCATCCTTTGTGAGGACATTTACTTAACCCAATGACAGAGGACTGTAGGTGACCTCTATATCGACCCTAGTTCTAGTGTTAATCACATCTATTCAATGTCTTGCACCTCTAAATGAACCGCTGTTGTGTTTTTTGGCCTCAGAACAGTTAAACCTGTTTGATGTACAGGCGGTAGGACAAAGACGTGCCTCTGCGGGTGTCACACAGGCTTCAGAGTTACATAATGAGTCTGAAGTCGAACCCTCAGATCACAAGGTGCTGGCTGCAAACTCAGCTGTCAGGGCTTGACACTGAGGCCCAGAACCCCGGCTCCTTCTGGAGCGGATGGCATGAAAAGAAGTCTGCCACCCACAGGTCCCCGCTGTCTTAATGTGGGTCTATTTTTATACCAGTATCAGCCACATTCAGCACATGGCTGGACACCTAAAACACCACACATACACTATACCAACAGTATATATGTGTTGTGTCCCAGAGGACAGCTCAAGCATTTTCATGGCAAACTCTCTTCACAGTAGCTCATCTCCACACACCTGTCATCTACTCAGGTCAGAGACGACTAATGTAAAATACAGAAATAAAGTAACGATGACCTTGTAGACAGATTTATTATTAGTTTGATGAGCGATGTGTTTTTTCAGGGTATTATGTGGGCTTTTTGATCACACAGTAGCATTGTAATAACAGAGTATAATCTATTAAGACAGATATTCAAACTAAGAATGAAAAAAGCATATATTTGATTTTTAGAGACGTTTAATGATCTGTTGTTATTAGCAAAACTTGATGTTGAGAATGGTTGATGTATAATATTAATCCTTCATTAATCCTGGGAATTGTCAACTTTGTAGGAACATAATGGGTTAAAAAGTAAAAATCATATCTAAAATCACCTAGATTTTAGGCTCTTATTTTCACATTCAGACTGATTCAACAAGTGTCCAGTTTCTAACAAGGTCAAAGATAGTTAATGTCAAAGAAATGTGTGGGGGGTTTTTTGGGAGGTATAAACTGGCATAAACCAGCCTTTTCCATGTTGTGGTTATTATATCAGACTTTAACCGTCAATGTGACCAAAAGCACACACTGATTTAAAATGTTTTATAGTTTTTCAACCAATAATCCTGTCATTACGTTTATAATCCGGGCAAAATGTAGTTTTTTTTAAGCTTTCCATCATCATTAGATGTATTATTTGGAAGTTCAGAGGCTTTATAATGAACATGAAAACATTGCCATGTTCTGAAACATTCAGTCACCAACAAAACCCATGTAGTTTGACAATTGACAGTGTTGCAGACACCTACTATTTTGTCCAATTAAAAAATATTTTGCTGGGAAAAGTCATGTTTTCTTCAGTTTTCTGTTTTGACATTTTGTGAACTCCAGAGTCTCTGTGCTTTATGTCCTCACAGGCTTTCCCTGGATCAACTGTGGACCTGCTGCTGTGGTCCTTCTTCTCTCCTGCCTTCATCATCATCACTCATTTATCCATATAGTTGTGATAATGTTTATAATATAGTTACATAGATGGTAGAGGTTTCTATTATTTGTACTAACGGCTGCAGTAGGAGTACATCCACTGTTAGTACTTGTAGATGTAGTAGTAGTATTAACAGTTATGGACATTTGTTGTAGTTACGGTATTAGTACCGGTAATTATACTAGTAATAGCTGTTCTACTTTTTAACAGTTCTAGTTCAGTTTGCTGTGCATCCATGTGTCTCCCCCTATTTGGCCCCCTCATCCCCCATCCAAATCTCTCCCCCTCTCTTTTTCTGTTCCTTTACCCTCTCTTGCCAAGGCAGACGACCATCCTCCAGGAGTTGGGGTCTGCTCGAGGTTTCTGCCTGTTAAAAGGAAGTTTTTCCTTGCTGCTGTCACTAAGTGTATTCTGTTGAATTCTGTAAATTGATTTGATAGTCTGGTTTCAACCAGCTCTATATGTACAGTGTCATGAGATCACTTTTGTTATGATTTGGTGCTATATAAATAAAATTTGATTGATTGATTGATTGGTTACTTAGCCAGTAAATTTATCATAGGAAAATACCTGATTTTCACTGAAAAATCCAAAAACACAGAGGATAATATTACAAAAATAGTCCGTATGGAAAAGTTGGATATAGAGAAAATTAATTTGGAAGTCACCACACACCAATGAGAAGCCTTTTAAGCCTCCACTAAAAATACCTCACTGTGAAAATACGCTGCTTTCAAACCCCAGTCTTAGCTTTGTAAAAGTATGTACAGCATGTATATGAGGTACAGTATGAAAAATAAAGGAAGCCACAGTGCAGTAACGTAGTCTTACTGTTGTGTATAACACTTTTAGATCAATTTTAGTGTTGCATTTGTGTAAGGTGCATTTTTAGACTGAGCTGATTCTAACCTTAAATAAACAGTTGTGCAGTTTAATCTACAGCACACTATATTCTGTGAGATCACGTTTGCACCATCTCCATCCTGTGAAAGCCAAAGTCTACTTTTCACAAGTTTAGAAGAACAGGCCTGTTTTCAGCTTTGCAACAATGCCGTTTCCACACAATTCAATGGGACTTTTTATTTAGAGAGGAGGAGAATTTTACACTAAAATGACACAATTTTGAGGAGAACGATGGAATCTGAAAAGTAACTAAAGTTGTCAGACAAAACTAGTGGAGTAAAGGTACAGTATTCACCTCTGAAAACAGTGTAAGTAGTATTAGAGACATTCTCAAGTAAAGTACACCAAGTTTGTAAGTACTTTGTGGTAATGGAATATATCCAATCCCATCCATTATAATAATAATATTGATGATGATGGTGATAATATTATTATTATTATTGTTGTTGTTGTTATTATTATTATTATTATTATTATTATTATTAGTAGTAGTAGTAGTAGTAGTAGTAGTAGTAGAAGAACTTTTTTTTGTCCTCTGCATCTGAGGCTTTTATTTTGTTATTCTGAGGTCAGACCTAAACAGGAAGTCTGTTTTTCCAGGTGAATTCGCGGCTGACGTCGGTGCAGGTGAACTCAGGTCTCAGGTTGAGGAGAGAAGACGTCATGACGCTGAAATGCGGATCTTGTTGATCCGCGAGGACTCTCAGCTCTGACAGTCTCTGCTCCTGGACTTTCTTCTGGGAAGGAAAAGACCTTGAAAGTGTAAGTAGACTATGTTTGTCTTTTATTATGAAATGAAACGTTTTTCTCGGCATAGAGGAACAACCAAAGCTTACATCTCGGTTTGTGATTCGAGTTTCGCTGACAGTTCATTTGTAAATGTGATCGGCAAAAGGTCACTCTCTGGTCATGTGTCTGTTCTCTCTGTTGACATAGTATGTGAAATAACTGATAACAGTCATTTATGGAGAGAAAGAAACATAAATCATCATATTTAAAGGCTAAAGGACCTGGATCTCATGTCTGGAGATTACGGTTTGGAGACTTTTGATCCCGAGGCTTCTTATAAACCTCTGCACCTCTCTAATGAAACTCTATAATTTTTTTTTTCATTATTATTATTTTTAATTATAATTATATAGTATAAAATTATAATTTTAAGACCTTGCTGGGAAGCTTTATTTCCCTCACAAGATGTTTACTTTGTGACTACATACATTGTCAGTAAAAACACTGCATTCAATGTAATAGATAAGATAAGATAAAATAAACACAGTGGGTAGTTACAGAGCAGCATAGGGATAATAACACCAAAATTGAGGATTAAAGTAAGAAATATTTAAAAACTGTATATACAAACATATGGAAAATATATAAAGTAGTACTTTATAAAAACTAATAATAAATAACTACAGAAAATATGTATAAATATGTAAAAGAGCAAATTATGGAGTATTACAACATGTCTTGCATCATGCAATAGGCCAAATACTGTATAATAATTGCAGATATTTTTGTTGTTTATATTGTAAATGCATTTCTTTCTTGAAAAGCCCAGTCAGCGATGGGACTTGGAAATTAGCAAAATGCTACAGTATATTCTCTTTGTGCAGAACTTCAGAGGTTCTGTATTTCCACTGAGTTTCACTGCATTGTCCCTGGTAAATAAATGAATAAATAAATAAATAAATAAACATTGTAAGACAGACTGCATTTCCATATTGATCATACATGTACATGGGAGGTTCATGGTATAGTTGATTAACAAAAATATCAAAGGTTAAAAAGAAAAATGAAACTGCTCTTTTCGCTTATCACTGTGCTAAAGAATGTCATACACTCTCATGTAACAGGCTTCAAACTGAGAGGTTCCTTTTTGTACCAAAGCTGTTTCACTTCCTTTTTTATGAGCTAGTTCCTCATGATTACATTGTACAATACATTATGTGTTGTTCAATGACTAGAGCATGTACGTCTTTACTCTGTGGGGACTTGATGTGTGTATTAGCTCTGCTTTATCGATGAATTAAACCTCATCTGAAGGGTTTCAATACTGTATTTGATCCCTCGACTGCAACAGGAAGCTGATTTAAGATGGAGAAGAATCAGGAGAAGAAACCTCTCAATGCAGTTTGTTTTGGTAAATAGAGAAGGAGTCCTGAAGTCTGGGTGAGGTGGGTAAAACTATACCGATGTGGACATTTTTATGTCAGCAGTAGAGTCACTAAACTTTTTGAACATAAAAGATCACTGTTAAGAGTATTTTGGTCAATGCACAAAAAGTGATTCTCTTAAAGAAGAAGGCTTGAGTTTGCAGTTAGTTTGACATACAGGAACTAAATTCATCAGGGCCGTAGCTAAAGCTGAGGACACGGGCATCATGTCCTCTCGATGTTGTGCATGTGGATTTTTGTGCATTTGTGAGGTATGTTATTTATACTTGGTATATTTAAATGGAACATTTTAGCACCAAAAAACAAAAGTTCAAGCATGTTTTAATGATAATATATGAAGAAACACTATTTTATTAGTTTTCATGTCAGTGATAGCTTCAAAGTTGAAAAATCCAGCTAATATTTATATTCTTCTTACACTTTTTCTACTTTTAAGAAATATTTGACATCATATGTTCTGTACACATAAAGTTATATTAGATTAGTTATTTGTTGCATTTTACAGAAACACTTTGAAGTGTTTAAGGTTTCTTCCATTAATCTTCTGTCTCTATGTGCTGGAGTTAATGTAGAAAATGCTTCATGTCCTCTGTGATGTTTTCTAGCTGCTGAGATGGAGGAGGCGTACACTCAGCTGTACCAGGAGTTCCTTCGTCTCAGGTCACTTTGCCTGAGGCAGGCTGCTCTTTTACATCAACTCACAACAGCCCTGCAGAAGCAACAAGGTCCACTGATAAACTCCTGTGTAAATACAATGGTCACTAAGATGTATTGGTCGTTATTCAAGCTGAAGCTGTTTTTCCTCAGGTGCATCTGCTCCAAATGGAGAGCTGAGTGACACCATGTCCATCACTATTCAGTGCACTCCAGAAATCCCCACTTGTCTCTTGGAAAAGCCTTTACCATTGACAACCGCTGCACACAACCCTGCAGCACAGTGTGGCGTCCAAAGCCCGTCTGAAAATGTGGGAACTTTCTCCGATCTCCTGGTTCAAGACATGTTTAAGCTCTGTGTAGACGGACATGGAAAAGATGATCAGAAGTTAGTTCCATTCCCCTCATCTTTATTTGTCCAAGATGCTCCAAAGATACAGGGAGCTTCTCAGAATGTCTCGAAACATCCGAAACCCACTGGACACGGGAGGCCACACATAGTACGGGTAGGTGTCTTAGCTGTATCACCCATTAGAGCTGGACCACAAAAGTCACATTAAATGCTCCAAACTAATGGTGGTAACCTTCTAAACCTTCTGTTTGTTGAAGCTATTGATTTTGTAATATTTATCACACTGAAATATTGTATTATGAATCCAAATTTATGGTTACCTCTGAAATATCCGTTAAAATCTGCACTTTCCAAACGTATTTCTCATTTACTAACTGGTGGAAATAGGTTGATCAAAGTTTCTCTAATATGTCTTCTCTTACTTTTTATTTTGATGATTAAAGTAACTGTCAGCTGTGAGGATCTTTGTGGACACATGTTCATGCTCAGATGGTGATATTTTCCATTAAACTGTGTTATAGAGTGTTAACACGTGGTGTATTACAGTGTAAATAATAGATATTGACAAAAAAAAAATCTAATGTTCTGCATCTTGTTGTTGATAGAGCTAGGTAATATGGCCAAAAAATTAGAACTCATTTTTTTTGTCATGGATGATTCATAATTTTGATTGAATGTTTTCTGGCCACATGGACTGAAGACAAAACTTGGTTCAAGAGGCTTTATTTACTAAAAAAGATAATTATTCACATTTGATATGTTACAAGAAACAAACAGGCTGCATTTAGAATTTTTGTTGAGCAGGAATGGTCTCCAGAAGAATAATCTCAAATGATTCAGATTCAGATTCAATTTGTTGTTATCACACATGTATAGAATAGAATAGAATAGAATAGAATAGAATAGAATAGAATAGAATAGAATAGAATAGAGTAGGCTTCATTGTCATTACACGTGTACAGGAATAGAATAGAATAGAATAGGATAGAATAGAATAGAATAGAATAGAATAGAATAGAATAGCCTTTATTGTCATGTACAGGAATAGAATAGAATAGAATAGAATAGAATAGAATAGAATAGGCTTCATTGTCATTACACATGTACAGGAATAGAATAGAATAGAATAGAATAGAATAGAATAGAATAGAATAG
>JAPQRQ010000022.1:21132152-21147945 GCA_037367365.1 Apogon talboti
AAAAATAATTTTGTTACTTTCAAAAATAAAGTTTTTTTTTAATTTGTCTTAGAACTTTTTGAATTACCCTCGTACATGTTGACGCAGATCTGCAAGCAGCAAATGCATTAGTGCTGGATATGATTCAATGTTCACAGATTTTCTGTTGTTTGAACCACAGTTTTGCCTTATGATTGAAAACTTTTAAATTAGTTGATTATTTATCAAGATTCACAGACCTGAGGACCTTTAACTGGCAAAGAGTGTTTTACATTTATTTTGGTTGTGATATCCACCAGCAGCTCCCCTTGTGGTGACACCTTTACTGTTATATTTTAAGATCATTGGATGAATAATTGTGATACAAGACCATTCACATATTCAAAGATCAAATTCATAAATAAGAAATTTGCAAACTTCTCGAAACTTAACAGATTGCATTGAATTATGCAATAGTGACATATTATCATCTTTTGGGCCAACATTTTTAAGGTATGTTGAGTGATTCTATAGGTTTCATTGTTGTTTGGGCACCTGACCCCAGATGGTCATACAAAATTATAGAATTGATCTGCTTTAGTCAGTAAACAAGATCATATTAGTTGAAGACAACTAAAGCTGGTCTTGATGGTTTTGGATACTATCCTAGTATGCGCGTCAAATTTTAGTTGCAAGTCCAAGACCACACCTAAATATCTGAATATTTACTTCTACAATTTGTTTCAGATCAATAGTTATAATGAAGCCCTCACACAGATGACATCTCATTGAGAAGTGCAATGAAACAGTTTTTTTTAACAATTTAAAGACAGAAAAAAATATTTTTAAGCAACTGTGAAACACTGACTAACTGTTTGTTCAATACCTCGGCAGCTGGATGTCTAAGATAATAAAATTTTTAGGGTATGTTTACAACATTTATCAGGGAAAATCTATACAAATACCCAAGTTGGTTGCATTATTAGCCACAACAATAGATGGCAGCAGTACACTTGAGTTGTTGTGTAACAGTACGAAAGCAGCGAATAAGAAAAGCGAGGGGGAGGAGGAAGAAGAAACTGGAAGAAAGTAGAAAAAGAAGCAGGAGAAGAAGAAGTGGCTAAAAAAAACAACACGGACACTTGGCTGTCTGTTAACAAACAAGGTTACACAAATACCTGAGAGGTATATATGACATCTAGTTTGTTTGAATGCAAATGCAAAATAATGTACCTACTTACTGGACTCGTCCGGTGTTGAAAACATGCCTTAGCTTACTTGCCAAACCCCACAGGAAGGGGAAACAGACGTTAATATTAGCTAGTCCAGCTCGCTGCTGCTCGTAGCTAACAGTTAGCTGCACGGTTAGCTGGTTGTTAGAAGATGACGTTAACAAATCGCTTGTGTTGCTATGTTGTCGTTAAATTTCTGACTGACCTTATTTATTCGAAGTATTTCAGGGGTAGACAGTCAGAACCGAGCTAATTTTAGCCCCCTGTATGTCATCCTGCTTGGCAAGGCTGCTTCCTCATGCTAACACTCAGGCTGTCTGCTAACATTAGCCGTTTTAAAAATCTCTGTTGCTGTTGTCAAAGTGAAATTAACATGAAAATGGTCAGACAACAATTTACAAGTCCGCCGTTTTGTAATGGCTATTGTTTGGATCACATCAGTCGTTTGCCAAAGGCAGTCATTTCTGTAGAGATTAACCAACATGCCATTGGTGTGGAATGAATGCTATGTTATTTTTGTTGCAGTTCAGGCAGTTAGTTGTGTGGTTTGAACATTATTTTGTAGCTGCTGAGCAGACAATCTGAAAGTAAACTATTCGCTGATGTTAACGTTATGACTTCTCCTTTAGTTCGCTGTGATACTAATCTAAAACTGTTCTTACCAGAGTGGGAAATAATCCTGAATTCTATTAATTATAGCGAACGTGTGGTGGCCACACAGCCTCAAATCTGAGCCGTTTTTGTATATTGGATGTAGATTTATGGATTTTTATCAAATTAATGTGACTAAGCAGATTTTTGAAAATAGTGAAAAATGCCACAATTGTAAAATCAACATCACTACATGACATTGCTTGACAAAAGTCCAAAGTACAATTTGTTTATTTCTTGTAGTACATTTTGAATATGTTTCTCCTGTCACGTATTGCATGTGTGTTTAGTAAAGAACTTATTTTTTAACTCATGTTTTATTTATTTTTTTCTTGGAAGAAGTCATTCTTAATTTACATTTAAGTTCATTCATATTTTGGACCCATAACTAACCTCCCTTGGAAATATTTCTGTGCACTGTATACTGATACAATACCGGTTCTGTTCATTTTCAGGAAACGACCCAATGCATGATGTGAACTGTGAAAAGGCTTTTTGACACCTGGAAGTGACTGCTGATAATGGTGGACCTGAGTCGGGCTCCCAGGTACCCCCTGTGTTACCTTTTTCACACGAGTCTGGGGAAAAAGTTGCCACAGAGAATGAATTTAGGATATCAACTTCCATGAGTTTTCATTTTCACGTGGCTTCAGTTAATCAGCTGCAAAACATGGAGAGAGAAGCAGCTGAGAAGGAGATGGAGGAGGTCACGGACACTGACGAAGAGACCGCTGATGGTAATGATACTAAGACCAGTGAGTGGGAGACCAGAGAGACTGATGACGACTGTTACGAGGAAGAAAGAACAGCCTATCTCAGATCTAATTCTCAGGACACCCTTAATCCATCCACTCCACACGACTCTGGAATTGGGGAATCCGAATTTTGTGGATCTACAGAGGCCAAAGAGGATACTGAGGAGGTTTCAGATGGGTTAGAGCATGAAAGTATGGCAGATATTGAGAATGTGCAGGTTATAAATCAGGAAGAGGATGAAGCTGCAAAGGAAATGAATGGAGAGTCGGGTTGGAGGAGCATGGGAAGTGGAAAGAAGTGCAAACTGAGGAACAGTGGATCCATGTCAGAACAGACCTCTTTTACATCATCGCCATTTCAAAAAGGCAATGTTATATCCAGTGGTAGCAGGCACAAGCAAACTCGCAGACGTAACCACCATCACCATCCGCAGAACCGAGGCCGCAGGCGCACAGGCAACCAGCTTGTCTTAGCTTTTAAGGAAATGTTATCAGAGTCTCTCAGCTTGTGGTGCATCTCTTGCATCCATATGATGATTGAAATTATTGTCACGTTAACTCATAATTGTGGAGTTGGCGTGGAGACAGGTGGTGTGAAACTTTACAACTTTGGCCAGCAGCTCCTTGTTAAAATCACAGACATACCTGGAATGAAGGCAGACGCCAACCGGATTCTGAAATGGACAAAAAGCACAGGAGCAGACCTAGTAGATAAAATCGTAAGGTCAGTAAAGTTTGTAAAGACTTCTGCCTTATCTTGTTTCACACTCTTATGCGCTTTGGTCATCGTTGGAACTCAGTGGGCAAAAGGTTTATTAGTACGTGTCGGTGGGGAGAGAGGGAAACGCTATTGGACACTTTTTCAGGAGTCAAGGTTCTGGAAGAGGGTTGTGTCTTTGCTGGAGAAAGTCCGAAGCTGCTTCAGGAGAAATGGCCCTGCGCCACCGTCCAACCCTGAGTCGCCAGGCAGAGCAGGGAGAAGCCAGCCAGGCCAGGAGCTGGAAAGACTGCTGGCCTTGGCTGAAGTACCGGAGGATGAGCTTGACCCTTTTTCAGTGCTCGGTGTTGAGATCCACGCAACTGAGGCTGAGCTGAAGAGGGCCTACAGACAGCTGGCTGTCCAGGTATGTGTAGAGTTTCACTGTCAGCTGCTGATACTTTGTTATTTTTAAAATGCTACCACTATATACCTGCATTAATGACTAATAAACTGTATTTCTTCTGTACTCATACAACCTTTTTCTATCCGTTTTCCTCTCAGGTCCATCCAGACAAGAATAAACACCCACGAGCTGGAGAGGCGTTCAAAGTACTGCGGGCTGCCTGGGATATCGTCAGTAACCCAGAAACACGACGAGAGTATGAGTTGTGAGTACACATAAAAAGTAGACAGCGCAAAATAAAAATAAAAAGGATGAAATATGTTGCATGAAAAAAAGTATTTTCCTTAGGAGGCATAGCAATAAACATTTTTTTGCAACGAATGTTTTCTAAAATAAAGTACAAAGTTCATCACCAAAAAGAAATTGCATACAGGATAAAATGCCATAATTAATATAAAATAGGACTGAAAATAAAACACAGCACAGAAAGCATGTGAACACTAGTGATATTTGGGCAAAACAGTGTTTGTATCGACTTCACATGTTCCTCTTCTTCTTAATTGCATTTTAATTTACAGTTATTTCACTTTCCTTTTGTCTGTTAAGTTGTAATACAAGACCAATCAGTTTGTTTTGCTCTCACATAGGAAGCGTATGGCAGCAACTGAGCTCTCAAAGTCCATGAATGAGTTTCTCACTAAACTGCAGGATGACCTGAAGGAAGCCATGAACACGATGATGTGTACCAAGTGTGAAGGCAAACACAAGTATGTCACCAGCTGCTTCAGCATTAAATGTTTCCTCAGTTTGGAGTTGAACATCGGGTATTACACACCTCTGAATCATGTGAATTAAATAAAAAAATCACCACAGTGTTTTTCCTTCGTGACCTGTGTGTGTGCAGGCGATTCGAGATGGATCGTGAACCTGCTGAAGCCCGGTTCTGTGCTGAGTGCAACCGTTGCCATAGTGCTGAGGAGGGGGACTTGTGGGCGGAGTCGAGCATGTTAGGCCTACGCATCACGTATTTTGCCTTTATGGATGGAAAGGTCTATGATATTACAGGTAAACATTAGCTACATATATTTACTATTCCAGCCAATGAAACAGTCTGTAGTTCTTACAAAAGTATCTCACAGGTTAAAGAGGTTCAGAAGATTTATTTGATATGATTTTCCATCTGTCTTCTTTTAGAGTGGGCGGGTTGTCAGAGAATTGGTATTTCTCCTGATACACACCGAGTGCCCTATCACATCTCCTTTGGTTCAAAGAACAACAGCAACTCCACACGACACAGGTATATACTGTATATCCTTTTGGGTGAAACTATCACGATTAAACCACAATACTGGCGAATGTAATGTATGTAGCTTCCTCCTCCTTAACTGGGTACATCCTTTAAATTAATCTTAGACGTGCCTTGGAAAAATTGAGCCAAGAGGCAGAATATTTTCCATCTTTTTCACCTCCTGAAGATCAGTTGCAGGGTAAAGTTCTCTCCGTCAAGGACGAATATTATTCAAGTATACACTACAAACAATTATTTAAATAAAAGACCAACACATTTAATGGTTATCATAATCTTTCTGTTCAGTTTTGTTTATTTCCATTTGATAATTGCTTGTTTCTTGCTGTTATAATTTCGGTATACTACTTCCTGGAGTGAAGTTCTGTCCAAATAAAGCTTCAGATGGTGTAATAACAGAGTCTGTTCTAACAGTGCTTTCATACACAGACAGTATTTGTTAAAAATTAACCAGCAGTGTGTATGAAAAAAATAAGTAACCTAGCAGTTTTTGTATGATTTCTCACAAACCCTATGTATAAAATCAGTGTTAGAGGGTTATCTATTGTAACACAGCCTTATAAGTTTGACCATGATGCGCTGAAGGAATGATTTTGCATGGTTAATAAATACACTTGAAGACAATAAACAATTTTTGTAAACCATTAAGTCATTCCTTTGGACAAAATGGAGGTGTTCTATGAGTCTCCAGTAATTGTATGTATCATTTGGTTTGACTTTCATTATACAAAGTGTCAGTAGTTAATGAATATCATCACTATGAAATACTTGGAGGTAAATAATCTCTGAACATTCTTTTACTTTCAGGACGCCCCCCGAGCAAGCAACAGGTCCAACCAACCCGGCCGATCTGCAGGACTTCTTCAATCGTATCTTCAAGGGAGGACCTCCGAACGACATGGCTGCCAACGGGGGCTTCTTCCCCTCAGGTCCGCCCCATCATCACCCTCCTGGTGGTGGAGCACCTACCTTCTCCCCTCCCCCGGGGCAGACAGGCTTCTACATGCCAGGCGGTCATCGGCCAGAGTCCGCAGAGACGTGGGCTGAAAGCGGCAAACCCCCGAGGAGGAGGAAGAAGGTCCGCAAACCCTTCCAGAGGTGAAGTCTGTCCACCTCTCACACAGCAACACAGGGACACAGTGAATAATGGCCATGTTTGTCTCTTGCCTGCCTGCTGGCATGCCAAGACCTGAACTGGAGAGGAATCACGTGGGTCGGCGTGACCCCACCCAAGAGGAGAGACTAGATCAGGAAGAGGAGCTCGTTGAATGAAGAAAAGTATCGAAGGAGAGTCGAAGTGGCGGCAGTGATGGTGCTTTACCGCTCATTTCACCTTAATTTCTGTTGGTCTGTAAGACGACTGTAGCCTTGGCATTGAAATCCTTATTGGGATGCTGTAATGAAACATTTTCCTTTTTCCTAAAATCCTGCCAAATCCTGCAATGCATGATTAACACACCTGCATTTTAACACTTCAGTTCTCTCACAATCTGTTGTTAATGTTTTGTATACAGTTAGTTTCAGACAGTGGTCCTAGTTGAAGAAAGGGACTGTGAAGTACGTTAATGTGAAGAAGATAATGATCTGGGCAGCTTCAGTTTGTTCCCTATAATCATGGCACTATATTTGAAGAATGAATGAAAAACAGTCAAGCTCAACATATTGTTTTCGACTAAATTCACAAAACTACATAGTGCTTTTGACGATCTGCAGAATGGCTTTTCCTACGCGACGCAACAAACGTCGTAATCGTACATCCAGTAATGACTAATGGTTGGCCTGTTTTCCCATTAAAACCACAGTGCAGCTCTGGTAGTCAGCATATGGCCCGCAAGGGAAAGCAAAACACTGTTTGTCTGCAAATCCTAATTGAAGTCACAAGCCGCCATATGCATGAGCTTTTCCCTTTGATTGGTAGTAATATAATCAAGAAAATTGTCTGTTAAAAATGGGACATGCTGCTTAAAAATAATCGTTCTCAGGATCTTGAAAACATAATGATTCATTTAATGAGGTTTTACATAATCTCTAAGAAAAACAAAACCCGTCCAATTTAATACTAAAAAATGATATGAAAGCAAAACATCAGTATTGGCAATGTAGCACTGTGTCCATTTATTCTGAAATGAATGATGAAACTACCAGAGAATGACATCCTGCTTTGTAACCACTCACAGAACACACGTTTTAACATTTATATAAAGAAGAAAAACTCATTAAGAAATAAATTGTAAATTGAAAAAAGAACCTGTAATGTAGTCAGTGTGTAAAATCTGGACAGAAATCATTCAGACTGGTCAAACTAAATTGTTTTAGGCTGTACCATGATACTAATATTGTTTCGTCATCGGTTTTCTATAATTAAGCGCAGGTTCAGATGCAACAGCAGGAGGAGTTCAGTAGTTTTGTTTAACACTGAGCTGCTCTGAGGACATCTCCAAACTTTTTAAGTGACACCTTGACATAGTGAGATGATGATATTTCTCCAAATATTCCTGCAGATTAAAACTGCTCCTCAATACTGCCCTCTGTTGATCCACCGTAGCACCAGAGCTGTTTCCATGTCTCTTTATGCCTCTGGTAATGCTTTGGGGCAGCATGTAAAGTATTCTTTTTCTGCAACCCTAAATCAAAAAAAGTTGGGATGGTATGTTGCATTAAAATTAAAAGTGAAAACGGTGATACTAAATTATCTTTGACCATTTACATGAACAGTATAGGGCCTTCATTGTTTTATTATGTGTTTCCAAGTCCAGGACCCTCTTCTTCCTCAACCCTCCATTTGTAATGTGTGCAGAATATGGTCTTGTACTGGATGCTCCTTTGTCTGTGGTCCAGAGCAGACAATGTCCACACAAAAAAAAGACCAGGAACACTGATTAGTCTGAACACAGTCCATGTTTCCAATAAGCGATGGTTGCATCTGATACATCTCTGGGCCTGGACATAGTTAATATAATATTCCTTGTTGCACAGTTAAATTTCATGTGGCATTTGTGGATGTAACTGTACTGTACAGTTTGACAAAGATGGTTCTGTCGGTTGTAGATGAATGATGGCTCTTGATGTGGTGTCATCTGGGGGATCAGAGGTCATAGTATTCACCTTAAGCTTCAGCCCTTACCCTCTACACTCTGAAATACATCCAGATGAATACATCTGGAATCTCATCCTGTCATTGGTCTGAATCCACCAGACTCTTCCTGATTTGCAATCATCTGTTGACATCACCTGATTTCAATCATCAAACATCATTGTTACTAATTCACTCATGGCCTTGAATTTTTCCTGTTCCATCTTTTTCTTGAAGATGCTGCAGACTGAATGTAAGGAATAGATGCGTATTCACAAATTAAGTGAATTTGGCCAGACAAAACATGAAATGTATTCATATCATCTACAGTGAAATCCAAGTCAGGGTACACTTTAATACTATAAAACTGCTTTTTTAAAAATGTTTTTCAATACTGTCCCAACTTTTTCTGATTTTGGGTTGTACATCAGTGAGTCCCTATTGTTCAGGAATCATTTCAGGAGCCTCAGTAACAGAAATCTGCTACAAAAATGTATGAGGAAAACTCATATCCCACAAGATGCGTATTACATGAAAATGGATTTTGATATTTTTGTCATAAAGGGTGAAAAGGTATTTCCAATGCCTAAGGTGACATCCTCAAATGTTTGGGCCACAGCCTAAAGATATTCACTTTACAGGGGAGTAAAAAAGACAAAATACTCATATCACAATGTGTCCTTTATTAAAGCTATTCAATTTTATAAGTAAAAAATGTGTTCATTTAATAATCAACAACTAATCGATGAATCAGCCCTACGGTGTCTGATGAAACTCAATGAAAGTCACTTTTCACCATGTCAAGGCCTCACAGATTCCACATTCATGGACTCTCCAGTGTTACTGCATTGTATCAGCCCAACTGTTAGGAGCTGGTTGTACTTTTCTGGTTTGGTTTCTTCATACAGCTCTTTCATAGAAATTACAGTTTAATTTTCAGCATAGATTAATTTAACAAAACAGAACGGTTATTGTTTACAGCTGATATGTGAAGACTGTGTAGTGATCTGACAGCTATGCGTGATAAGGCATTTGATAAAGGGTATTTTTTTTACATGTTGACAGTTGATGAAAAAATACAATATTCATTGTCGTTTTTTTTGTGTTATTCTGCACTCCCACCTCAGTAATAACATCAGAGTGTTTCTGAATAGTCATCAGTGATTCGCCGAACCAGACTCCTCCAGCTGCAGCTGAGTAGGAGGTGTAGCTCGCTAGGCTAACAGCTCAAGATTTTCTTTTTTCTGTTGTTGTTGAATCTGAATGTTTAATGAGTGACAAATTATTTTCAAACATCATTTGAATTGAAGGTCTAGTTACCACTCTGGAGAAAAAGAAGTATCTGAGCTGTTTGATATATGGCGTCTTGATGCGCAGTGTAGGTTTGTGTGAGCTTCTGAAGATGAGCCTTTGTTGTTAATGATGTTTGAGCCCATTTCAGTTGCCATGTTTCACTTCATGTGTCATATTATCCTTCATTTTTGACCAGTTCCCCAGATGTGGACTGGGTTGCTGTAAAATAAAACAAGAGTGGCAGAAATGTCTTTCATGTAAACCAATCAGAACTAGAGTTTTTCAGACTCATAATGCAGATCAATAACGAATCTTACAAGAATAAGATTATTCACACTATAAACACTAAATGATAAAAGTCATATTTTTTTCCAGTTTGTTTTCCATTATGTGCAATTCTTCTTATTTCACAGCTGGTTTTATGTCAAATAAATAACCATTTATTTGGTCTCTGGGCCCACAGCTATATCCCAGAATGCTTTGCTTTCCACACATCCGCCTTGACTTGAGAATGTACGGCACTGTTTGTTAAAGGTAGCAGTTAAAGTCCAAGATGATAAAGGAAGAGCCAACACTCGAGAGGTTGTGTTTTTTTATGTTTTTAACAGAATATGCAGAAGTATTGCAAAAAATATCTGACAATCATCAGGGTGTTTTGTAGGGAATAATGAGGTGAGTTCCCTGGCTGGCAAACAGTTTTAAAATGTCACTGTTGGGTTTCTTTCCCCCGCTTTCTCTGGTTTTCAAAATAAAATGGTTTCCAACATGCACAATGTTTGTACTGGTTTGTGCTCTGTTGATACAATATAATACAACTTCAACACAGAGTGACAATGAAAATAAAAGTTACACATGTACACTGAAAACATGTTTATAAGTATCTCCTGCTGCACTGTCAGACTGCATAGGTGTCGTTGGGCTTAATATTTCATTTTAGTGTAAACCCACGCTGAAAGAGCTCTCTGTATCGCTGTTTTACCTCATAAGGCTTTTCCATTCACTGACCTCATTAACTAATGGTGCTGTGGCCATGGAAAAAGGGCAGGGCATGTGAATCCATCTGCTCCTTAAAAGGAGCCAATTCACAGACGTGCAGATTCCTACACTTTGATTAGGGCCTCATTCACTTCACTTATTCATATTCTTTGCAGGTTCGATAAAACAGTCATTTCATCATAACAAACACTCATCAGGTCAGTCTTGTGATTCCACATTACATATTCATTCCTCTGACAGTGAAGCATTCCTCAGCTGTCCAGCAGCAAACGGACTCATCTAGTCTAAAAGCTCTGCAATGGTGTAATACATGGTTATCAGGCCTGGGATAAACAGCATTCACAATTCAACTTTTAAAATTTAGAATGGACTGATGTGTTTCATTGGGAATATACTTTTCACTTATTACCTGCGCCAAGGATATATTTCAGTCAGTCCTGTTGGGTCTGTCTGCAGGATTATGCAGAAACTACCGCACTGATTCTGAGTTGGCAAAAAGTAGATGATCCATTAAAAACAGCTGCAGGCTGGATATGGTTTTCACTTTAACAAGGGTTAAGCTTAGAATGATGACAGTTGTATTTTTAAAGCCACCAAGCATTGATATACAACACAACTAGAGACATTGTTAGAACTAAGAGCTTTACTGCCATGTAAACAGTTAAACTACCTTAAACTAACCAGCAGACAGAAAGGTGGAAAACATAGGTCGTGAATGAGAAGAGTGCCCTAGTACTTATTTTTTCTTTAATATGCAGCTTTGTTAAGGGTCCAGTATTATTGATATTTAGTGACAGTGAAGTTGCAGACTGTAACCAAAGTAAAACCCACCATGTTCACCGACAGTAGCTGCAAAATACACACAAATCCCTCATTAGATCGAGTGTGTGTTGTCTGTTGTTGGCTTTTAGTTCAGGGGATATTAACTCTGGTCCACACTTAAACTTAATGTATCTTAACACTGGTTGTCACACGTTATAAAAAAAAAAAAATGCTCAAATACTGTAGATTGTAGACTGTAAATATCAACAACTCATTCCAAGGTACTGAAAACAGAACAATCGTCATTTTCATGTGATTATACATTTCCATCAATAAAAACATAATTCTTAATCTTAAAGTAAATTCCACTTCTGGAATTAGATCGTCCTGAATTTTGCACACTGGAGCTTTACTTGATACTCGGATTCTGATTGGTCAATACCAATGTTCCATTCCTCTATTCTATCTATGGGCACAGTTCTGATTATACACTCTTAAGGCTTAAGAATCTACAAGAAATGAAATATTTTCTTTAAAAATCAATAAAAACAAATTAATGTTTTGTCAAGTTATTGATTTCTTTAGTGAGTAGTCCTGTAGTAAAGTGAGGTCTGCATCACCCTGTCTGGATAATAATGACCACTCCCCATACTTAAATGTCAGTCTGCTTTCAATAAATATTACTGTGCTGAATCTCATACGATTTACCAGATTTATAGTGTGTTGTGTGCTTTATTTTGCTCCGGACTTTTCTCTCTGGTCATTCACACTTCTCCCAAAACTGCTCTACAACCTCCAGTTTAAGAAAAAAAAAACAAAACATTATATGCGAAAACTATTTGGCCCAGACCTGAAGTGTACCTTGTAATATACATAAAGTTGCATATATATGATTAAAAATAAGATATTATTCATAATTAAAATAGCTCTTCCTTTGACCCCAGATTTCTTTCCTCTAATATAGAAAACACATAATCAGAGTTGTGACAGTGGCGGTTACAGCTTGCCTTTCAGAGCCTCGATGACTCTGCCAAGCTGAGAACAGTCTCGATAAGCCACCAGGCCTCCCTGGTTGGCCCAGCGGTCTGCCCCTTTACACTCAGTGTATGGCTGGTGGTAGGTCAGTTCGGCCTGAGCTGCAGAGCTGGACTGCAGACTCTTTGTCAGGTCTACTACCCCTCCCCCGAGGGCCCGGAGCAGAGCATGAGGGGCGCAGGAGTCCCACTTAAAGGTGCTGCCCTCTGAGAGGACGTAGACGTCGGCCAGGCCCTGGATGACACACAGGATCTTGTATCCGGCTCCAGATGCGTACATCAGCTCATCAGGGCTGCACAGTGAGGTCAGAGCGTCCGTAACCACTGGCTTCTCACTGGAGCTCAGGACCGCAGACAGACCTTTACCCCCCTCAGGTCCAGCTTTGGGTCGAGACAATGAGCAGACATTGACACCATCACAGGACACGCCCCAAAAATGCTTCCCCCTCCAACTGTGAACACACACACACACACACACACACACACACACACACACACACACACACAAAATCACATGGCTGTAACAACAAATGAGTTTGTGAGAGAACCTGTTGAACTGGTGGCCTTTATGAAACAGAGTTTACATATTTGTTAGAAAGGTTCAGGAGTTTGAGCCACATCATGTAAATACTCTCTACAGTTTGTTGATTGATTTGAGACCCACAGTGTCTGGTCAGACTCATCATCGGATGTTCCTCTTTTTATGTTGTCCAGACTTGAATCTCAAACACAAACACAAATGACTGCATACACACACATCAATCTATGTTAATTTCTCACAAAATAAAATAAAAAAAAAAAAATCTAAACCTGATCAGCTTGGATGATTATTGAAGTTTCATATAATCTCAAATCTTGCAGCAGACAATTAAGCAAAAACTCATGGTGCATCTCATAGGGCATCATTACAGCATATTTCGAAGACTAACACTTTATTAATAATTGTATGTAATTGTATGACCAGACAAAAAAGGCAAATTTTTAATACTATAATAAATTAATCAGACACTCTCATATATATTTTTGTAAAAGCTCTCTACATTTGCCTGTAGGTGCAGTGACTGGTTAAATGTTTCTGTGGAGCAAAATCTACCACAAAAATTAAAAAGGGTGGGTTTGTCTTTGTTTAAATAAGTGACAGAGAGCCAACACTGGATAATATTGTATTTCTAAAGCATAGCAAAAACATTTAAATTGATTTTATCATGCAATATGTAACAGAGGAGCAGAAGAGAAGAATCAAGGCACTCAGGATCAAGCATCAGGTTTTTTTGTTTTTTTTTTTAAATAGAAAATCTGCCTTGAGTCCGTTATATAAAAATTGGTATACATACTGTTCACAAATTGTATGCAATGAGAAAATCAAGTGCTCATTTTTAAGATATGTTACTATCTGTTCACACACTGGAAACAAAAAGGTGTTAAATATATGGAAATTTCTTCACATATCTTACATATATTTAATTAGACACGTTCATGCCTTGTTTTCTAACCAAAACAGCCCTTTAATGTTGCCTCCTGGTACAGTGACTGCTTAAATGTGTCTGGCTGTAGTACACAAGCTTTGAGCAAAATGAAAAAGAAAATGAAATATTTGTGGGCTTTGACTGGTTCTGAACTTACCCTCCTCCTGCTGGATCTTTGTGGTTGAACGGCTGGTTGATGACGCCCATAACAGGCTCCCCTGTGCTGCGGAGGTAAACCCCGATTAGGACCAAAGCACAGTGCAGACCAGAAGGAGACAGGTGACCCTCCTGCAGCACCTCTTCACGACCCTCTATGTACTGGCTGGTGGCGTCTTAATTAAACACAACAGAAACCAACTGCTCTCACTGGGGCACGTCTTTAAATAGAGTGGGCTTTGGGTTAATACACTGCGTGACCTTTTACCTATAGGGTCGATCCAGATGCCGAGCTCGGAGGGGCTGAGGGGCACGGTCAGACCATCTGTGTTTGCGTTGATCGTTGCGGGGTCTTGGTGGATGGCTCGAGCCAAAAGAGACGCCGCTGTGTGGTCGCCGTCCAGTACCGTGGACAACAGCGTGGCGGTTTCCTGCTCTGTGCTGCAGACGGTGACGACCACACTCTCTCCTGATGCAACAGAACAAGCAAACGATCACTTCACAATAGAGTTTACACAGAGCAGCTTAGAACATGTACAAATATTTGTACAGGAACAATTTGACATGTTGACTGTCTATTTTGGAGATGAATCAACAGTGATGAGGTTCAGATACAGATCATTACGTCAAGTATAGGTGCAGCCCCTGGAAGTATTCAACACATATGATGGAGTAACTACTATAATCAAACACTCTCTAATCATATCATATGTAGTATTATTTTAATAGAAACTCTTCTACATTCCTACGACACTGAGAATCTACGTGGGCAGCTTGCAGGTGTGAAACTGCAATTGTAAAGTGGGAAAAACACACTCTTTGTGAAACTACCAAGACTGAAGGGCTGCAATGTGAAACTTGTATAACTAATATGGTTAAAAAGAAACATTTAAGTGACTCTATTGAAAAACAAATAAATGTAAGGTACAACTGTTGCCAAAGAGGTTAAAAGCTGGATTGAAATTCTTCACATACAAGACCCTGAATGACAACAAACGCAATGATTTCAGTCCAAAAAGATGCAGAGCACACCTAACCTAGCCTTCTGAAATGGATTATAATCTATCCGAATGCTGTGGTTATGACATTCAAAGCAAAAAAGGAAAGTGTGAGGTTACCAAGCCCATTTTCAAACTTGTTGGACTCCTCTCCATGAATGAAACCAACCATTTCAGGGAACTACACAAAAGAGCAAGACAGAATATGATTAAAGTAGTCTGCGTCCAAGATTCCAGTTTATATTGCATTCTCGTTTATGTTCTTCTCCCACCTCAGCTCCAACATCATGTCGGATCATCTCCTGGATCACCACATCAGCCAGTGTCTTGAAGTCCTGCACAAACTTCTTATTCTTGTCATCTCCAGTTTTCTCCTGCACGAGGAGCTGGAAAAGAATAGCCTCCTGCCTGCAGACCCGAGCCACATTAGCCGCTTTCTCAGCCACCCGGAGCAGCAGCCTCAGCAGATCAGCCATGCCTGAAGACAAGGGGCAAGAAGACAAGAGTTTTATCAAAACAGAACAGAGACCTCAGCTGTGTGTGAGGGAAGGAGGAAGCGAGAAGAGAAAAAGATGAGGCAGGTCACACTCGCACACTGAGCTAATTATAGCATCATAATGAAAACAGGGCATTTCTAAAAAAGAAAAAGGAGAAATGAGGGTCACAGACAGATGTGCACGGTACAGCACAGCATGTCTGCTCAACATATGCATATTCAACTCTTCAGTGAAGTCATGTAGCTACCGTAATTTCCAAATTAATATATGAGAAATGTGCAAAACTGTAAAATACAGCAACATGTTGGAAGAAACACATCACAAAGTAAAATAATATCTGTAGAAAGAGACTACCGAGGACTGTTGAGCCCCCATTTAATGTGAAAAAAAACATTCCAATAGCTATGTGATCTTTGTGAATGAAAATACAGGCCTCCAATGAACCTAAAGAATGTCAACTGTCTAGTTTTGACTTTAACTGCAAATAACTTCACTTCTATCAACTATTGCTGC
>JAPQRQ010000022.1:21181229-21254142 GCA_037367365.1 Apogon talboti
CTTTTTACTTATCTATAGAGAAAATTTAATTGCTTTCAGATATGGAAACATGCAACAATGTTTGAGGTTGTAGAGTTGGCGCTTACATTCTGAATGTAGAACTGGAAGTCTTGCGGGTAACGGAAGGAGGCCTCCAGTGACTGCACAGTGAAATCCTGACTTCCCTTGTTAGTAAAACCCACCAAGAACCTCACGATTTCATTAGCAGGAAACTCTAAAATTATAATGGATGCAAGGGGGTATTAAATATCAATAGAACAGCTCTGGGATGTGTACCAATGATAAAATAATAAATTAAATATCCAACCTTCTCCTGTCATGAAGATGATGGTTGTGTCGGCATTGGTGTGAGATGTTAATGGTTTATCGGTAGTTTCCGAGTCGTCATCTTCATCTCCTTCCTAAATATAAACACAGCATAACAAGGTGTAATATAGTTAGGTCCACATGTATTTGGACAGTGACACAAATGTAGTAATTTGTTCTCTGTACACCACTACAGTGGACTATAAACAAATCAATCAACAGGTTACTGAAGTGTAGACTTTCAGCTTCAATTTAAGGGGATTAACAAAAATATTGCATTGAGCATTTAAGAATTAAAACCATTTTGAAAAGCAGCCCCTCAAGCAGTTTGCTATGCTGCCGTGTGAACCTGAAAACATACCGAGGTTTGCATCTGATCTTCCTCAACGAGCACCTCTTCATCATCATCATCTTCTTCATCCACTGCAACATCTGGGTCAGTGTCTTCAGCAGAGTCAGAGTCCGCAGACACGTGGCCTGAACAATGAGTCAAATACATGTTTAATATTAGATCAATGAAGATTCTCATTACTGTCACATGAATTAATTCAATTTTTCTGATCTTGACAGCTACTTTACTCCACATATTCTCAGCCTTATGATTGAATCTCAGCACTTAATATTGGTCACGTTTCTGCCTTATATATCCACATTACTTATAATTTCCTTGTTTTATACAGTGATGGCCAAAATTATTCGAACAAATGGCATATTTAAAGGATTTCGTCTATGGGTTTTTTTTGTAATTGGCCATTAAAATATCTGTAAAACAAATGGAATATCTATAAAGTCATCATTATGCTCTATAAACCATAGAATAGAGCCATCATAAGGAGTTTTAGCCCCTTTCCTTACAAAAATCAAGCTAGGCCTATTTCATGGTCAAAATAATTTTCTTCACAGAAGAAGCTAAATTTCTTGTTTGATCATTGTCAGGTGCGACCACGGCTAAATTGATAGTTAATGTACATGGCCTATCCTGCTCATTACGTAAACATTAAAGTTAAAAGTGGATAAAAACAGTATGACTCATTTCGTCTGATATTTCTCATGCTCAAAACAACCATTTGCATGTTTCATGAACATTATGAAATTAAACCATATTTTGGAGGCAAACGGGGTCAATATTTTCATATCTGTCAGGTGTTCTAATAATTTTGGCCACCATTGCATCTCATGGTGCAAATATCTTCTCAGCCATCCCTAAAATATCATCGTCAGGCATCAAAAATATCCATTAGTGTCATAGTTATGATATATATTAAACATAAACACTGCATATGTGTTAATTAATATCACACAGTCTGAGGAAGGCTTGGGTATCTGTACAAACTGTGAAAAAAATCCAAAATGAATCAAAACAAAAACTGGAAAATCACACATCAGCCAGCAATGAATATTTAGCAAATCAGTATTATTGGCAGCAAAAACAAATTAACAAGTAAATAGCACGCTTTGAATGGACTTGCATGAGTTCTTGCATAAGTTGTAAATGGTGATTGCACTTTCACTTTTATTAAATTTCCCTAATGAAATCAAAAGCTTAATTATAAATAAGATTTTAGAATTTGTGTGGTCAAAATGAGTAATTACGCTGTAATTTCAACGGTGTTGGTTAATTTGGAATAAATGTACTTTGTAAAATGGGTTCAAAAAGAAAGAGAATGAGAACAATAATAGGATAGATGAAGTGATTCTGATTCTTGATTATAAAATGCACATGCGTTTTCAATATCTAAATATTTAGGTTGGAATTATGTGAATAAAAGCTGCAGAAAATGCGACTTTACGCACTTGTATGAAGTTACCGTCTTATCTATGGTGACGTGTCCCTGCAGCGGAGCCGTTAACTGTAGTGACCACCGCTGCATCCCCAGTAACTTTATGTATTTATCAAAAAACAACATGTAAAAGGCTTTTACTCATATTTATCTTCGATTAGATGTATGAAACGGCTATAGCAGCTATTATTATCCTTATTTAAGGCCAGCTTTCGGTCATTTCTATTCATTTTAAAAGCGGTATGCTAACATACAACTGAATTTTTAAGCTACTTTTAGCCAGAATACAAAGTAAAACGTACATAGAAGGAAATTCCAGTGATTTTCTGCCTGTTTGCAGCTGTGTAACTATGCCACGTCAATGTGTTTTTAGACTGTGTGATAACTTTTAACGGTTACCGAAGACACAGCGGAAAGTTAAACCCACGTACACGAAACAGGTCAAATAAAACTCACCTATGGATATTAACCCGCAGGGGAAGGCCAGGAGGAAAACGAGCAGAAACTTAGAGCCCAAACTGAACATGTTTTCGGAGTTGTTAGTTGGAGTTAGTAACACATCAGCGTTCAGGAGCAGAGAGGACCGGAGCCGAGGAGGAAGGGGCGGGATAAGAGGAGTTTGGAGCCTCCTGCCGGGACGGACGGAGGCGGGCGGGGAGGGCCCACATGTGTGGAGCTCCAGGCGGTCACATAGTGGAGGAAGAGCAGAATACAGGCAAACCAACACACCAAACATTCATCTGAGTTTATTTACAATAATTCACACTTAATAGCATGATATATAACTGTGGATTTTATGCACAAATATGTGTGAGTCTTAGAAAGCATATTAACCAATGTTGCTGTTAATTATTGACATACGTCAGGCTGCAAAAAAAATAAAAAAAATAAAAAAAACCCGAATCCAATTGTCATGTAGGACAAAATTAGTTATTACTTTTGCAGTGAATATGATATTTACAAAAAGAAAGGTAATGTTAATAATGTTTTCAAATTCAAAGCGTTTTATTGTCATGTGTACAGTAAAGAAACAGGGCTCCCTGTACAATGAAAATCTTACTTTGACATCCACATTGAATATCAAGAGAATTTAAGATACATAAAAATTTAAATAGAATAATTTAACTAGGAAATTAAAACAAACAAGAGAAAGCGGCATTTAAAAACATAATAACATAACAAAATGTAAGAAACATATCAGTATAATTTGCTTCTCTATTTTAAATGTAATAATTTTAGTCAATAAGTAAATAAGCTTGGTTAATAAAGTTAATAAGTTAGATTATTAACACATCTACACATGAGATGTAGTGTTTGTAAATGTGTTTTTTGTATATCTATATATTGCAGTCTTGTGACGAGTGTCAGTCACTATATGTGGTGATAATACTTCCACATTTTAACCAACACTTTCAGTGCAGTCTGTTATTTATTAAAAAGTCTCAATATTTACTCCACCAATAATAAAGCTGATGGAAAGGAATAAGACCTTGATGTCTCGGCCCAGTTTGTGAAGGAATAGCAGAAACCCCAAAGGTAACTCACAGGAGTGAAGCAGTGGTAGTTGTGATGAGAGCAGTAGACCTCAAGATGTCAGTGTGGCTCATTTGCATTTCTAAATCTTTTACATCTTTGAAGCAAAACCTGCCCTGTCAAAAAGGCGAACCCCTGCACAGCTGGCTGTGTGGAGCAGAGCTGGACAGAAGAGTTTAAAATGAAATGAACTCCGCTGGCACATTGGTTAATGAATCTGTGTGAGTTCATGTTCTTAAGACATCCATTTAGAGACAACCTTTTATTTAAGGTTCAAGTCTGTGAGATTTAGGGAGGATTTAAGTGATCTATGGGCTTCCCCTGCTTCTTCTTGTCCTTTTATTAATGGTATCCATTATTAGAGCAAGGGCAAGGAAAAGGCATGATTATTTATGCACATTTCATACACAAAGGCAATTCAATTTCACCACTAGATGTCACTAACTACCACACAGTGAACCTTTAAAATTACTAAATTTCACAGATTGTCTTTTTTTTTAACATGAAAGACAATGTAATCTGTTTCCATAAAACTTGTGCTCCTTTCCTTTATTCCATCCAGTGCTGATTCCTCTTCACATCACCCCATACAACTACATTTTAATGTTCCCTACAGGACATCTTATACAATGTTCTTGTCGAACACCACCATTCAATACTGTGACCCCCCAACCACCCTCACCTCATACCCTCCAGGTTTTCAAAATGAAAGGTTTGGTTTATTTTCTATTCATGTCTTCTTGTTATATATCTCTTCATCTTGACCACATGTATGTATATATGTAAATATTTATATATTTTATCTCCTTTTTGTATCACCGTGTTTGTGCTGCTTCACCATTAAAGAGCTCAAAAATAAAAAATTCCCACATTTTAAAAAGATCAGCAAGATGTTTGACTCAACTCTGAAACATCTTTTTATAGTCCAGTGGAAAGGTCAATAGAGACTGTTGTGAAGATTGCAGCAGGAAACTATCAAGGTTTGTGGTTATTGCCCGTCATTGCTACAAATATCATGACTGTCCAATGTTATT
Source organism: Apogon talboti (assembly GCA_037367365.1). Classification (NCBI taxonomy): domain Eukaryota; kingdom Metazoa; phylum Chordata; class Actinopteri; order Kurtiformes; family Apogonidae; genus Apogon; species Apogon talboti. The sequence goes on from JAPQRQ010000022.1 coordinate 21,185,884, forward strand.
TCTGTAGCTGCTTGTTTTATTAAACCAGCAAATCAAATGTTGGATATTTGCACTGTACTGAACCTGAGTATACAGATTTAGTAATTAGAAAACTCATCTCAACTTCAATCCACACTCGATGTCAGCTATGGTGCTTTGAAGACATTACAAAAGAATAAAAATATTTGTGTCATAAAAAGCATCTTCTTGGTATTGTGCATTATATAAGGTTATCGTCTGGACTGAATTAACAGCTTTATAATTCGATGTACAAAACCTCTGTTAAACAACAATGCACAGTTTCCTTAGAATTTTATTTATAGAGTGCTTCTGCAAATCATTATGACTGTAATTTCATGACAAATAAAAAATGATGGACAGAACCTGACATATAAAATGAATGATGGCATTACTTGCAAGAAATAACTCAGTGCTGGTATGTGGGATGTGTAAAAAACAGACTGAATACTACTGGTCGATGTGTCAGTTCTAAATTCACACTTTGCAATTAACTCCCTTTCATTTCTGTTAAAGCAGCATTATTGAGTGAAATCAAATTTATAAAACTGAAATGCTAATATTTGTTTTTATTTATCACTCATACTCCATGTTACTTGTAAAAATGAGTTCCTTTAATGGTGGAGAGTCATAGAGCTTCCTTTAAACAGACTAGAAACTGAAATGATGGTGACATGGAAACATAAAAATGTTGATGCTCTGAAATAAAAATATCCTGTGTGGTTTGTGTGGTTATAGCTTCTGTGATACTTTGTTGTTCTCTGATGCTTTGATCTGCTGTCAGTAGCTGCCCAGTAAAACAATATATGGAACTTCATTTTTTTTTTTCTAATTATACTGTAGATCAGTGGTACTCAAACTTTTTACAGGGGATTACCCCCTGAAATACACATTTTTAACCAAGTATCCCTAACTCTCGCTTCAGCATTTTTGATTGAAAAAATTAGACAAAATTTGTTTCTGTGCCAAAGGTGTTTTTTTTTTCAAAACTGTGTAAACAAACAACATATTCTAACTTTAATATATTAAAAATAACAAATCTTTACAAACAAGTTTTGTGTGCAAAATATAAACTGAAAAGTGCCCTCTTTCATTAATAAGAATAATAAATTAAATGGTCATTAATGAATAAATGTGCCTTTCATCAACAAAAAATAATTACTTAATTACTCAAATAAACTCATCTTGAATAATATGAAATAGAAATGTTTCTAAAATGTTACCACAGTCTAAACAAGATGACAGACAATAATAATAATATATATTAAAAAAAATTGGGATGAAATAAGGTCAGGAGTGTCAATTTTATCGTATCGTATTTATTGTGTTTTATATTTCAGCCTTAATTCTCATTATTATTTATTTATTTTGTATCCAGAACATGGTGACTAGTGGTACAGTGGGTAGCACTCGTACCTCACAGCAAGAAGGTCCTGGGTTCCATCCCAACACCAGTTGGTGGGGCCTTTCTGTGTGGAGTTTGAATGTTCTCCCCGTGTCTGCTTGGGTTCTCTCAGGGTACTCCGGCTTCCTCCCTCCATCCAAAGACATTCACTGATAGGTTAATTGGCTAATCTAAAATTACCCATAGGTGTTTGTTTCTGTGTCAGCCCTGTGTACCCTGCCTTCACCCTTAAGTAGTTCGGATAGGCTCCAGCGACCCCAGTGAGGATAAAGCGGGTTCAGAAGATGAATGAATGAACATGATGACTTATTTATTGTATTTTTCCAATAAAATTTCAAGTACCCCTTGGACTTCTTCTAAGTACCCATGGGGGTACACGTTCCCCATTTGAGAGACTGACATAGATCATGAAGTGTTGTTTTGCTGTTTTCTTAAAAATCCAAATAACCTGCACCATTATTATTTTCTCATTGATAAAGATCGGCAGCATCAGTAAACACTTCACTTGTGCCATTTATACTCATTGAATGGTTCAGCCTCAGGGAAAACAACAGTTTTGGTCCTGGTTTGATCTTCCTACATGAAAATCGCATACTAAATGAAGTACTGAATTCTGGAACATTAATTATAAGACCAGTCTACTGTAACACCAGTATTAGAACAATGTGAATATGTAAATATAAACAACATCCACAACATGAACTAAAAATAGTTCACCAACTCAGCGCCATCATTATCACATTATTGCCATTAAAGAAAGAAAAACAGTGCTGAGAAACAGTGCTATTAACACCAAAAGTGGTAATTTCATCACAACTGAGCACATATTTGATAATATTGTTCATAGACTCGTTCTGTGTCTCTGTGGTTTTCTGCAGCAGCACACATCCTGTAACACATAACTGCCTTAAAAACTGTTTCTGCTGTTGAATAGCATCACACTGAGCATAAACAGACGCTACAGCCACGTTTATGACAGAAACAGTAGGCGAGACAGTGGAGGAGATCACTTTATTTGGCCATGGCAGCCTGTTGCAATATGACACATCCAGATGGTGAGTCCTAAATGAAGATATAATATTGGAATTTCAGCTGAAGAAGTGATGTATATCATTATGTGAGGACTGATACTGGACTTTGATGCTGTTAACAACAACGTCTGTGGCAAAGGTGCTAAATGTTACTGGCTTCATAAAATAACATCACCAGATCAGTTTAGTGGCTTTAACTTTTTTTTTTTTCATTACATACATCACATAAGAGCATGTAAAACAAAATGGTTATTTCGTTGTAGGCTTACGGATACAGAATTCAAAGAGTAGGTTTCGTCTGTTGTTCCAGATTACATTCAAAACTCCTAATGAGAGATTTTGGGGTGAAAAGTTCCTTGACTGAACAAAGCCTAAAATTAAAACAGAGCACTGCAACTAACACTGTAGGATGGATGCATTAAAAAGGAAAAAAAACCTCGTAAAATGTAAATTACCTCATGAATATTATGATGATGACCTGTAATGACTATCAGTACTGAACCTTTGACTAATGACTAATGTAAATTCATGAATTCACTACAGTTTTCAATGTGATGCCGTCACATAAACAATGTAATGAATTGTAATTAATCACATAATGAACCCGCAACTGAATACAATACATCATTGTAACACACTCACTGGAATGTTTGCTTATTACTCTCGGGGTTAATTAGTTGCTACTTTGCCCTAAGGTGACATGCAACACTGTGCAAAAGTGTTTCATACTATGATGAGGTAAAACCACAGCATAAAATGAATAAAAAATATTCAAATACACTCAGCAGCACATACTAAAATACAAACATGATAATATATAAGAGTAATAATACATTTTGAGTGTTTCATTGCGATTCTTATACCATTGCCACAACAGTTCACTGTGATGATAATGATGATACTTGAATAATTGAAACAAGCTCTGATAAATTTCCAGAGTAGTTGTCATAGCATGGGCATAAAGCATGTTTTGGAGATGCTTTATGAAATAGGAAGTGCTTACAAACTGTTCTCAGGATGTATTTTGCTGCAAAAACCAATCTGCAGTTCACACATCCCTGTTTGCAAGTGGCTCAGAAAACCACATCTCCTACTGCTCACTGTTGTGCAGATCCACAAAAGAAGTGTCAGAGTGAATCTTTCACTAAAGGGACTTTATAATGTGCGTAGTTGAGAAACCCCTTGAGGCAAATTTGTGCTTTGTGCTACTGGGCTATATAAATAAAAACAGACTGAACTTGGAAGAGCAGCTGTCCCATGATTGATTTTACTGTCTTGTTTCATTCTAGCAGATTGAAACATTGTGAGGACTACATGGTTGCAGCTTTAAATATTGGCCAGATGGAGTTTAGTGCTGGATTACTTGCCGAGTGCTGACTATAAAAGCTGAAAGATACTTGGCCTGTCATGTTTGATCATGTATTCTTGCCAGAGTTTCAATAACAAACCAACAGGCAGCTTCAAATCCAAATTAGACTGTACAGCAGGCTGTGTTCAGCAACCGCACAGATTTAGAGACACAGTTTAAGTCCAGATGAGCTTGACAAAACTGCTTTTTTCAAATATTTTTCAAGCCAAAACAGCATTTCTGTGTCTTTGACAGGTGTTCGCTATGACAGTGAACAGCAGGAAAATGACGCACTGCTTCACTGACAGTATTTGCCAATGATTCCGTCTTGTCTTGTAATATTTAACCATGTTTTATTCCTTGTGTTGTTGATATAGCGTGACCTTACAATTTGCCAATGATGTTTTATTAAGAATACGGCTAGAGAATTATCCTTGACGAATTGCACAATCTATGTTGAGTCATGTAATGTTGTTCAAAAGTAATTTTTAACTCATCCTTTGTCTTTCAGATAAATGGGCCTTTATGTGTCATTATCGTTATGTGATTTATGGAGTTCTCACTGGGTTACTGGTCATCTCGTTCGCTTGGAATATTTTTTGCTGTGCATCAAAATGTTGCTCAGGTAATAACATTTTCTAATGTAAAAACAAAGTCACATTTGTTATCTGCTGTTAAACGTGTTGTTCTGTTTACTGAAACAGGAAAGAGAACCTGTCAGCAAAGGAAAAGGTAAGAGTATCTACACAGATTAAAAAAAAAAAAAGAAGTCTTTTCAGTTTTATTAGCGACTGTCAAACATTAAAAACTAATTATCTTATATCTGTACATCAAAATTCAGTCAGAACCAAAGGACGATTAAGGAAAATCCTATTTATGGAAACATAAGCTATTCACAAACAAGTAAGTACTGTATGCGTGTGGGTGTCTTTGTATAGTTGTGTGGACAAATGTTGGTATTTATATATGTTTGGGAGGACCATATTGGCATCATAAGGTACCGATATTTAAACCAGTGCTTAAATATTTATTGGTGTTAATTCTCATGGCACTTGATGGTTGAGGTCATAGAATAAGAGTCTAGGAATGAGTGTCCTCACACACACGGTGAGACACAAAAGTCTGTGTCTATTCAATGTGTGATATTGTTGTTCACAGACATGACTTGCACAGAAATTGATCCACCAAACTCATCTGTCAGCTCTTCATCTTTGAGGGATCAACAGAGAGTCACTACTGACTCACAGGTAAATGCTATATTTTTGGTTTTATTCCTTCTTGAAGACCGAGATACAGCGCATAAAAAGAAATAGAAAGTGCATCACAAACAAAAACACAAGGGCAACGTGAAGGACTTGTATTATGCTACCAGGATCAGTTTGTAAAAAAAAAAAAAAAAAAAAAAAGAATGTAAGATCAGAAAAATATGGCTACTGGATTCTCTATAAATACAGTATAGGCAACATCGTACAGTTAAATGCTGTGATATTGATTCTCCTTTCTGTACGAATTCAGGATTGCTATGCCAACCTGACCCTGAAGGCCCCCAGGCCACAGTCTGGACGCAGCTCCCCACAGATCCAGTACTCAGAGGTGGTTCAGTTAGTGGAGCCGCTGGCCTCAGAGAAGGACACCGATAACACAGACACCGTGTCCAACATCTCTGATCTGTACGCATCAGTGCAGACTCAGCGAACCAAAACCGTCGACACTGCAGATGGTGGGGAAGGCTACGCCAACCATATCTGAGGCAGCTCCAACTACCGATACTGAAATAAATGGTCACAGGGGGGCAGTGTTTACTACCATATTAAAATGACAGCCCTTCTGTGGACTGACTCAAACTGAGTAGTACAAGTCTTATCTAAGAGTGTGCATTCTTTATAGGATTTCAGTTTATTTTTTTTTCCTTTTGATTGTTTTATCATTGTAAGGTCTGGTATTAATTATGTGAGTGGTGTGATTATTGAAGGTCCAGTGTCTGGGTTCGAAGAATTTAGGAAGTTCTAAGTGAGGATATTGATTATGAAAATCATTATGATGTGTTCATTGGAAGTTGAACACTTTTTTTTTTAATAACCTTACTATGAGCTGTTTATATGTATAGATGAAATGGATCCATGTTCATCTGTTCCATAAAGTCTCTAAATAGACTTCTTCCTCTTTTGTTAGTCTTATAGCAGGTGGATCCACCGTTAAAGTGCATTACTGTCAATTTTGTGAGTGTGGATGCAATCTCTTATGTCTCTGACTCATGTAGATATGTTAATGTTTTTCAAATAAAATTAACATGTCAGTAAACGGTAAGTAAGATTTATTTTTCACAGGTAAACGTCACAAAGTGCTCCACTCAGATAAAATTTTCATGATATAGCCCATCAATAATATGCAAACAACATAAAATAAATGAAACAATGTAAAAATGATGAAACATAAACCATAAATATTCCATTCTGAGTAATACTTTGCCAAAATTAAAAGGTGTTTAGCTGGTCTTTAAGACAGTGTAAAAACAGGGCAAATGCATTCCGTAATCTGGGAGCCACTGCCCCAAGGGAATGAGCCCCCGATCTAAAACCAGGCGACCTTGAGCAGTGGTTGGAGTGTGTTTCTAAGAGATCTACAATATATTTTAGTGCTTGCTCATGTGCAGCCTTAAAAGTCAAAACTAAACTTTTAACCTGAATTATAAAATTGACCAGTAACAGCAATTTGTACAGACTGAATATAATCAATATATGATTTGTTTAGACAAATAAATCCTAAATTACAATAACCTAAATATGAAGAAATAAAAGCATGGACATTCATTTCTAATTCAGCCTTTGAGCCCATCTTTCTTAATTTAGAAATTCCTCACATGAAAATAGCAATCAGAAACCAGTTGTCTGAACTGAATACCATAGAAGAACAAATCGTTTTCTGATGAGAGAAACTGTATTGTCAGGAGCAATAATGAGAATTTCTGTTTTGCCTGAATTCAACTGGAAGGAGCCATCAGTCAATCACTTTGTGATAATGGACTCAGAAATAAACTCAGAGTCTTGGAATGAATATAATTAAATGTTGTCTACATAAAAATGAGATGAAGTTGAAATTCCTAATAATCCATCCAAAAAGAGTTTAATACAACAATAACAAAATGTGGCCTAAAACAGAACCTTGAGGAACCCCCCCCATTACAAGCCTGTTACCTACTACAGTAATTTAGTTGGACCAAACAAGTTTTACCACATTGTTTTTCTAATTCCTTAGCTAGATGTACCAAAATATAATCACAATGTTTGCACAGTCATACCTACAATACAGTGATTCATAAAACATGTTGGTTTCACTAAAAAAGACACAATGTTGATTGAATAATTTTCAATTATGATGTCTTGAAATCAATAATCTTTGAGCCCTAACTGTGTGTCAAAATGAAAAAGTATAGGCACAGAAATGTGACCGATAAATGTAGATAAGGTAAGTGAACTGCTAGAGATGCAGTTGTATACCATATGATAACATTGCATAATGAGGTGTTGAGCTCTATTAATGTTTAGTGACTGAAATGTTGGCCTTTTCAGTTGGGCAGTGGAGGAAACAGGCTTTTAGCTCTTAAAACCTCCTCAACATGTGAAATTATGAAATCATTGCCACATGCATAATCAGTGCTGTAGATGTACGGATAAAAAGGCTTTTAAGCTACCAACAGATGCTTTTGAATGATGTTTTTTTTTTTAGTTTCCACTTTGCTTTTATGCATTTGAACCAGTAACCTGTGTACATAGAGACAATTCTACAACATTTATTAAAACTTTGCTGTTTGAATTCAGTCAGGAAAATACAGAGAAATAAAAAGAATTTGTGGTTTTAGTTTAGTTTAGAATTTGTTAATTTCTCTGAGACCCACTGTTAACTGCAAAACAGGGATGCAAACATGATCATGGCTGTCTGCAAGGGGAATGAACACCCTCTTTAACCAATACATATCTGGATAAATATGTACACGGAAGCACTGATTAGTGGTTTAACAGTTATCTTTGGCCTTGGCCTCTGCTCCAAGGCAGGTTAACTTCAGAGTATCGTAACTCAAAACCTGTCAATAGTTTGATCACCTGCTACTCAAGTAACTGATAAAACAGTTGTAATTTCTACAGTATCGTGTCAAAAAATTAGTTTACATGCGACAAGTAATCGGGATCAATAGATAGACCAGATTTCACTGCTTTTTAAGTGCAGCACATACTCAAAATAGTTGGTTCTTAAACTGATGAAAACGCAAAACACCTGCACTCTATTAAAAAGACACTATAACCTGGACTGGATATCCACACATGTTTTGATATTTTAATATTTGGAAACAATGTCCAATATATTAAAGGTGTTATGTTTAATGTCTGTCTATGGACATTAACTGACTGCATTTCAGAGCTAACAGTAACTAGTGTCGCATCGTGTTGAGACACTGAAGAACTTGATAACAAATATACTTTTTTTCAGAAAATGTGTTCTGAGTCCTACATATGAGTGTACTGTGGCTGATATTGTAATACATGCTCCACAGACAGTAGAGTATGTTGTTTACATGTTATTTAATTGAATCTCATTTTTACTGCTTTTTCCTCGGGGTAGCTACTATCCCAGAACTTATGCCATTTTTTTCCTCCATTATGTGGTTTATAATGCAGTTTGTAATGATGGCTGACTTGTCTCATGTCTCTTGAATAATATAATGTGGGGATCAAGGGGTATGATCCTGAAGAAGACTGTTTTTATATTACTGCATTAATGTAGATTTACAGCTCTCACCCGCACATCTCACCGTAGCATTGACACAACTTTTACTGCTGTAAAAGTAATGCGATGTAGTTTATTTCACAAATGTTTGAATCTGAAACTCACCGTAAAACATTTCACGTAAACAAATTAAGTGATATTCAAATTTCAACACAACATATTCAGCATAACATTTTAAAATATTGTATTCAGTGGCTGATAAAAATTTTGCCAAATGTCTTGAGTTTATAATAATGTGACAAGTAGTACAGGCAAAGAGTGAGGTAGTTATTCTTTACCTTTACAGTCTATACTCATCATCTGGCACAAAAAACTACAATTACTCTTGCTTATATTAAATACATATTATATTATATACATGTCATATATATCTCCTATGTACTTACTATTTACTAAGACTTCTCATTATGCTCTACTTATGTGCTTAGATTTGAATACCACTTTTGCTGTAATTCATTTCTAATCACCATAATTAATTTTTTCCGGTAGTACTATCACCAAACAATTTATTTCATCTCAGAGAGTAATTCATAGTTCTGATTATGTGATTTATAATGTAGCGGCGGAACAACCCAACTCCTTGATGTAAAACACAGTTTCAACAGAGGTGATAATGCAGCTTCAGGATCAAACCTATCAGGATCACTGATGTTATTATTAGTCTTGAGGTTAGCTGCCAGCTAGCTTCTACAAACCACACAAACTCTGAATATTGAACACAACATTCAATATGTTGATAACAATTTTACAGCGATAGGATCATTTTTGTAACATAATGCCTGATCTCAAACCTCCATCTTCTTCTATACTTCCTCAGTTTGCTCTTTCTCTTGCTTTACCCTCTCTCTTTAACCCCAGCTGGTCAAGGCAGACGACCATCCACCAGGAGCCGGGGTCTGCTCCAGGTTTCTGCTGTTAAAAGGAAGTTTTTCCTTCCACTGTTTGCTCCTGGAGGATTCTGTTGGGTTTCTGTAAATTGGCTTGAGAGTCTGGTTTAGACCAGTTCTATATGTAAAGTGTCATGAGATAACTTCTATTATGATTTGGTGCTATATAAATAAAATTTGATTTGATTTGATTTGATTTTGTCTACGTCCCTCTACCTAACCCACTGTGATTATGCGCACCATAGTGGACTGACTGAACATGCTGTTTCATGGGTTTGTACCTGTGCCCCTCATTTCAAAGGCACTCGGTCATCACAAAATCAACCTACTCTGGATTAAAAACATTTGTATCCTTGCCGGTGCTAACAGACCAGTGATAATGCAACACACTGTAATCCAAAATCTCTAATGTTGGTTATATGAAAGCAGGAAATCCCAATAGATACAAAGGATCACATTTAGGAAGAGGAATAAGGCAATAGGCTCACCAACTTCATCAAACTGTCTTGACTTTCACTTCAAACACACTGAAACACTGATACAATATATGGCATGATGCCAGCCATATAGATATGTCAGAGTCGTTCACCCTATTCACCCTCTGACACAGTAACCTGAACTGGCCTTTTCCATGGTAACATTTTCCTAATGGGGTAAAATGTGGAAACACAACCTGTGACACATTAGACACAATAATGATAATCTACATTTAAGGAATGGAAGGTATAACAAAAGTGGCCTCAGATAATATACATTAACACACTGTACATTAGTAAGTCTGTTACTACAGACAGTAAAGCAATAAACAATCCAAGGAGCTCTGAGGCCTATATAGACTTAAAATGTGTGGAAAATACTACACCTTTCTGAGTTAGATACTGATAACCATCACTCAACAGTCATTAAATTTGGTCTGAGGTTGAATAGAAGGTCTGTACTGTAGCAGAGTCTGATTGACAGGTATGTATGGTAGCCTGCTCATGTGATGCAGAGCTTCTGATCAGTGATATACATATTCTTCCTCATAGACAGTAGCTGTGGTTAACAAATAACACTAACAATATCATAAAATGACTATGTTACACAGTGCATGATGAAGTTTACCGTTTTACTTGTGTAAGCTCACGTTTAGCATTAGCTCACTCATGATCCTGTGCAGTTGACTGTGGTCCTCCCAAAATGACTACAACACGAACTGCTGGCTTCAAGATGGGCAACATGATGTTGCCTCTGTCCACAAACTATAGCCTATAAAACAGCACTGTTCATATCTGTGTGTTTAGACACAATGGTGTTCCAAAGGTATTCCTGCACATTAAACAATGTGTTTAAACAAACTCTGGAGATCCTACATGACCAAGAAATGGACAAGGCAATAAAAAAAAAAAAAAAATCAAGATCTATAATGGAGTTTGGTGTGCTTGATAAAGCAACGGCACTCTGCAATTTCCACAATATGTTCTTGTTACAGGCTAAATTTTACAGTAAAAACCTTATTAGGAAATTAGTACTGTCCACTGAAAGGCTTGAGCGCTGGGCATGAAGTGTTCCTGAACTTACAGGAAATAAGTCAAAAATATTCTTGTGGTGGACTCTCAGACACCATTTTCTTAATTAGATGCTGGAAAAGCTAATAGGTTCCACATATTACAGAGAAAAACGGAAGGCACTAAGAGAGAGCACACCTCTGCTATGGCAGCTCAGTCCTAACATGCAACTTTCAAATATGCAACTCTTTGAACCTGATCCTGAATATACAGATACCTTATTTACATCAAGGATAAAGATATAATCTCCTTTGCACAAAGGGAAAGAGGTATAAGAAATAAGTTATGTACTACTCCGATATGATTAATGGTCACAGCTGCCACACAGTAACACACATGTGTTACTGTGTCTTCTGTGACATTTCTTTACCTCAGATATTCATATATGTGTAAAGTAGGTGCTCTAATGTCACCAAAGTCGTGTAGAACTTGTCTGTACACTTTGCACTGCACTGATTACTACAACCCATAAATCAAACGTTTTATACATATTTTGTAGGGTTTTTGGAAAAAACCTATGGTTATTTCCTTGTATAATGTACTGTACTTTGTATTATCCATCACCTGTCATGTGATATCAGTTAAGGAGGCAATAATCATGAGGAAGATGATAACTCTAAATAATCATTTATGACATAAATGTAAAATTTTATTTTATGTCTGCCAACAGAACAGAAGAAGGTTGTGACAGAGACTTGTTGTGCCTCTTTATACTGTCTTTATTTTCAGGGTACCATAATGTTTATGGGATAGTCAAATCAACATCAAAGCTTTGGATGTGTACTCTTTAATCCAATTTATATGGAAACTGGACTTATTGCTCATTGTTTAGATAAGGTGAGATGGATTATTAAATTTTTATCTATGTGACGCCTTGTGTTATCTGTTTTTCACAGCCTTCTCTTTTAAGGACACAATAAACACTTTATTATTATATCATATATTTTCTTTGCGGTGAGGTTTAAATTGTGTCCTAGGAATGCAGGAAGTGGACAAATGCTTTGCTAAATTTTATTTAAATCACTAGTGACACTAGCACGTGTTATTTTAGCAAGTGATGTATCTGTCTTGACTAGAGGTTACATCGTCACTCTGTTCTGTTCCTCAGAGCAGTTGGCAGGAGTTTTATTTGACATTATGCAGATGTTTATCAGCAAGTAAGATGTTGATACTACTGCATCAGCAGTATCAGGGTAGAAATATATAATATAGTTGGAGATAAAGAGTAGGTGAAGCAATCCAACAAATACAAAATATGTATAATTACTGTGGGGAATTTGATGAAAAAATGTAATTCTGTGTATATATAGATTTAACAGTAGTTTAATACAGAGATTGCTTTCATTTGTTAACATTAGATAACATTAGATTGTCCAGTCATCTCATATTTTATACATTACACTGAATAGTCCACCATGTCTTAAATGCACTAAAATTATCATATATTTTATAAATCGATCCCTGAAGCATTTTTATTTGGATTCATGTTCAAGTCAGTTGGGGTAGAAAGGACACAATTTCAATATCTGTTGATGCTTTAATTAACCTATGAATGGGCATCAAATACGACAGAATTATAACGTTCAAATATGATTTTGGATCTGGATTGTTTTCTGGATCAGCAAGAAATTGCTGAACCACACCATGAAGCAGGTTGAGATGTTAGATATTGTTGATTATAATGTTATAACAACTGGTGTTTCTCATTTCTGCTAAGTGACTACATGTGCAAAAGAACAAAAGAGAAGTTTCATTACAAAATATTTATTATAAAAAAAGAAAAAACGAGAAAGAAAGAACACATATGATTTCAGACAACACTTGCTTAGTGTTGGCTCATTTTTCATCTCATGTAATGTCATGTTTACTTGTGGAAAAAATTAAATAAAGACATAATTAAAAAATACAAACACATTTGAGAGTGAAACTACAAAATAGAAGTAAATCAGTGAAAATATGCACAACATATTGTAAAAATCATATATTAAATAATGTATTTTAGGCTGATTACAGAAAAATGTATGAAAGCATGTAAGCAACTTAAATTGAAATGCAATAGGCCAATATATATTTAATTTCTTCAATAACAACGTTCTTCAATAACACATTGGCAACACGTAAACAGTAGAACAAATCTGACATTATCACTAACTCCCAGCTCAAGGTTTAAAACAAGTATCAATGATGTTTCTCAGACTTTAGACTTCATTGACATAGATTGTCCATTGTCATCTAAGCTGATAGGGGTCTTGAGCACTTCAACAATGTCAAAATCAGAGGGCATGTCAAAGAAAAGCTCATCATCGAAACAGTCCTCATCAGAAGGGGATGCCATGAAGGGCAGCTTCATGACCATACCCGTGAGCACCCCACCAATAAAAGACGCAGCAATAGTGGTGAAGATGGCTGCCAGCTGGTAGAGAGCTTGCTCCTCTGCGGTGCGACCCAAACCCGGTTTCAGCCCAGGGATCAGCTGCTGCAGCTCAAGGAGTTTAGGGTCTCCCTCAGGTGGAGCGCGATGGGAAAAGATCTGGTACATGCTAGGCCCGTAGGTTTCCTCAGTGGCGAGCAGGATAGCACAGATTCCTGCAGTGGATGATATGAGGCCAGTGAGACCGTGGAGATTGTGAATGCCGCACTGGTCTTGGATCCTCATGCGTCGTGCCAAAAACGGCGTCAGATACTTGTACCCGAAGAAACAGGCAGTACAGCCCATGACGCCCAGCGCATACGCAGCTGCAGGAGAAATCATCATGTCCACCGATGCTCCGACAGTTACACCACCTGCCAGAGTCACGTTCTGGATGTCAGCCATAGTGAGCTTCCCTCTCTTATTGAACACTGCAGACAGGGCGAAGGCAGTGATGGTGGATGAGCTCAGACCTATAAAGGTGTGAAGTATGGCTCGGTGTTGGTCATCACCCTTAAAGGTCAGAGCGGAGTTAAATGACGGCCAGAACACCCACAGGAACAAGGTTCCCATCACAGACAGGATGTCAGAATGGTAACTGGTTGTCTCTTTTGCTTGTCCGTCATTCAGGCTCGGACGATACAGCATGAATGTCACTCCCAGACCAAAGTAGCAGGCAAACAGATGAATGAGAATGGTTCCACCTGCATCATTGATCCTAATGTATTTCAATACAGCCCACTCTGTCACAGCGAAAACTGGCACTTCTAGCAAAGCCATGACCAAAAGCTGCACAGGACTGGTCTTCCCAAGCACAGCTCCGAAAGAGATGAGCACCACAGCACATGCAAACTCTGCATTTAGCAGGTTGATCACTGCAAGGTGAATTTTACCATCATGGTAAAACTGGAAGAAGCCTTGCATTAAAATTGCCCACTGGATCGCAAACGTAGCTGTCAGGAAGTTGAAGACCATCCCGCTGAAGCCGTAGAATCGGAAGAAGGCCAGTAGGCACCCGAAACCTATGAAAATCATCACTTGAACATCAGCAAAATAGGGGTAGTCACGATAGAGCGAGTTCTCCATCGGCAGGGTCTCATTGTTTTGCAGCTTGGCATTGGCATTGTCATCATAAGTGACAAACACAGCATAAAGAGTTAGAATGACAACCTCCAACACCAGCACCAGCACTGGCAGACGGACCTTCAAACTTGTAGATGCACTCATGGTAACTCCAACTCACAGCGGCCAACAGGGCATTTCTCCCCCTTTTATACCCCCCACTGCATCAGATAAGAGCAGCTAATAGCATTGGGGGAAATCAACATGAACGGACAGAGTATATAGTTATTTAATGGGTCAGCACCTTGAGTAAAAACTGGACTTTAATCCTCTGATGCCTCAAAATGACCGCCTTACCTGCCTCATGGTTCCAGTTGGAAACTTAGACCATAAAATAGATTACAAGAGGACTAATAAGATAAAAACAAGTAATAAAGATACTGTACAAAGGGATACTGATTGACTTAGTTATGTAATCTAACTGGCCACAGCAGGGCTGACAGAACCCAAACTATTAAGAGCCCCATTAAAAAATCTGTCAGCTTCATTCCTTCTCTGGACTGCAATGGAGAACCAAGCATATTCTTTGTGTTTTTAATGAAATCATTGTATTGTTATTCATCCAGCAGCAGTGACAAGGTATGAGAATCTGCTTTTATGACTAAGTTTTGTTTAGCTGTGATTAGAATGAAAATAAAGTGTTTAATTAACAGGCAAAGTGGTAGTTGTCATTCATTGTTTTACATTAATTTATTCCTTTTGTTCCAGATGTTGTGGAGAAGATTGTTGTCTGTCCACTGGTTGTTCTTTCAGGCCCCATAACAATTAAAATACGATATCTCAGGAATATTGTGATGGCGCAAGGATGTCTTGGGTGAAAGGTTGAGCTGAAATAATTTGGTGGGCAAAGCTCAAAGTATAAGATCCAAGTGACCGCATGTCTGTCCATTCTCAGCTATCTGACATCTCAGGAACACCTTAAGGGAATTTTTGAATGGATTAAGATGCAAGGCTTTCAATTTTACCTGTTTTGGTCATGAGAGCAGCAGGTGCAGTGGGACCTCATCTGGTCACTTGCGGTCACATTATTTGAGGTTTCCTGTGGCACTAGTACTACTTGACTTGTTTCATGCATAGTTTTATTTATTCACTGATGGCATCTAAAGTGATTTGTAAATTGTCTTACAGAATTGAAATTATGTTATGACCTACTATGTCTGTTGTTTTTTTTTTGCACCTCAAATGTCACAGTAAATCTCAATTAGTAGTTCATAGCACATGACTGTAGTGTGCACCATGAACATTTTTACTGTTTACTGATGAGACTGCATTAAAACTAGAAAAGAGGTATTTGTTAAGAGTTAATATTCAGATCCTTTATTGTTTACAGATGATCTGATGACGGCGCATGATATTTCACTATAACACCTATACAATAGAGTTACCTGAGGACTCAATTAACATAGGTGTCAGAGATAAACCTCTCAGTTAGGCCAACATATTAGAGGTGAAGTGCAAGTGACTAAATAACCAATCAAGTGTTTCAACACTACCCTAATGTTTTTTTTGTCTCCCACTTTTTTTTATTCCTTCATTTCTTATGCCTTATCCCACTCAATTTTATATTATAAAACAAGATCATTCTTTTTGCTATTTTCCTGGGATCAAAGACTATGTCTTGGCTATTGATACTGGTCTCTCTCTCTCTTTCTCTCTCTAATTCTACTCTCTTATTTAATTCTACTGATTTTAATTTCAACAACAAGGGCCTTATGTCCATTTTGAAAACATCTATTATGCTACACAATAAAGACAATTGATTTCATTTACAGGAATAGAAGATTTGCTCTGCATTGTAGAGGGAAGCGAGACAACTTTTGTTTAATTACAGGTCATTTATTAAAAGCATGCTTCAGCTCTGACTATTATGTCATTGGAAGCAGTTTATCACCCTATACTGAGATTTAGTATCAGTGATAATTAAACTACCATACCGTACCGTCTGCTTCTGCTTATCCGGGTCTGGGTCACAGGGGCAGCAGCCTCAGCAGAGGAGCCCAGACTGCCGTCTCCCCAGCCACTTCCACCGGCTCATCTGGGGAAATCCTGAGACATTCCCAGGCCAGCTGAGAGATACATTCCCTCCAGTGTGTCCTGGGTCGGCCCCAAGGTCTCCTCCCAGATGGACATGCTTGAAACTCCTCCCCAGGGAGGTGTCTGGGAGGCATCCTCACTAGATGCCCAAACCACCTCACATGGCTCCTCTTGATGTGGAGGAGCAGCAGCTCCACTCTGAGTCCCTCCCGGATATCTGAGCTCCTCACCCTATCTCTAATTTTGAGCCAGGTGGCCCAGCTCAAAATTAGAGATAGAATGAAACTCAGGGATATGGGGAAACTCATTTCGGCTGCTTGTACTCACGACCTCATTCTTTCAGTCATTACCCAGAGCTCATGACCATTGAGAGCTTCGCCTTTTGGCTTAGCTCCCTCTTCACCACAACGGGTCGGTTTAGTGTCCGCATCACTGCAGACGCTGCCTCGATCCTCCTGCCGTCCTCCTGCTCCATCCTACCCCCACTCGTGAACAAGATCCCGAGATACTTAAACTCCTCTACCTGGGGTAGAGTTTCCCCCCGACCCGGTATGAGCATTCTACCCTTTTCCGGCAGAGGACCATGACCTCAGACTTGAAGGTGCTGATCTTCATCCCAGCCGCTTCACACTTTGCTGCAAACTGCCCCAGTGATAGCTGGAGGTCACTGCTCGATGAAGCTAAGAGGACCAAATCATCAAAAAGCAGAGACGAAATGCTCCCACCACCAAATTCGACCCCCTCCACCACCCAGCTGCGCCTAGAAATTCTGACCATAAAAGTTAGAAGAAGAACAACAACAACAAATATAACATGTGAATGTATGAATAAGGTGGGTAAAGCGCAGACAGGACATAACAGGATGTAAACCAATTGTGCATTATGGGAAATTTTAGATTTACAATTGTTATTGCAGAGGTATTAATGGATATATAAATATACATAACAACACAGGAATATTTGTGTATGAAGTAAAAAAAAAAAATCTTATTTAAATTCTATTCCACAACCAGAGCGTTTGTCAACTGGTTTCTGCTCTAACACACGCCTGTTGCTATTGCTGTTGTTATGGCGTAAGTTGATGTTCACCCTCCTGGCCAATAGAGACAGCAGAGACAAAAATCCTGAAAAGATGAGACAAGAAGTCGAGGAGGAGAATCCCAGTCTCCCATGATGCATTGCACTGCCAACGTATGCAAACAGGAACATGGCTACCGGTGTTTGACATCAGCAGTGAATTCCTCTCATACGCTAACATACACAGACACAGCCTGTCACGACATAACATTTGCTGTGCCTCTGAGACTTAAAAAAAAGCTCCGGTAGAGTTTAACAGCGGAACCGGAGGACCGACTGACAAATTGCGCCTTCGTTGTTCATCAGTCACTAACAGGTAGGCTAACGGATGAGTTAACTAGCTCTGCGGCTAAACACTGTTAGCATAACTATTTAGCTACATGTCAATTCAGCTGGCATTACGGCCAGATACTACTGTCTACGTGCAATGCCTGTTTAGAAATGTTTTCAATATTCTAAACTTGAAATAAATAGTAAAGTCATCACGGGGTTTTCATTAACCGTGAAATGCACACGGTACCAAGTGTACAGCATCCAGCCTTTATTACGTGACGAGGCTGACACGACTGCAGGTTTCTGTGCAAAAAATATTCAGAAATTGTAGTTATTTAAGTTCTGTAAGACACTTGGCCCTTCGTTAATGTGCTATATTTGTTCATAATAATCTTGACAGTATAAAATAATTAGTTATGAAACATTTAGTTAACAGTACTAGTGTTACATAAAAAACAGTAATGTTCAAAGATATCAGTCTCCTTTAGCAAAAATGAAACAGATTGAGGCTAGCTTCTGTAAAATTGAATTTATTTTTCTTTATCTTTCTGTTTTAATATGACTGATAATTTTGTGAAATACTTATTAGTAAACGCTCTATTTCCTCTGCATTCCTTATTACAAACAAATCTCAACTCATGAATCCCAAAACCAACAGGTCTGGTTGTCCATCCTTGGTCAGTTCTCTATTCTTTCTTGTGGCTGTGTTAAATACCAACTCCCACTCATTGTAAATCTTAAAAAAAAAAAAAAATCTTAATCTCTTAGATTAAAGTAGTTAAACACTATATTGACACATGCAATATGTACATCACAGGAGCTGCACTTTTTCTGATGAAGATAAACCATGCAACAAATTTATAGTTTAAGTTAGAAATTAATTGTTATGTTGCTTGCAGAGAAGACCTAGCCTACACATTTTATTAACCAAATGTAAGGGAACAAGCTTGTTTGGTCCAGACATCAGCTAAAATCACATTGTCATTATCACCATTATCACCACCATTATATTTTAGTCGGTGGAGAGGATGTGTAAAAATCACAATTGCAACATCAATTGCAAAGGACCATTTCGCATTTGTTGTCGCTATCTTCAGATGTCATTTATTAAATATGTTTGTGAATTGTTATTTTCTTTAAGAGATAGTCCCATTGGAATATGTAATGCAAAGTAAAGTACTGCTATTCCTAAGCTTTAATTTAATAGTAGGCGGTTCTTTTAAGGTGTATCTTTGATTATATATACTTAAAAAGTATTGTGGTCTTATCTGTTATTTTTACAAGATTTATATGAACAAGATATTTGTTTTGTTAAGTGCATAAGGATTTTGTGTTAATTCTTTTTCAGTGTGGTTAGACATGGCCAGTCCAAGGACTAGAAGAGTTTTGAAGGAAGTAAGAACCCAGGATGAAAATAATGTAAGGCCTCAAAGCAACTTATTGTTTTAAGTTATATAAAATTTTACTTCTTCTTTGCAATTTTGACATTTACATTGTAATTTCATAATGATTTTGATTATTCTCATTTAGCTTTGCTTTGAGTGTGGGGCTTTCAACCCTCAATGGGTTAGTGTGTCCTATGGGATATGGATTTGTCTTGAGTGCTCTGGCAAACACAGGGGGCTAGGAGTACATCTCAGGTAAAAGATTTATGATTGTATGATTATGCATTGTGCAGGGTTTGAACTTAAGTTGATATAAATAAATGTATGTAAGTTTTAGAGAAATGTACTGTATGTTAGGCAAGTTTATTAGTATTTGTGTTTTTCTTACATTTTCTTCCACCATTACAGGTGATTACTGTCTTAATTACCTCTTTTGCACTATCTCTAGTTTTGTACGTTCTGTCACCATGGACAAGTGGAAAGATATTGAGCTTGAAAAGATGAAAGCAGGAGGAAATGGAAAATTTCGACTGTTTCTTGAACTCCAGGATGATTATGATCCCAACTGGACCTTACAAGAAAAATACAATAGTAAAGCTGCTGCACTCTTCAGAGACAAGGTGTGATCTCTGATATGAACATATTACATTTTCTTTTACAATGTGAACCACTCGTAAATAATTTCTTACTCTTTTAACTGTTTTAATTACATTAATGACTGGATTAAAAAATGTAGACAGATAAATCCTCAAATTATGAATTATAAATATTTCATTTTAAAGTAAATTTCTCCTGCTCATCCGATTCATTCAGTTTCTTTTGATGCCCTTTATGACAGGTTGCTACTTTAGCAGAGGGAAAGGAGTGGTCTATGGAGACATCTCCTGCCAGAAACTGGACGTCTCCCCAACCTAAAACAAGCCTTTCATCCTCTCATCGGTAAGAGATCACATATGTATTGATACTTATACTGTATTCAATGCCCACTACATAAGTGATCCTACAGTACTTTCACGTACATGTTCATGTTTCTGTTTGTGTTTTTAGCTCCAGTGGACCTGGGCAGAATTCTGCGAAATCTAGCGACAAAGCGTTTGAGGACTGGTTGAGCGATGATGTTAACTCCTACCAGAGGTTGGTTGTACACTTCTGTTACCTCCCATCATTAATAGTTGGCCAATCAAGCTCATATTTGGTTCATATCGATCATCCAAAATTAAGTTGGTATCTTTTGTACATTGTATTGTTTATTTGCTTTATTATATAGCAGAGGATTGGGGGGATTTCGGCGATATACCCTTGCTGTCAGTCCTCAACAGCGTAAACCTTGTTCAGTTTTTTGTTCTTGACTTTAAGTAAACTGTTGTTAACTACGGTTTTTATGTGTCTTCAGTGGAGGTGGTTACAGTGGGAATCAAGAGAACCGATATGTGGGCTTTGGCAACACAGTGACCCCAGAAAAGAAAGACGAAGATTTTTTGAACAATGCCATGTCTTCCATTTATTCAGTGAGTTTCAACTCATGTCAACATAGAGATGTACCTTTTTATTGTATATTTCTTGCCCTGTGATTAGTTTTGTTTATTTGTTGCAGGGTTGGAGCAGTTTTACTGTTGGAGCAAGCAAATTTGCCTCTATTGCTAAAGATAATGTAAGTTTACTTCCAGTATATGATACTGTACATTGTAATGCTCATACATGCAGCTTTCAATCTGTGTAATTATTGTAGTTAATTGTAATGTCTCTTATGGGCCATAAATCTTTATTTTTCTATATAGACAACTAAACTGGCAAACCAAGCCACCTTAAAGGTAAGAGTAATCATTACTAATTACTTGTTTTTGGTCAACCTCTGACTTGTGTTTTTAGTGTGTTTTTAGAGTGTTTTTAGAACTTAATACCATTTTGCTTCATAAATCTTGTGACACAAGTGTCTATTCTAACTAAACAACTGTTGCTACTTTAATATCTTTTTGCCCTCTCTGGATGTAGTTACGGGGCTATAAAGCGCCCCCAGAACCGGTAAAGCAAATTATAGGTGCATGGCGCTGTTCCACATTTTAATTATAATTTTAAACATGTATACTTTATTGTGTTTTTTTTTTTTTGTCATAGCTTGCCAGTTTTTCACAGTATATTGAACGTTTTGCAAAATGGTGGTTGTCATCTTCATGCTTGGGTACACTAACAGAGGCAGTATGTTTGTACTTTGAGTTTATGGATAACCTAACACTCAGAAATCTTAACTGTCGTCATGTGCATATGTGAATGCATTAAGACAGTTAAGAACATGTCATGCAGTTTCCATCCCATTATATATTCTTATGTGGCTGTGATAATGTATTATGATAATGGGACTGCCTTGAGTTCATACCCCTGAACTGTTAACTGACATCTGTAATTGGTTATCTATTTATGCATGTTACTTTTGTTTGCTAACAGAGCTCTAGGGGTGTACTGGCTGTTCATAAATCCTCGAGCAACATGTCATTTGGCAGAGCTTAGAAGTATAAGTAAAAGGCATATATATCACCTTTTTAGTATCAGTTAAAGGAAAAAAATATATCATGTTTGGTCAAATCTGAGAAATGTGTGTATGCAGTGTTGCTACATTCTGCACATTTTTGCACCACTACACCCCTCTAGTGCTTGTTCAGCATTAGTGTATGGAATGAACAGTGCAACAAGTAGCTCAGTGTCTTGCACTTCTTACACTTGAATGTTAAACTTTGTTTCATTTGAGTTCATTCTTCCCTCTGACTTTCAACTAGGCCACAGAATTAGGACAGACAATAAATGAGAATGTTATCAAACCTACCCAAGAAAAGGTAACATTGATGTTTGAAGTTGTATGGTGGTGGGATGCAGCCATGTAGAAAAACTAAACAGCTTCAGATGTGAATGTGCTATTTTCTTCACTGCTTGTCTTGTCTCTGCTTGTCTGTCTGCTTTACACCAGCTTTATAGCTTCTAAGGACAGTTGCTAATCGATAACATTTGTATTTCTCAGTCAGTGGTCCAGTTACTGAAACACAGCAGTATAAAGCTGTGAAAAGTGTCAAATAGAAAAAGAACTGGTATGAATCTGTTCCAATTCCAATCTGCACTTTGGTTTACATTACATTAACAGCCTATGAGGAGCCACATACACTAATTTTCTACCTTTTCTTCTGCTTGAAACTTAATTGTGTTACGTCATGATTTGTAGTAGAAGTATCAGTTTCCTCTAGCTCAAATCGACTTGGTGATTTAAAAAATAATGGAGAGATCCTACAAATATATTCACATTCAAAATATGAAGGGATGTCAATAAAAGTGCATTAGATAGCCCACAGCACCCTTCAAATATATGATACAACATGGGGCTATTCACTTGTCAGTAAGTGGTCAGTGGCTTTGTAGATTCAGTGTGTTTGAGCTGTCATTTAAACAAGCTTTTGTGCATAAATGGAATGTGTAAATCTTCCTGAAGTTACGGTGAGTGTTTTCCACATAGACGCTTCTACATAACTGCTTTAATTCTTTCTTACTGTCAAATGAGCAGCTCCTGAATGTGATCAACAAGTCCTTGCTCTTAAGTATAGCTGTAAGAAAAGTGGGTGGTTTACTTTCTATTCTTTAGAAAACATTCTTATCATGCTTGCACTGGTTTAATTTTCAAGCTGAGATAAATGCCAGTGACTGAGAAAGACTGGTGTTAAGAATTTGCTTTTATTTTCCACTGTACAGTTGGCATCGGTGACTAACATTGTTCTCTATATGTGCTTTTATATCAAATTCATGCTTCTTGTGAAAAGAATAACCTTTTGTTTGTTCACAGAGTTATTCTTATGTTTATGATCATTGCCTTTACCAAATAAGATAATAATAAATAATCACTTTTATCTTAATCAGAGAAAACCTGTTTGTTCTATTTTATAAGATATCACTTTGATGACAATGCTTCTATTAGTTTTTAATGACAATTTGGCTCATCCAGGTGAAAGATGGCAAATTACTAGATGAAATGGCAGTCAGCTTCACTGGGCTGGCAAACAAGGTAGGATGGGCAGACTTCTGCCATGTGTACCGACGCAAAACCAGTCTCCTGAGCGGGTGAAACTCTTGTCCCACTAGACCAACATTATATATATTTTTAAATGCATCTAAAAGCTGCAGATGTAGTCTATCTCTCACTGTCCCCAACAAAGGAAACTGGTTTTGCTTCATTATGAATGTTTTAATAATGCTCATTGAATTTTATCTCCTATTCTTCTTGCTGCCATTTATTCTGGTGGTGAGTATTGTGTAGACAGTTTTATCTGATACATTTAGTGTTATCGTTACTGCCACTTCTTGTACTGTTAAAACAGATTGTGGACTGAAGGTTTTACACCTTACATTTATTCTTTATGGCTTTTAAGTTACTTCTACAGTGACTTTTTTTTTCAGATGTAGTTTTCTGATGAGTAAGGATGTTGTATATATTAGTAGTCCATGTTTTATAATACTGTTGAGAATTTGATGCATTAAATGCAACTTAATTTGTTGCTTGAACATTCTCTACTCTTTAGGTTCAGGGAGCTGGTGCCAAATTGACTAACATCTTCTCTGGAAAACCAGAAGATGGGTAATAATATCTTCATCCAGTAAAAGTTACATTTTTGAACTGTGTACATTAGTTGATTCAAACCTTATTGTTTTAACTTTTTAGTTCTGCTGGAGAAAGCTACCAGAACATGGATAGCACTGAGGGGTATCAAGGCAGTTCTAGCCAGCCTGTTGCAAAAGACTTCTGGGAAACCTTTGGCAGCAACAGCTCCTTAAAAGCCAAGAAATCTCCCAGCAGTGACAGCTGGACCATCGCAGATAATTCTGCTAAGAAGAGCTCTGACAGTTGGGACAATTGGGGCTCCGAAGCAGCATCCAACAATAAACACAGCACAGAGGAGAGCTGGGAGGCCTGGGACAACAACTGGGAAAATGCAGATGGTAAGGGGAAGAAGAGTCCCACAAAGCCTGCTGAAGAATCCTGGGACAACGCAGACTGGTAGTCACCTTACAAATGTACGCCTCCTCACCCGGTGTGGTTTATTCCTTTCTCTCTCCCTCTCTCTCATCATCTCACTGGCACTTTCAGGGAAAGAGCTGCGTCAGCTTAGAACCTGTCAATCTAAACAAATGATATTTATAATAATGCCCCAAGAAACAATGATGGATGAAGCCTAGGGTTAGTTATGTATTGAATTAACAACCTTAAAAATTCATGATTGCATTGAGTTGTATTTTACTGTAAATTAACTTAATTTCAGGGAGTAGATATAAATATGTGCAGATGTGGTCAGATCTTGCTGCCTGAGCCCCCTGATATATATAATGTATTGTTAATGGGGAATGAGTCCATCCTCATTCTGTGTCATGGGTTTACTGATACTGGTATTCATTCCACCACATAAAAATCATGCATGACCTACAAAATCTGACACTGTAAATATGAATATGAGAGAATCATTGTAAATACAGTATGGATGACTAAACACTAATCACATCCTTTTTCTGTGTTCAATCAAATTGACTTAGTCTGACCCAAGACCTTTACCATATTGATCTATTAAACCTGAAAAAGCATTTGTGGCAGATTAAACTGCTAGAAACTGCAGAATTACAGTAACAAATAAGAAATTGACTATCTTTACTCAAAATCTTTGTGCTGTATTTATTTTACATGAAATAATTGAAGGAGTAATGGGTTACAATTGGTTGCTTTGTTATTATTATTATTATTATTATTATTATTATTATTATTAATAAAAATGTGCAAATGTTTGAAGGGTTTACAAATCAACAGGGAAGTGGTAAACATTATTATGTTATGAAGCTTAAACACCAGTAATACTGAATGCTCTACTATAACATGCCCTAAACACATAAATTGTTTGTATAACCCTTGTGATATGAGACCATAGGGTTAATGCCTGAACCACACTGGTGTTATGCACAGAAGCTGACTTTAAACTTTGTTAAAATGACTTCTATTCAGCCAACTGATAATGAATGGTAAACTCACCTCGATTCTTCGGTTTCATCTTTATTCACTCTAGGTAACAATAACAACTAAAGATCAGTGTGTTACTTTTAAACATTCATCAGGTTTTTTTCAACAACATCAAAATTATATCAAATTTTTTATATGCAACTTCTGTAACCATATTACTTTATGAGACGATATTTTGTAAATTGTGACATTGTATTTTTTATTTTCACTGAAACTCAGAATCATTTAATTAGAATGAATGTCACTCAGAGTTTAATCTGATGATGGAGAGAAGGGAAATAAATTAGTATTTATTATTATTCCTTTTTTTGTTTAGACTTGATGCAGAGAGATGCTGTCTGAATTTACATAAAGTGCAGGCCAACTTTTAGAATGCATACAGGCACTTAACTCATGTAAAGCTGATGCCTAAAAACAGTCAGAAATGGCTCATATTATAAGATGGTAGTGTATCAGATTTGGGTATGTCAGTGGTTTGTAAGAACTAAAGACTGGATTTTTATCAACACGGTGGTGTAAAATTTACATCCTGTGTGAAACTGTTCTTCATATGTTTCAGTTTTCACTGGCCCATAGTTAATTAACATTTAGTGGCGCAGATGTCGTCTCGGTTGAGAATTAACGTCTAAACTGTACAGTAATAATAAGGAGACTCTTAGGCTGGATGATCATTACTCTCAGATGCTGGGTTCATCGCAGATGCTAGTCTTTAACAGAGAACATAATGTTTAAATAGGAATGCAAATATTAGCAAGTTATTCATATTTTAACTAAAGCATCAGTGCTGCATCACTTCTTTATGTGGCCTTAAATTCCCTCTGAAATCAAGTGTGGTAACTTCACCATACTGTACACAACTGCCAAGTTTAGTTTATTTTTATATGTAATAATACATGAATTCTGCATTAATGATACTAACCACTTGTTAAATATATGAACCGGCACTAGCAGAGATCGAGGTTTGACTTGTCTAAACTTTGGCAGAGTTTTACAATTCAAGCTTAAATTTAGGATAAACATCAGAAATCTTATCATGCTAGGTAAACATCTAATTCCTGAATGAGCTGGTGGCCAGTAGCTGGTTATCACCTGTTTTCAGAGCAGCTGCCAGTGCAATACATTTGCTGGATTGTTTGTTAAAGTGTTAACATTCTACTGTACAATGGTTGATGCCTCTCAAGGGGCTTTGCAGTTTGTTGAAAGTGTCATCACAGGGGTAAACTAGTGAAAGATATTGTTTATACATTATCCTGGGGACTTCATTCCATTCCCATTTCCTACCTCTAAGACATGTTCAGTTTACCGTATCCTGAAGATTACCTAGTAGTGAACAGTTTTGTTTTATCATTGTTTTGATGTAGAAGTTGGTACTGCAGGCTTCATTTTCCGTAGATCATTTTTCTTTTAGAGAAGGTGAAGCAAAACAACAAAATGGATCTCCATTGTTGGTGTATTTTCAGAGACAACACAGTGTTTTATAAAACGATCACTCC
The DNA here is from genome assembly GCA_037367365.1 of Apogon talboti. Classification (NCBI taxonomy): domain Eukaryota; kingdom Metazoa; phylum Chordata; class Actinopteri; order Kurtiformes; family Apogonidae; genus Apogon; species Apogon talboti. The sequence goes on from JAPQRQ010000022.1 coordinate 21,212,709, forward strand.
TGGAGCATTTGTGTGGCTGAATCACTGCAGTCATATGTTTGTGTACAATATGGTCATGTGTTCAAAGCCTTAATGAGCTGTGTTTGCTTTCTGTTCATACTGATGTCAATTTGCTTGTGTGTCTCTGATGCAGTGAGGTGTACATGTCAGAAAATGATCATAATGTCAAAGACATGTTGTTACCCTAAAGCTTGTTGAAGCTTTATTGTGACCGCTGTGTTTTTCTTGTGAAATTTCTTAGTGGCATGACGGTTAAATGCCAGGAAATGACTGAGCGGCTTCGTGATCTCACAGTTTCAAAGGGAAACATGTGAGCAGTCACTGAACACCACAGCCTTCCCATTGGTAAATGTCTGGACGGGTCACTGGTACATTTGATTCATGGATACTTTGCAGAATGTGGTTTTAAAATGAATGCATCCAAGAGGTCTTGATAGAAGGCGATGATGTTAATTTTCCCACATAATTGAGCGTTTGAGATTGGGTTTGTCAGTGTTTGTAAAAGTATATGTCATAAATACTATTTTTGATGTCATGCATGAGATGTAATGTGGAGCTAAATACATTCAGCAGATCTTAATTTTCTGTGAATTTATGTCCAGTTGTCTGCTTGCCCCTTCAATTTACACCAGCAGACACCCCTGAGGTGAGCCAGTGTTACATTCTCAGTTGAGGCTGTGGATATTTCTCGTGTACACATGGTTTCTGTGTAAAATAAAAATGTATTGTGTCGTGACTGTAATTTTATTTTCCCTTCAAATTGGTAAAGAGTTGTTTGTGTGCACTCAACCATTTTGAGTACAGAATCATACACAATTTGTTTGGAAATTATTCATTTGATTTTCCAACCAAGTCCGCACCTTTCACCAGTTTCCCCCACTAGGGAAGATTAGTTGAGTCAGTGATTTAAGTTGATGGCAAGGCTGTAAGGTGTAATATTGAATAAGCTTCAGAAAAGATTCATAGAGATTCTATCTGCTGCTGTGCTTAGATGCATAAATAACGTAAATGAAAAAGCTGCTGTTTTCCCATTGTGGACAGTCAGGTGAAGTCCTACTAAACAAATAACATTTCCATGAATTTAGATGAGCACTGCTCTTCACACTGACAAAGATAAATAAGGATATTTTATGATAAGCTGAGATTTTTTCTTGTGCAGAAAAACTGGTATGTGTATGTCTCCGTCTGTCTATATAAATATATATGAAAAAATCGTATAGTCGATGACATATTTCTGTGACTCAAATTTTGATTAAGATTAAACCAGCTGAAAAAGTGGGGTTTATGTTTATTAATTCAGAACAAAACCATGGTTTGGGCTCATACGGTTAACCAATTCGTGGAAAAATATTGGATTTGATAATTGTTGGACCCAAGTAATAGACATATACATTGCACTTGGAAATAAGTACATTAACTAAGCACATATAGTGAAATTATAGTGTCTTGAAGCTATGACACCGCCAAAGTCAGAGATTGATTCCTTAAATAAGTCAATAATAACATACATTTACAGTAGCATCTCATCATCAGTTGTACAAGAGCCTTTTATGAAGATGTCAGTGAGGAGCCTGAACCATTTACAGACTGTGACATTTACATGGTGACCCGCCTACAAGGCGTGGAATAGTGTCTCCTTCCAAAACTATTTCACTGGAGAGAGGGGGGGATACTGAGAGCATCATCGATGGCCCAGCTACATGGTGAGTAACTAACACTAAACCGACATTATCAGTCCAGTCAATGTTGTTTGAATGATAAAGCCGTTGAAAGTGGAGGCAGTGAGCATCAGGAGGACAACCGCCGACACACAGGCTGCATCATGACTGCAATGGTGGAGCAGACACGGACTGGCGGAATAACATTAGCCGCCTTTTGAGGAATAACGCTGGTAACTGACTAGAATAACGAGTGAGTGTGCCGTTAACCGGGAAACAGAGGACTGGTGGAGCTGATGTCGTCCGTGTCAGCCCCCGGTTAATACTGTTATCGACATTATCCCGAGCTGTGATTGATTTCGAGCACAAGGTTGAACATAGAGCCGATGCTGCACCAGTGTATGAGCCTCCTCAGCCGTATGATCGACCCTGTTATCAGGCCTTAAACCCTCTGGTAACTTAAACTAAGGTTAGTGTAGAAAGTCTAGTTATGGTGACTGTAATATGACGGAATGCTAATGTTTGGTGATGATGATAGCTGCTCAGTCATATCACGCCAAAGATGCGAGTTGATATTTATCACCTTCATGCTAAACGCCTGCAATGTTATGTAAATGAATCTGCTTTTTTTTCTATGGAGAATGTTAAGGAAATTAGTTGTTTTCTCTGCCAAATGCAACAGTCATCTTTTATTAAGTATCTTTCAGCCAGAGGAGGCGCCACTCCGCATATTCAACTAGCCAACTAGCGTTAGCCATCCTAAAAGTTAAGGCTTTGACAGCGGGGAGTGCATCTTTTATTTCGACCGGTATAAACCAGAGCCACAAACTACGTTGTAATAGAGAAATATACCGTTTGAAAATTAGGGTAGCGGTGAAAAGTACGTGTTAGAAAGCAGGAGTGGCTTTTATAATGTGTATAATGAAGCACACACTGTGGCGTTTCTTTGAGGCTGTAGCTCCTTAGCAGTTGTTGCTACGTTACCGCCACAGCGCGTGCAGCCAAAGACCCTCTTTAATACATGCGCACAAAGACGCCAAGTGGTGTCCGCTAAAAGCTCCCAGTGCACGGACCTGCACCAGCTATGTGCAACACATGTCAGAGGACCGGAGATATACATCAAACAAAACAAAAGCAGGCTGTCATCACATGCACTGGTCATCAGTACATCTTTATTAACCTCCGCTAAGTACAACTGTGCGACAAGGCCAAAAAATGTCACCGCGATAAACATTTCCCATCTGTGGATATCAGACTACATGTCAAAACATTATTTATTTGCAGTTTAAAGACTGATTATGTTATCCAGAATGAAAGTTGGGAAAATCAGACTTTAAATTATTTGTAAAAGACTTAAAAAATGACAAAAGATGAACTATGATGTAAACTAAAACAATCTTATAATCACTTTGAGCAATTGTTCAAAAGAAAATCTCACTTCCCTAATTTCATTTTGTTAAATGTGCATATTTTATTGTGTCTTTCTTCCTCCGTGACAGTAATCTCACTGTATTTGAGTTTTATTTATATGTAGTTTGTTGACTACAATTTTTAATTCTTTTTAAATTATTGTTTTTTATTGTATGTTTTTAGTATTGTGTTTTAGCTGTATGGTTTTAGTACTAGGTTTATTTTGTGTTTTATGTAAGTTTTGGTGTGGATGGATGGCTGTCTTGTGTAACCTTCTGGCGCTGCTATTTTGGCCAGGACACTCTTGCAAAAGAGATTTTTAATTTCAATGAGTCATTTATCCTGGTTAAATTAAAAATAAATAAATGAAAGTGGTTTATTTGGTAGGGACAAATATATGGTAGACAGATAATCTGAGAACAATAATCCCATGTATCATAGTATTTGTAGTGAATTCTAATTTGCAAAACTTGTCCCTAGAAGGGCTTTTACAGAATTAAAACAGTAAAATGTTAAGTATGACCCGAATACACTTTGAATGGGGTACAGCAGAATATTGTAATTTTCATTAAAACAAATTACAACAGGACGCCAAGAATACACATTTAGAACACATTACATTTAAAATTAGACATGGGCACAGGTTTGTTGCTAAATAAACCAGGGTTTAGTGCCTCTTGAAGGTGGTGAAGTTCGTAGCAGATTCCACATCATGAGGCAGTGAGTTCCAGAGTTCAGCTCCTTTCACAGAGAGTGATGTCTGAATAAAAGATGTTTTACAGAAAGGGACTTTGCCTTTCCCACATGAAGCTGCTCTGGTGGCTCTACTGCAGCTTTGCAGTTTATTTATGTATTGACAAAGTGGCTGTGGAGCAAACAAGACATTTGGGGGCTTTGGAAAATACTTTGTAGAATCTTCATTTTTAATCAAGAAAATAACTAGGCACAGTGATCCACAGTGAAAACAAATCTAATGTGGCAGCCCTAAAAACATGAAATATGCAGCAAGAGTGAAATAATGTTAAAGGAAAACAAGACAAAACCACATCTATAGCCCTGGTTTTGTGATTTAATGTTTGCTTTCACAACATTGAATCCAAATAAAGAATGTGTGCACACTTTGGTATGTCATTCAACGAGATAAAAATGATGTAAAGGTGCTTGTTTGCAGTTTTAAACTTAACGCTCAGAACATGTCTTAAACAGCAAAACATTTAAAACAATTGGAGCGATAAAATGTTTATTCAATGTCCAAATGTGCATGAATAAAATTAAGTAAAATAACAAAAAATGAAACACAGGGAAGCATTTCACTTGAAAGGGTAAACAAAATAAACCCTAAAGACAAGAATGTTGTTATAAACATAATTAACATTCCATAAAAATGTATCACAATAATTGTTTAATGCCCATGGGGTTAGGGTTATATTTTAAGAAAACACATTCATTGCAGACATTTTTATATACACAAACAGAAGTACTTGGACTCTGTAATGAAGCAGTGCATTATCAATTTTTCATCTATGCTTTTTCTGCTATAACAAACATTTCTAGTGTGGAAAAAAGCCAATAACCACTGTAGAACATTTACTGTATAGTCATTGGTTAATTATCAGTATTGATGAATGCAAGATGGCTTAGGTCTCTGTGGAAATTATTCCTCCTATTTTTTTTTTGTTGTTGTTGTACAAGAGCAAACTTTTCAACAGGGAAGGCTCACAGATCACAGTGTGCTTGGAGATATGGAGGCGGTGCAGCTTAACTATGAGATGGGAGAGATGTGGGCTGAATTCTGAATTCAATTGGCAGTTTTCACTCATCGCACTTATCATTTGCAAAATCAGGCTTGAATTTGTTGTGGTTGATGTTAATCATACATTTATCACCCACCCATCCACCTAAACTCCCCTTCTGTGCATCATGTGAATTTAGGACAATGATCCAATTAGTGCAGCTTTCTAGACTCACTGTGAAGATCAAGGATCTACTGTGATGGACAAATTCTGTAATCTCAAAAAACATAAACATAGATTAGAGAACACCTTATTTTTAGTTTCTGACTGATCAGAGAAGTACTGTCAGAAGTCAAAGCCTTTGCTGATGTAAACTAGTGGACAATTGTATTTATAGGATTGGATAAACTCCTTTAAAATCTATACAAACAAACACTGGTAGGGTTTTTAGGAATTCAGATTAAATGCTGGTGCAAAATAGTTTGATTTCACTGATACTATTTGCTAATGATTAAGATTTGTTGTCAAATGAGCAGCTGTGAGTGTTTTGTGTCCTGAAAGGCAACAGTCCTTTGCAGAACAGTAGTGCCTTTTTCCTTTTCACCACCTTTTTCCAAAGATCAGTGACTGTCAGACAGCTTTTTACATTCCCTTCAAGTCAGAGCGGACACAGATCGCTCTCTGTTTCCTGCTGTGTTCTTCTTGCTGTTATGTTTCAAAGAACTTTTTGCAGATAACTCAAAGTACAGTAGTGGAAAAAAGTTTTCGAACACCCTTAAAATTTAACACGATCTCAAATATTATCATGAAATATTGGTTTCAAAAGGTGCGGCTGTATCAGACAGACACAAACAAATGCAAGTGATTTTTGTTGTTGTCTAACTAGAGACTAAACTTGTCATTGTGACAGCTGTAGTGTTTCCATTAATTTCCTTATGAACCTATTTTGTTTGATAATGAATAAAAACTTTTATTACTCCAACATTACTCTAAAGCCTGTGACCCTCAGTGATTCAGAAAATGGATGGATGGTTGGTTAACTCTTCAGTATCTGTGTGAAGCAGACTGTGTTTGGAGTTCAGAAGCCAGCAGATTACAGACTTGTATTAATTCTTCATAATTATTTCATTAGGAGCAGCAACAACATATTACACAAGCTCTGCAAGCTGACCTATGTTAACAATCATTAATATTACTAACCCATAGCCTATATGCAGCGCTGTATAAAGTACTGCTCTTACAGATAAACAGGCCACTTAAAATGAATTTTGACAGTGACTTTATTTGTTTATTTTTTTAAAGACTCAATCTGTGTGATACCTCTAGAAAGCAGGGATCACACGGAAAAAAATTTGACCAAAAAATGTGTCAAATCCAAATTAGGATCAATCAACATTTAAGATCCTGAGATCAAGCAGCCTGAAGTTGAAGGATTAGTCCAATGATATGATAATGTAATAAGCTAGTATTAGCCACTAGTGACAGTCATGACAAAGTATATCAGTCAAGCACTACTTGAAAGGTGACAAATCACAGTATTAAACTGCATTTTTTATTCTTCCACATTTAACCCAGTCAAGGCTTACTGATTGATTATTAGGAAGGTTTTGTACGTTTTGTGGCACAAGTGGACTATGGCGTATGTACTGACAACAGTGTGAAAACTTGTGAGATAACAACATACAGCAGAGTCAAGTCCAGTAGGCAGGAGGTGTGTGTGTGCCTCTGTGTGTGGGAGGTTTTGCCAAGTTTATTGATCAGTTCACTGACAGATTCAGTTCAGGGCAGAGAAAATGCAGGGATGCCAAGCACAGAGCTTGAATGAAAACAAAGTTTTTGACTGATGTGACCAAAGTGTGGGTTTCTGTGTTCACAGGGGAGCTGACACATTGGTTTGTACAGCAGAGCTGTGAGACTGATTGACCCCTTCAGTACTTCTCCATTAGGTGATGCATGAACTGAAGCAAACATCCAAAATTAACTCAGACACTGTAAAAGCTTTGTACAGATGTTTTCTCTGTTCATAAGAGATGAACCCTTTTTTATTCTTCTGCAGGTGCTACAATAAGACAGCCATGCCACCTCCAGCTGACATTGTGAAGGTGGCTATTGAATGGCCTGGTGCTAACGCTCAGCTGATAGAAATGGACCAGGTCTGTTCATATGTCTCATTAAATGCATTTCCATTTTTCCTCTAAGCACTCCTCACTAGCTGGGTTGCCAAAGGACAGAATGACTCACAGCTTAAATCTGTTATGAATGTAGAACGCACAAGGAATAAATGTAAAGGTTGTAAATAAGCTTTCATAGAAAGTAAATGTCTGTTCTTGTTAAAGTAAATGTGTTCCCATCAACCTTTTAAGAGAATTTTTAGTATGCACATAAAAGTGGAGTGGAAACACTGACAATTCAGAAAAGGGTTCAAATATCACAAATTGGTTTTTGAGGGATTTTTTTCTATTTATCTCTATCAAAAATTGGATAAAGTACATTAGAAATAGGAACAGAACATACAACATATTTGGACTGATGTATCTCAGCTCTCTGTTAAAAGAACAGACAGTACTGTTATCTGTTCAGTCTGTTGTGCTCTGTCTCCAGGTATCCATCATGTTTGTCAGGGGTGACATGTTGAGGTGTGGGTGCTCTGGTAGCTGTGGGGTGGAGGCTTTGGACTGAGCTGTCTACGGCTCAGCTCACAGACCTGATATGTGTCATTCCTCATCACTTTGTGCTCATTTTCTCTTTTATCTGTACGTCAAAAAAAGGCACAAAGGCATTCTCAAAAGTTGTAATGGCGCTTGTTTATTAATGCCATCTATGTTAGTCTTGATGTTCCTTATTGGTGTTTGTGTTGTTGACTCATTCACAGTAGATTGTAAGTTTTTGACTGATTTATTTCTTTTTTCTTTTTTTACAGAAAAGACCTTTGTCCTCAATAATACGTGAAGTATGTGATGGGTAAGCGTTACTCCTACACTAATGCTTTGATTGACTTATTATATTTGTATACATTTGCAACTGTGACTGATTAGTTATTTTGTGTTTACTGTAAGGATAACAATGTGGTTTATCTTCCATATGAATGATGTGCTGTATTTTTGTAGCTATAGTTTGTATGGCTATATGTGGGGTGAACCTCGCTTGGAATAGCCATTGCTTATACTGGTGTTAATGGGAAAGCAAATAATGAACAATGAAAGAATAATAATTACACAGTTGTTGCACTGTACATTTTCTGTGTATGTGGAACAGGTTTTTTTTTTTCCCAGAGACACAAGCGAAAGTTTTAAGTGCTTCACACTGTGGGTGGACATCAGATGGTCGATACCTTACAAAATCATTCCTTCTTTGAGTTTTTTCTTTTCTTTTTGTTAAAACCTGAGCATTTGGGCTTCACTGTTGTCGTTATTGTCTTTTTTTTTTACATTGAAAATTCCACTGCACCCTTATCTCTTAGTTCTGCTGTTTCTACCCACTGGCTCCATTTTTCCATTTAAAACAGAAAATTCTTTGCACTTTACTGTTAACACCCACAGAATTCTCCTCCACAATCTCTCACTTTGCCACTCGTGTAAATACAACTGCTAGAGGGAGCAATCTGACTTTCAGCAACCTTTTGTTCATGCGTACCACAGTATTCTGCATTTTACATTAAACCAATTCTCCAGATCCTGCTACAGCACAAGTTTACCTTATGTTCTGCCATGGTTGTTAACTTTTAAGAAACATAATGAATTTTGCTTGTTCTCTGTTTCCATCCTCAGCTGGTCTTTGTCTGGCTCAGAGCAGTTTGCTCTGCGTTATGCTGATGGGCCTCAGCTTTACATCACTGAGCAGGTGAGTCTCACTGCTCCTTGGTTGTGTGTTAGTCGGTTGGTTGTAAACTTGTGGCAACTGCCTTTCTTTGTTATGTTTTAGACTCGTGGGGAAATCAAGAATGGGACTATTCTTCGTCTAGCAATTTCTCCTGTAAGTCCTATTTGTTTTGTTCTGAGATTTTAAACGTATCTATCAGAAATAGTGAGCGTTGTGTACAATGATTCAATGATATACACATAATGCATTTAGGAGTCTCCCCCTGTTCTAATTTCTTTTGTAGTGAACCACTTCATCACACAACCATAATATGAACAGCTTCATTTTTTTTTATACCTGCATCTTGGTCCATGAACATCACAAAAACACAAATTAAATTCATTAGATTAGCAATTCTTTTTTGTGACAAAGTTAGTAAGGGTGAGTTTGAAACATATCAGCAAGGTAAAAAACTAACTTTGTCGCAAAAAAGAATTGCTAATCTAATATAAGAAAAGGACAAAATGAACAAAATCAATCTATAAACTAAATCCACTGGCCTCGTGCTTCGACTATGATGTCACTTATATATGCACATCATCGGGGGAGCTCTGCTTTAAAGGCTAAGAGGTGCTAATGTGATTTAGTTGATAGCAGCAGCCTCCAACTCAAGCCTCTAATAATCTATGGTAATGTATTCTTCCTAATCCCACTCTTCTTCCTTATACCACGACACCTAAAATGCCACCCAGCTCACATGGGCATGCTTTAAAGAGTAAAAATCACACTTACTGCAGATAGGGTATACATTGTTTTGGTATCTCATCACTGTTGATTAAAATAACATTTGCATTTAAAGACTGCTTTTTTTCAGTTTGTTTTAAGTACATGTTTCATCAGGATATAAACCTAAAAATTCTCCACACTGGGAAACATATCTCCAGTGAACTTTTTAAATTGGGAGACCTTTCACTTCTGCTTGTTGGTTTGCTTTTAGGCCAGTAACAATCCTTTATGTCCAGCTTACAGCAGTAAAAAAAAAAAACCACAACAGACTTTTCCTGAGTACCATTATCTTGAGTGGTTGTGTGAGGTGAACTGTATCTCTCTTGTCATGGCTGACAGGCTCGTGCTGCTCGTCAGCTCCTGGAGAGAATCCAGTCACATGGCATCGATGCTCGTCTGGAGGCTCTAAAAGAGCTGGCCAAGCTGTCTGCGGACCCAACCTTTGCCACAGAGTTCATCAATATGGAGGGAATTGGAACATTGGCTCGTCTTGTTGAAAGTGGCACACAGTAGGCACATTTTTGTTTTTCTGACAGATGGTTTTGAACATTGATCACAGTGTGGAATATTCTCTCTGTAGAGGCACCAAATGGAAGCCAGGCTCTGCTTCCATTTAATGTCAGAGATTATATTAACTATGCTTTTGCTCCGAATCTGCCTTTTAATATTTACTGTATGTCATTATTTCTGTGGACCAAATGGTCAAATGGTGTGAAAAAGGCTCTATTAACTGTTCTTTCTTTGCCATGCTCAGCTTTGGAGAAATGCTGGCCTTTACTCTCACTGCCTTTCTGGAGCTGATGGATCACGGCATTGTGTCCTGGGACCTTATCTCCCTCTCCTTCATCAAACAGGTACCTCCAACACAAGAATAACTCATTTCACAGCACTTCTATGGAAAAAAATCCTGATGTTTTGGATTTCAATATCAGCCTTTTCTACTTGATATATGTCTGTGTAATTACTTGACCTTCCTCTCTCCCTTTCCTTCATACCGGAAATAAGTGGGTGATGTTGCCTAGCAACTCCACTTATTATTTAGAGTTCCTTCAGTGTATATGTAACTAGTTTTCTATTGAAAATTTTAGTTTGGCCTTGACAGTCACTCATGGGTAACTTACTCAGCTCTCTGTCTGTTGTACCTCTTCATTTCTAAAGAGCAGTTGCTACTGACGGAAATACTTTCAAACGAAACTCTTGAAACTTCTGATGATGATTGTCTTTAACTTTGAAGGGTTTTGATACTAGTTTTCAGTGTTTTAAAGTTGAGTTAGATTGAATTGTCTCTAAGATTGTTTTCTAGACTTTGACATTGTATTTGAGTTTTTTTCCCTGCCTTCTGTCGTCTGCTCATGTAGATTGCGGGCTATGTGAACCAGCCCATGGTGGACGTGTCCATCCTGCAGCGCTCTCTGGCCATCCTCGAAAGCATGGTGCTCAACAGCCATAGCCTGTACCATCGAGTGGCACAGGAAATCACCGTGGGACAGCTCATCGGGCACCTGCAAGTGTGAGCACACACACACGCACAGGGGCTTTGTGCGCTCTGATATGCAGTAGTATATAGGGTTACTCAGGAATGAAAATGCTGTGCAATTGATGTTTTTGATGTTTATTTGTCCTATTAAAGGGTGAGCTCAGGATGCTTTAACTAATGCCAATCAGGAGTCTTATTGCAGTGTGTTCTCATGAGTGTTAATGATCACTTGTTGGGTCTGCTCTCAGAAATGTCCACAAATCCCCAACATGTAAAATTTAACCCTTTTTAAGGATTAAGCTTGTGCTTTTCAAAATTTTTGGTAAAAATGGATCTATTAAATCCAACACACTACATTTACATGCACAGTAGTATTTTGATCTCTGATTAAAATTGAGTAAAAATATTATGGTTTGATATTCCAAATCTTGGAATCATGTATTTTTGAATTAAAACATGAAATATGAAGCTGTTGTAGTTTTATGAGGATTCTCTATACATGTATGCAGTGCATTCATCATCTGGGTCTTACTTGAGTGTTCACTACCATTTGCCAGACATGGCCTCTTGTTTACGGTTAGTTTATGTGTTGTACTCACAAAGATGTCCCTATAAAAAAAAATCCTAAAAGAAAAACAAACTAAATAATAACATAAAATCATTACCATTACTCAAACCAACTAGCCAGCAGCTTGTAAGGCTGGTCTAGACATGGATAACTGAAAGAAAACTGCACATCGCTGTTCGGAAGAAGAGGCAGTCCAACAAGTTTTCTATTCGGAAAAAAATCATTAACTAATAAACTGTTCAATTGGAATATTGTCATTTTAATCTATTGTGCATGTAAATGTAGTTAATACCCTCTTTGCGGCAATTTATTCCTATTGAAGATGCAAATCAGATCAGAAAGAAGCACTGTAGTTTTTCCAAATGTTACTCAAGAATAAGGAAATTGCATTTTCAGGGAGTGCTTTCAGCACCACTTTAACTGAATTTGTGAATTTTTACAGCTGCAGGGTGCTGTCTGCTGGGGTGTCTCACAATGAACCACAGTGACTGTTCATGCCATTAAATTTGTGGGATTTGTTAACATACAAAATGAAAGATTTTTCCAAGTTAATGTCATTCTCTTAAACCATTTTATAAAAATTTCTAAATAACAAATGATGTTACTGACCAATCTTCAAAACTGATGGCATGAAAGCAAGAGTTTAAAATCCCTGCAGCTGCCCATAGAAATAACAGTGATTTAAGAAAGTATGGAAAATAATGTTGTGGCTTAGGTTTTGAGATGGGTTTGGAGATTTGTGGAGCATGATGCTTCTAACTGGTTGTTATGTGACTTGCTGTTCCTCCAGGTCAAACCAGGAAATTCAGACCTACGCCATCGCCCTCATCAATGCGTTGTTCTTGAAGGCACCAGAGGACAGACGGCAGGTCAGTGAACAGCACTCAGCACCCTGAGCTGTAGTAAAGACTGAATAGACATGATAGAATACTAATAATGTCCCATTCAGCCTAAACAACGTCTCCCAAACTTAGTAGACTGACATTTATTCATAATAGCTGAATATTTGGTAAAGGTTTTGTGTCTGTGTGGCTGTGAATGAAGCAGCAGGAGGGTAGTTACTAGAGCTAATCTCATGAATAGATGTCTGTCTGCCAGCTGTCATGCTGTGGTTTCTGTGTGACATTTGTTACTGTAATGACACACGCACTCAAAATAGTACCTGGTTTCCTTTGAAGTTTTACACATTTGTTACGCTGATTTCAGAGGAGCGTAGTGATCCAGGTGAAAATGAAGGATGACTGTGTTAAAAAAAAAAAAAAATACAGGACACAAATAAGATCTGACATGTATCAGATTTATTTTTATCCAAATGTCAACAAAAAGAGCTCTCTCCTGTGAAAGTCAAATTGGACTCAGTTCCAGTCAACTGTATATCACAGACTTTCCAATGTGAGAGGGAGAGACTGCGATAAGAATATTCTAAAATGAGGGTTGTGTGCAGAACTGAACAAATGTGATAAATCTAAATATATGTTATGCAAAATGTAGCAGTAATGAAGGCTGACAGAAACAACCTCTTTATTTAGTGTCATAAAGTGTCTCCTGTTTTCTTTCAGTTTAATTGAACAGATGTAGAAACATTTGCTTTAATTCTGAGTTGTCTTTGTAGCACAGACAAATGTGAAAAACACCTTTTTGGTTGTGTGGTCTGGTACATTACTGATCACTGTCTTAGAGTCTCATCTATCTGCTCGGTGCTCGCTCTGCACTGACGTCTTCTCTCCCTGCTCACATAGTGAACTAACACACTGCAGAGTTTTGTCATTTTTATCCACGCACTGTCTCGTCTGTCTGTGCAGGGTTTGTTTCTCCATGTTGCACTTCCTTAAATTGGATTTGTGGCTTACGTGAAATGTGATTTTTTTTTTTCTAGATTTTCATGGTAGAAAAACGTTCAATGTGTTCTGACTGCAACTCTATACCACAACTGAAAAGTGATATTTTAGGAATTAAACTGGTAGAATATGAACAGTTGAAACTCAGTAATTGTTTGAAGTGTTATTTAAAAAGAAAAAGATGAGTATGAGTCTGAATAAAATACTGTATTATTAAGTATAATCTAGCAAAAAGGCTCGAAATTAGCAAACTCATAAAACTTACTCTTTTCAGCAGCTCCAATTTCTTTATATGTTAATAAAATGAGTGAATTCAGTGAATTTTTGTAGGTCTGTCAGGTCAGTATTCATTGTATTCAAGCTTTGTCTGACTGTGATTCATTCACACCGTGATAGACGGCCATTTATCAGTGAATTTAAGTACAAGTCTAATGTCATATGTTACTTTAATTCCATTTTTGACTTTAACTTAATCCTCATTATTGAAAGTACTAATGGAAAATGTGTGCAGTCACCGCCAGCTGCTGTTGTTGACCACTGGAGGGCGAGCTGAGTCACTTTTACTGAGATAAATACACCAGGGATATACAGTACACAGTGAGTGCGACTGGCTCCGTTGACTAATTAGCAGCTCTAGTAAATGCCAGTTTAAAGCTCATTAAAAAATCATGTGTAGTTACTCTTTGAAGTTGTTTTGCTCACCCTTACATAATTTTCATTGTTAAAACAAATGTCTTTTACAAATACTTAAAATCATGCAGCACTTCTGGCTCATACACTACCTATATGCTGCTTGATTAAGATTTCTTCACACTTCTTTTTTTCCTTTTTTTTTTCCTGATGTTGGACATATTAAGTAAACAAAGATGACAGGGACTGCTAAATTCTCGTCACTAGTTTTACAGTAATAAACAAGGACTTTGATGTGCAGTGATGTCCTGTAGACCTCAGTTATAATATCACACTTTCCTAAAAATAGACAAGGTGTGTTGCTGCACGTTGGTTTCAAAGACAGCGACTTCTCTGTTTTATTATCTGACATTATGGTTGTTTCATGTTTTTCACTGCATGCTGTGTCAGTGATGTATCTCTATATCCATGTGTGTGTACTCTTTGTTTCCATTACCGTTACACCCACGTCCCTCCTCCCTCCCCACAACCCTTAGGAGGAGTATACTAACCCGCTGGAGCAGCACCTCACTGTGAGTATGCCTCCCCGAGCATCTCATTCCATCCTCTCCACCCTACAGCCCCTCTCCACTTCTCTTCAGTTATATCTGTGTCATGGAAATCCACTGTGTTATTCCTGTAAATTAAGATAGAACCATAGCATGTTGCAGCAGCAGACAGACTGTTTGGCAGTAGGTGTGAAGACCATAAAGTTACCAATCAAGACTACTGTTAGAAATGTACCCTTAGAGTCATTTAATTGTCTCTATGTATTTCTTTGCTGTGTAGTAAAACATGATGGACTGTTGTTTCCTCATCCTTACCCTCAGGAAATGGCGAGCACTCTGGCCCAGAAACACCTGCGATCCATCATCCTTAACGTGAGTCTGAAACAATATCAGATGCTCTACTCTAACTGGTTTTCATCTGAGTGTTACAGGAAATATCTAAGTGCAAACACAAGATGTGGGCAGTTACTCCCATTTTCTCCAAACTGAATTAGACCCTAGAATGTGTGTTGAAATTAAAAGTAGTGGTGTTTGACACAGGTTAGTATAAAAATATTGGCAAAATACTTCAGGCCCGTTTTCTTAGAGACTGTCCTGCTCTGGGTTTAGTGGATGTTGGTGGTTTAACTTTCATCCCAGAGACCAGCAGTTAAGGAAGTGGAAAGATTTACTCACTAGGAGCGTTTTGACACAGAACCAGCAAATACGCGATGGCGTGAAGTCCATGAAGTGGAACAAAATGTGCTCTGAAAATGATTCCTTTTGGCATCAGCTTGTCTAGAAGTGTCTGACTGAACTGGCTGCAAATGTCAGAGACAGACTTTGGAGTCCTGCTTCGGGGAGAAAGAATTAATGAAACGCTGTTTATCAGCTATTTAGTGATGGTTTTCATTTATTGTCTTTGTTGCACTGAATCTCTGATTCGATGGGGATTCATTTTGTGTTGTGTAATTGGATGTTACATTTAAACACAAACTATAACTTGCTTTGAAGTGCTGCTATTCATTTAGTATTTTTTTTACAGCATGTTATTAGAGGAAACCGACCAATCAAAGCAGAGATGGCACACCAGCTGTATGTGCTGCAGGTGTTGACCTTTAACCTTTTGGAAGAACGAATGATGACCAAAATGGACCCCAATGACCAGGTAAGGTCATTAATTAATTAATGATGATTTTTACAATGGCTTGAAATTCTAATGTTAAATGAGCATCATCATTATTAATTATGCTCAATATTTTCAATATTAATAATAATAATGAATAAATATGTGTTCATGTGTTTCCAAAGTGAAGATTTTTTAAAACTCTGGTGTGGACAGGGAAAACAGAGAGATTAATGTTGGATGTACAGAGATAGTTTGTAAAATGAAGGTTGTGTGGACAGAATTCTTTTTAAAAAAGGAGGAAGACAATATCCATGTTAGTGTGGAGAGGTGAATGTCCCAAAACACATGTAAAATTAGTAGTTAATAGAAGGTTGTATGCAGCAAATGTTAATAAAGCAGACAGGAAACAAAAAGTAAAACAGGTTTGTTGATCGAGTATTCTGCTCCTGTGGCTAGTGTGGTATTTTTTATGGTTAAATGAGTCTAATATGTGGGCTTTCTGTGGCTTAGGCTCAGAGAGACATCATATTTGAGCTGCGAAGGATCGCCTTCGATGGAGAAAATGACCCGACTGGTACAGAAAAGAGGAAGGCCATGTACACCAAGGATTACAAGATGTTGGGTTTTACTGTGAGTCTCCTCTTTGGGTTCCCTCTGACTGAAATGGATGTTTGTGAAATTGTAAAATGAAAAAAAAATTTGTAATGAAACAATGAAAGATTTCAGTGCTTTATGGATTTTTCTTTTTTGAACACAGAACCATGTTAACCCAGCCATGGACTTTACTCAGACTCCTCCAGGGATGTTGGCACTGGATAACATGTTATACCTCGCCAAGGTTCACCAGGACACGTACATCAGGGTTAGTTTTGCCCTCAGGCTGGACTTTGTTCAACTCACAGAGGTGGAGAATTCATCCATATCTAACATGTACACGGTTTTTACTCATGACAGATTGTCCTGGAGAACAGCAGCCGTGAGGATAAGCATGAATGTCCTTTTGGCAGGTGTGCCATCGAACTCACTCGAATGCTATGTGAAATACTCCAGGTTGGAGAATTACGTAAGTAAAATTATATTCAGTGACAGAAACTTCCATTAATTTTAATTAGAATTTTTTTTTTTTTGGAAAATGGAACTAATACATGGCACCTGTGTAAGAGAGGAAAACATGCCAGTCACAACAGTTTTTAATATTGCCTTTTGCATTTTAGTGTAAAAATCTTCTCTTTTTTGCAGCTAATGAGGGCTGCAATGACTACCACCCTATGTTCTTCACACATGATCGGGCCTGGGAGGAGTTCTTCTGTGTCTGCATCCAGTTACTTAATAAAACCTGGAAGGAGATGAGAGCAACAGCAGAGGACTTCAACAAGGTCTGAGACTGAAGTGCACACGTTCCTGCTCGTTCATATACACCAAATGTGTGTGTGTATATGTATGTATATATATTCCTATACACAAGTATACAAGTTTACCCCACTTTCAGACCCAGACCCAGACCTTAAATATGTCGCTCTATCTAAACATTTGTCTTCAGTAACGTTACTGATGTGAATCTGCCTGCGGTGACTCAGGCAGAAATCATGTTTATAGATGAGGCAGTGTGTTACTCCTGCTAATAAAAATTTTATACACTGATACAGTATACCTGTTCATTTTCATGAAATAGCAGCACAGTAACATTAAATGTTAAAGTTAAAGGGATCATCAGGTGACCAAGTCAAACAAGACTTTATAATAAAATGATGCTTTCCTTGGATTATTGCCAAAAACATTTGATGTAATGTAAGATCACGTGTCAACAAAATATATTAGACATTTTAACACGGAAATGTTGATAAGAATAGTATTGCCACTTGGTCATTCCTTTTGATTTACGCTGTTGTAAAACTCAAGGATCAACAGAAAAAAACAGAATTTGTAGAAGGAATGACTAACCACAAATTGTCCAAGATGGGATAATTTAAGCATGAAAAGGTGAGCAGACTGGCATTAGTAGTAAAGACTATTTGGTCATTAAAAACTAATAAGTTATGTAACATATTTAACTCCTCATTTAGCTGTAGGTTGTTGATACTGATTGATTGTCATGACCCATCATCTGTCCAGGCAGTTTAGTGTGTGATTACATGTAATTATAGGCTTTGTAGTCACAGTTACAAACTTTGATCAGTGCTGCTGCTGCTGTTGGACTCTTCTTCTGTGTGTGACTGAGCTGTTAACTGGAGCAGACAGCTGAAGGGACTTTGGTTTATAAATAATACATGACAATTACATTCTTAATGCTGTTTCTATTGAAAGTACTTTGTCTTGATGAACACGTTCACTGCGTTTACTACTTGGGAGACATTTACTGAAATGAACAAGAATACCTGACATCATTTAGTATATATTTTCAATATTGATAGCTCTCTCAGTGGAACGACTTCTTCAATGGGACAATAATAGTGCTGTGAATTACAGCGTTACTCATGGTTCATTAAAACCATGCACGTACATACCTGTGACAGCAACAGCTTCAGCTCTGCCAGCTGAAGACAGCGCCTCAGCTTTTAATATGTATCATGTTTTATTCCACCTTGTCTCACATTGACATATTTTTTTGTGATTTCAAACTGTGTTTCAGGTGATGCAGGTTGTCCGTGAGCAGATCACCCGGGCTTTGGCAATGAAACCGTCATCTTTAGACCAGCTGAAGAATAAACTACGAGGCCTCAACTATTCAGAGATTCTGCGTTTACGTCAGTCAGAACGCATGAGCCAGGACGACTTCCAATCTCCACCAATCATGTGAGTCTGAGTTGAAACATCTCTGATTCTGCTGCGGTGCTTTTAGTCCTTTTAGACCTTTTTAATGCCTCTGGGCATGCAGAGTCTGACCTTGTTCTCACTCCTGCTCTGTTTCTACAGTTGTATTAAATGATTTAGTGCTGTACACAATACCTACCTGTGATTGTTGTTGGGTTTTGCTGCAGTGAGCTTCGGGAGAGGATTCAGCCTGAGATCCTGGAGCTCATCAAGCAGCAACGCCTCAACAGGCTGTGTGAGGGGAGCTGTTTCCGTAAACTGGGGAACCGCCGAAGGCAAGGTATGTACAACACCAATACAATTACATTGCTTTTCTACTGAAGTGAGTACGGCTGCCGTTTTTGATTACCGACTGAGCATTGTATTCCTCGCCTCCTTTCTAGAGAAGTTTTGGTTCTGCCGGCTCTCCCTCAATCACAAAGTGCTGCACTATGGGGACTTGGATGAGTCACCTCAGGGTGAAGTGCCTTTTGAGCTACTCAGTGACAAGAGTAAGACACTCAAAAGCACCTATTTCTCCAATGGAATCTATAATACATACCTCAGGACTTTCTCAATAGCAGGCAATACTGAATCAGCCGGTAGGATGACAAATTATTTAGTTGTTTCTTTTTTACTCCTCCCAGTCCCCGTCTCGGATATCAAGTCTGTGGTGACCGGGAAGGATTGTCCTCATATGAAAGAGAAAAGTGCTCTGAAACAAAACAAGGTATTTTCCATCTTGGCTTGCTTTTACTGTCAGCCCTGTCAATCTGGGTGTTACTTTGCTTTACTGCCATCAGATGCAGAAATAGCATGTTTTTTAATTAGTGTGATTCTTTTAGGAGGTGCTGGAGCTGGCCTTCTCTGTCCTTTATGATCCTGATGAGACACTCAATTTTGTTGCTCCCAACAAATACGAGGTAACTGAACAAGTCTTTAGCTATAATACTCTTATACCATGATCACTGACATTTCACAGGTGTGACTGGCTGCTCTGTACAGATTTCTAGTGTTATGTTTTAGTCGGCAGAAATGAGAGGGAAAACATTAGAATGTGACAATAAATATCCTCTTACTCTAAATAGACTACAGATATATAAGATTATGCAGTAGCGAAGCCAAAATATTTTGGGTACTAGAGCATCCATCTTGTTTTTATGACAAATCTGCTCGTTTTTCTGCGTTTTTGACCCTTGCGTTATCCTTGTGTCAAAATCCCCCCTAGCTAGTGCTACGCAAAAGAATGACAACATCAGAGGTTTTGACAAAGATATTTTTGGAATTTTCTGTTGTCTTTTTCCGAGTTTGAGTCGTTTTATTTCCACTGCAAATATTTTACCAAAACAAGTTTTCTTCCGTCACTACTATTGTTGCCACCTTACACTTGGTGCCGTCCAAGACAAGAATAATTAGTATAAAGAAAAAACAAACCAGTCAAACAATCCAGAGTTTGTTTCGTGCCAGATAGTGCCATATGTTTGTCTGGAGATTAGTTTGGGTGTGAGAGAGCATCTCTGAAAATACCTGTGAATGGTCCACGCTTTCTAAATCCTGAACAGAGTGACTAGGTGCAGATGTCTGGGTTAGTGTCAGACCACTTGAGTGACATGAAGCTGAAAAGGTTATGATCAAACCTTTACTCAGTGATGCTGAAAAGTGCTTCCAATTCAGGATGTCCATATCTGATAATAAACATACCTTTCACATGTTTTTCTGTTTGTTTGTTTGTTTATGAGCAGTATTGCATCTGGACCGATGGACTGTGTGCGCTGCTGGGCAGAGAGATGGGCAGTGACCTGACGCGCAGTGACCTAGATACTCTCATCAGCATGGAGATGAAACTCCGCCTTCTCGACCTTGAGAACATCACCATCCCAGAAGCCCCGCCCCCTGTACCTAAGGAGCCCAGCTCGTACAATTTCACTTACAACTACAGCTGAGATGTGTGTGTGTGCGTGAGTTTGTAATGCATGTGTGTGTTTGTCGAGGATGAGTAATGCTCAGTCGTTTGATGAATTTTGCTGTAAATGTGGGCAAGGCTATATAGATTTTTTTTTTCTTCTTCTTTTACTTTTCAGAACTTGAGAGACTTCTCTCTTTCCATATTTGTTTATTGCTTCCCATAGGTCAGAGGTTATTACCAAACATTGCTCCTGCAGCTGGTAATGATTCAGTAAATCTAATTTATTGGAACAGCCAAGAAATCTGCAAATTAGTCTTTACATTAAAACACTTAAGTCTATTTATGAATTGATGGATCATTTAAGCTATGCATGTGGTCTCCATGGCAATAGAGAATGAAGCACTATCATTTCAGCTTTAACATTGTGTTCACATGGACACTGTGTCTCTCCTCATGATGAACATTCAGTGAAATATTATTCAGAGAGGGCTTTGTAAAGTCACTTTACAGAATCAGCCTGTTTTTAATGTAACTCCTTGGTCCGTTGGTTTAGGTTCACTCTATCATGTGAATCATACTAAAGTGTAAGGCTACAACTAGTACTAGGTTTTGTCATCTGTGATATTACTGATAATTTTGATTGCTTGATGATGAGATGTCAGGACAAAGTCAACTGAAAGCCTGAGTTTCAGTAAAAGTACCATGTGATTTATTTTTTTTTTGTGGCATTTTCTTTTCATCTATTTTTGCCAGTTTTCTGTGGTTGAGTAATAGATTGATCAGACAGTCATTCCAGTGCTGCAGAAGTGTGTATATCCATCACGCCTTCTCCCTATTCAAACTTCATGCCTCTTCAGATTGTTTGGCTTAATTCTCTGCCTTTTACTTCCTTTCATAGTCTGTTACACAGTGTGACTAAATATATCCACGGGATAGATGAAACTTTGCAAGTAAGTGAAGTGTGAAAACTGGTAAAGATGTCCTTGCCTACCATATGTGTCTTTGAATGTGTGCTAATGTGGGTGTGTGGGGGAGCTATCTTTGAATGCAACATAATCTCATTGTTTCAGAAGCATGCTGCTCACGGAAGTCGAGGTCGAACGCGTTGAACGAAATGTTAAAAACGGCATAGTCACTGCCTTTACTTATCAGACAGACACTCAATCATAGTGACAAGTTACAGCCGCCTTTTCTTCACTACTGTATTTCATGGAAACTAAGTGAGAGCATTTGATGGCCCCCTTTGTGTGAAGCAATTTGCATTTTTGGGGCTTAATTCCTGATTTGTTAACATACTGTGCAGGCAAAAGAAAAGACCAGCTCCAACTGACCTGTTTTAGATGGCATATATTGAAGCCTGTTAACAGTAGAGTGACACAGCTGTGGGTTTTTGGAACATGTAGTGCCACTTGAGCATACAGTATGTGTGCTTTGTACAGTGATATAAACTACAGTACTTATTGCTTGATGTCATTTTCTTATTTCCACAGTGTTATATGCTCTAAAACTTTTTGTGCCACTTTAATGTCCTGTCAACTTCTAATTCAGTACTAATCACTGCTCACATTTGTTTATGCAGAATAGAATTATATTTTTGTAAATGATTGTACAATTTTACCATCTGTGAGAAAACTGAAACTAACATTTTCACTTTGCCTGAGTCTGTACACTATATTCAGCAAGCTAATTACTGTGGGAAGAACAGTTTGCATAATGTTTTCAGTCTTCACTTTTTTTTGTTAATGTTGCCACTAAGCACTTATTATCTGCTTAGGTTTAGGAATGACACTTGTTCCAGCACCTATCGATGATGTCAGTGTTAATGTATCTTATACTGCTGATGGAACTGTTTGAAACACTGTTTGTGAAAAGGATTATATTTGACGTGTTTTTTTTTTTGTTTGTTTTTTTCTTAATGATCTTCTTCTGTTTTGGTTGTTTTAACTGCGTATTAAATCATTTTATAATCCAATTAGTAATAAACCCTAAAGCTGCAGCTAAAATACAGTATATCACTGATTAAGGATTGTTGTATTGGATGTACTAACAGGTATGACTTGAAGTTTTCGCATCTGGTACTCTTTTACATGACTTGCTAAAGTATTTATTTACACCTGCTAGTGATGGTAAAGAATGACATGTTGTTAGTTGAGAAGTAACAACATTAAATTTAAATATGGTATTCATATAGACCATTGTATGTATATACAGTATTGTGTTGCCTTATTGAAGAAAATGTATTATGTTTTGTGTGAATAAAAAAAGTCTAACTACAGTAGTGTTGAAAATTGTTTTTACTGGCAAATACTTTTGACCTTTTCAATTAAAGACAGTTTGATTGAGCGGCATACATACATACACTACACAAATCAATAGTGTCTAAGCTAATTTCTGGAAACATTCCTAACTAAAGCAAAAATAATGCAGGTGATTCTATGTAGTTGATCCCTGAATCGTGTCAGGCAGTGTAAGAGTATTGACACTGTCTTCATCACCCTTTTGAATACTGAACAACTGAGGATAAATGCACTATTCAGTACAAGTATGAATGAGTGCGTATTACAGAAACACAAAATTAACCCAGTGTACATCTGTCCCTTTATTTGCAGAAGCCTCCTCTCACTTCCAGGTCACACTGAGCGGAAGATACAGTGCGACTTGTGTTTACTGAGTAGGAGTCAGAAGTCGTGAGTTATTATCACACCCAGCCCCACTGTAGAGCCAATGCCAGCCGCTGCAGAGAAGTCATTAATGAATGTGATTTTAATAGAGAGTTGAGTCTGTCTTCGCCTGCTGCTTACTGCTTTGGTCCCCTGTAGAGGTTTGTGAAGAAAACAACAGAAATAAACAGTACAATCAAGTAAATTAAAAAGTTTTAATTATATAATAGTTCAAAATAGAATTTAACACAATCACTTTAAGATCACTTTTATGCTTAAAGAGATGGGATTGTTCTGTGGGGATTCTGGATGTGATTATATGCGTACTGCAAAATGTACTGCAGTCCATGGTACTGGAAGCTAAGCAAAAGGGTTGTTTACATCAATCACTTTGAGATACAGAGCCCAAGTAAGCAGGAATTTCATTCAGTATCAGTCTCAACACGGAGTTTCATCCGGCTGGATAAAGTGTGGTCCGACCTGTGGAAACATATAGACAGGAAACGTGACAAATACCCTGGAGGTTCTGAGCTGCTGTCCTCTGTAAATATCTGTCCTTTGATTAAATCAGGTTTTCTTCACTTTCAGTTCAGTGAGTCACCTGCAGCTCAGACTCATTTGTTTCTCCTGTGGTCACTCGCTCTGCTGCAGGAGTTTGATTGTCCATTTTTATTTCCCTGCTTAGGGTTTAGGCATTCTTAACAATACATCTTAACACAGAAACAATGTCAATATATACTTTATATGGTATATAAAATAAATACAAATCTCTTTCTACACCAATGGTCTGATCTAAGACTCTTCTGTTCTAGTTGTAATTCACAGACTGTATTTTTGACATTTTGTGTGTTATGTGTGTGTGCGTCTGTAATTCCTGTATGCATGTGCGCAAACACAATCTCAGCAGTTCTGATGTAAGAGCGATTTCTCTTTCTGCTTTGACTGACTCTCTTTGCTCCCCTCAGTCTTTTCATTGATGGTCAGAGCTTTGTTACTTTTGACTTCCTGGAGCAGGGTGGTGTGGTGATTTCCTGCATCCTTCTCGGGGTCAAAGTCCCACCCCTGGACGGTGAGCACGAGCAGTATGAGGGCAAGGAGCATGAGTGTGACTGCTGTGGAGGTCAGCTCTGGGCTTAGCTGCAGGCTGGACTGTGGCTCAGGTGCTTCCTTTGTCTGAAATGAAACACACCGAGGCTTTCTGCTCTCTCTTGATCTCCTGCTGATGTGCTTGGTGCCCTCACTGATCCCTAAATGTAGACACACTCTGTAAAACGTCTCTGCCTGCAGGTGGGTTAGGTTGAAGCTCTGCGTCCCAGCCAGGATGCGTGTGGTGTAGGTTGGTGTGTGAGCACTGGGATATATGGCTTGCCAAGACAGGCGAGTTGAGGGGAGGTTGCGCCCGGTCTGCCAGGACAGGATAGCGTAATGCTCTCCAACTTCCCTCAACTCCAACCTGGCATCTGCTCTGAATAATGGATACCCTTTCAGACTGGCTTCCATCGCTTTCTTTCTCTTCTTTTCTCTACCGTGCACACCCACAGTGACGCTGCGTGTATCTGCTCCCAGGGCATTCTCAGCGATACATGTATACAATCCTGCCTCGCTGGAGGTGACCTTGCTGATCTCTAGAGTTCCCTCAGGCAATAGTTGGTAGTGTTTAGAAGGGTTACAAGGTGTATTGCCTTTATTCTGGCTGTGAGGGATGCTTGAGGTGGATGTGTGGTTGAATCCTTTCGAACTGTGACAAGGTGCAGGTGTACTGGATGCATTCCTCGGTGCAGGACCGAGTTTCAGCCCAGAGGGGATCACCCAGTAAAGTTCAGGCTGTGGATCTGCAAGAGCTCTGCAGTGCAAAACTAATTTGCTCCCTTCTCTCATGCCTACGTAGGAGGGGAGGGAGTTGGTGGGGATCATGGGGAGGCAGGATGCTGACATCTCCCTGGAGGATACCTCTCTCACCCTGCGGGCTCTCAGTTCTGGGGGTTCAGAGCACAGCGTAGCCTGGGGTTGGATAAAACGAACCACCCGAAGTGACTGTGAATCTGCTTGTGCATCTTTGTCAATGTGAGGGTGATGGGACTCCTCTGCTGCCCAGTGAAAGAGGCAGTCACAACGGAGAGGGTTGGAGTGCAAGCTCACCTCCTGCAGATTTGGCAGAGAGAGCATGATATGTTGGTGCAGAGCACTTAGAGAGTTGGAGTTGAGCATTAGACTCTCCAGCCTGCTCAACTGGAGAAAAGCTTGTGGATGTATGTAGGACAGACGGGGGTTGTTGGTGATCTCCAGCTTGGTGAGTTCTGGGAGATTCTCCAGTGCACCTCTCTCTATGGACACCAACTCATCCATGTTGTTCAGGCCCAGCTCCTTTAGGTGGACCATATCTCGGAAGTCTCCGGTTTGGATCAGTTTGATGCGGTTCTTGTTGAGATCAAGGAATTTCAGTCCTGGCACTCTACGCAGGGCCTGAGTGGGGACCTTAGTGAGTTGGTTGTCATAGAAGGAAAGGCTCTCCAGGCCCTCCAACCCTTCCAATGCATTTTCAGCCAATCCTCTCAAACCCATACCACCGAGGACAAGACTCCGCAAAGATTTTAAGGCTAGGAAACCCCGCTCAGGCAAGGCCTCTACAGGGTTTCCCCCAAGCATAAGAACTTCCAAGCGTGGCAAAGCGCTGAACCACCGAGGATCTACAGTGGTAAGCCTGTTGTTGTTGATATGCAAACGCAGCAGGGAGTCCAGTCCGGTGAAAGCCCCAGGTGCTATTGAGTGTAAATTGTTGTGACTGAGAAAGAGTTCCTGTAAAGCTGGCAGTGAGGAGAAGGAGGCCTCTGGGAGGTGACTGAGATGGTTTTCCTCCAAGTGCAAGGACAGCAGAGAAGGCAGGGGGGAGCTCTGAGTTATTGCCCTAACACGACTGAAACGATTCTGTGAAAGGTCAAGATCAGTGAGGTTGGGGAGTCGGTGCAGCGCTGTTGTGTCCAGATCTGACAGGAGGTTACTCTGCAGACGGAGGGTGTGTGTGTTTAGTGGTATGGGTGAGGGAAGCTTGGTTAACAGCAGGTCATTGCAGTCCACAGTGGGAGCTTCATGGTACACAGAATCAGAGGAGAACCAGGGCTTTATCTGACAAACACAGCGCACCGGGCAGGAGACGTGCCATGGTAGTGAGTGAGGAAGTGACCCCACCACAAGAGGCACACAAACACAGACAAACACACACAGGAGATACTGGGAGTAGATGAGCACTGAAGTCGGCCTCATAATCCTCACAGGTCACAGGGACTGCTTAAGACAAGGTGTGGAAATCTCAAAAAGACTCAAACGAAATCATGTGACGTGAAGTCCAGGTGGTTTGTTTTCATCATTCCTCAAATTTTAAGTATCGAAACTTGCTTGCATTTTAGTTGGAGCGGTGAATCTTTCCTGTGTAGTGCAGATACAGAGTGATTTACGTGTAACTTTGTAGAGGATGTGCACACTGGCTGATGCTGGATGATGGCCTTTGTTTTCAGTCCATCAGTCTCATGTCATAGCCAAAGGTGGAGAACTCATGCCTGGTGGTGTGGCAGCTCACTGTTCTATCACAAACACAAGAAAAGGAGAAAGAGGGCAAAGCGTTAAATACAGTCTACCCTAATATCCTCCTGAGACCCAAGAAAGTAAAGGGTTTGGTGTTTTTTACATGAAATAATTGTCTTGATTGGAAGAAGTAAACTTTTTTTTTTTTTTTTAGATATATTTAAATTTTTTTATGTGATATATTTTGCAGTGGACAGAATTTATTTATTTATTTTTTCAGTAAAGCTGTGAAACTCTTGTGAAACTCTTGTGAAACTCTTATCCCCTGCATGGCTGGATCTCAAGAGGATATACAAAAATAATCATTATTAACCAATTCCAAAACCTGTGACTTTAGCATTGAGTCACATTTTCCCATAGATGCTTTAACAAGGCCACATGGAGGTTTCAAGGACGTATTATGCAAACTCATGAAGGTAGAACTGCTGTGTAGAAAGAAGCAAGACAAAAATGAATATGAATGAAAAAACACTGAAGAGGAGGGAAGTCTGACTGAAGCAGCACATTATGACTGAGACAGAATAATGACAAAGAAATGAAGATAAACATGGTAAGCAGAAGAGGGGAAAATGAAAATATGGAATAGCGAGGCAACGCTGCTACAATCTGTAGTGTTTCTTTGAGCTGAGAGCAGAATAGGTAAAGATGAGGGGGTGATAAAATCATGTATAATGTAAATTTTTAATGCTAGTACTTCACATTCCAAACCCGTTTGTAGAGCAGAGCTTCTCACAAATGCTATTTATTATGTAACAGTTAAAAAGACCCCAAGGATCCTTTTTTTTTTTTTTTACTGTCAGCCTTCTGTACTTAAGGCCAGAATAGAAAACTTTGTGTGAATATGAATAGGCACGCAAACACACTCACAGTTCAGTCAGTATTTACATTTACAGCATTTGGCAGATGCTTTTATCCAGAGCAACCTGTACAATGCTTCTCAATAATTAACAGATCATATATTGACAGCAGCAAGACATGCACAGTAATTAGAGGACAAATAGTGGGACAAATAGTGCTAAAATCCTGCAAGGAGTTATTTATGTATCAGACAAACAAACATTAACCTGCTAAATTTATACTGAAAAATCAGGGAAGTCAGGTTAATGTGCAAACACTATACAGCAGTTATATTTTCCATTTACATTACTGATTTGTATAGAGTACTGTTCTTTGAAACTATGTGCACTATCTTACATGTAATTATTTGCTCTTTTACTTCCATTAAAATGTTGAATACACCAATTTCAATTTGGACCAGCTTTATCGAGAAAGCCTTTTGTATGTAAATCAGATTATTCACAGAAAAATGAATATGTTGGTAAAAAAATGTGCTGCTTCTAACTAGAGCAGCAGAGATTAACAGATTGATTAGTTGCAGACTATTAAATTAATTGAAAACTATTTTGATAATGGGTAATTAAATTTTTATTTTTTTTTTTACTTAATGTTTATTTTAAGTCTTAATTCTGAGACCAGCTTCTTAAATGTGAGTATTTTATGGTTTTTACCTGTGTTAAACGTCTCTGTACATAC
This sequence comes from Apogon talboti, assembly GCA_037367365.1. NCBI lineage: Eukaryota > Metazoa > Chordata > Actinopteri > Kurtiformes > Apogonidae > Apogon > Apogon talboti. The sequence continues at coordinate 21,240,731 of JAPQRQ010000022.1, forward strand.
CGAACTTTGGGGAAAATGTTTTCAAAATGTTCTGACAATTCATTGATGAATTGGAAAAATAGATGCATTTATCGACAGTGAAAATGATTATTAGTTGCAGTCGTACTTCTAACCCACGATACTTTTTATACCAGTGTGGCTTACATTTTAGTCTGTGATTATGTGTTTTTGATACAAAGATTGATCTATGCCATAGATGTTAGACATTGGAATTACCTGTAAATACAAGCGTCGAATCAAAGGAAAAAAAAAATCTAAACAACTGAGTGGAGAAAATTCACAAATGCAGATGCTTCCACAAAGACATGAGTGCTTACTGCTCTGTGGCATGTTTCAAGATACTGAGCAGGTCCACATGTTCTGATTTTGGACCAAAATGGCAAAAGGAGGAGATCTAAATGACTTTGAAAGAGGGTTCATTGTTAGGCACAAAGACTGCTCAACTGCAGGAACAGTGACTAAAGTCAAATCTGCATTTAAATCCATAGGAAAGACATCGGTACACAGGTTTAGGGATCGAGGTCGACAGTGCACATTTGATGACAGTGATGCTTATGTATTAGTGTGATATGGAAAGGGAAAACAGGAGAGCAGCTTTCCTCAGGTGACCGAGAATATCAGCGCAGGACGTGATCAGACTGTCAGCGAGAGCAGCTCGTCGTCAATTACATACTGAGGGATGGTATAGTGGGGCTGCAGTGCATTAACTCCTCATTACAAAACTGAATTTAGATTTGAGAGTTCAGTGGTGCAAAAACATCAGCACCGGTCGACAGAGATGTGGAAGAAACCGAGGTGGTCAGATGAGTCATCCACTGTGGGTTAATGCATGACTTCCTTCACCAGGTTTCAACCTAAATGAACACCTACTGGAACAGCATGTAAGACACTGCTCCACACCACTGTCATCACCTCACACAGAATACCTGAACGATGCTCATCCCTTCAGGAGAGCTCACAAACTGCAGAATCAATGCAGTTGCTGGTGGTGGATCGACATCTTACTAAGCCACTTCGTCTCAGCTTTTCTTCTATTTGCCAGGTTCTGTGTTAAATGCTGCTCATCATCACTCCACGTATATTCTTATCTTTCATTTTACTGTAAATGTTGTGTGTCCACATTTCTGGACACACAACATCTACTGCAGAGTGTGTCCTGGAAGAGGGATCCCTCCTCTGCTGTTTCTCCTGTTGTTTTCCTCTCATTCCTCGTCGTTACTTTTTCCTTGCTCAAACAGAGGCTGCATTTATGCTTTGTATTTATGCTGATTATGAAGCCCTTTGAGGCAAATCTGTTGTGGGGAAGTCTTTAATGGGAACAAAGTCACAATTAGTATTTTGTTTAGGTTATTGTTTGCTTGAGATTGCAGTTGTGTTGTGTATTTAAGATTTCATGAAGAGAGAAAGTGAGGTCTTACTGACTGTATCAACCTTCAAAATAACATTCATCAGCGCTATTTGACTTTATTAAAGAATTAAAAAGATAAATAATTACTTATAAAATAATTCATCCAGTGACTTGGTAGTAAGTAAGAGGCATTAAGGATGGATTTAATCTGAAGTTCCACTCATAGAGTATTTTCTATCCCCTTATCCTAACCTTAGTGTCCCAACTGAAACAAAGCTAATTCTCACTCTTATCCCTCAAAACCCAGTGATTTTCATCCAAATGGTGACAGGAGGTCCTCACGGGTTTGTGTGCAGTCAGTTTAAAGACCCCTCTGGGATGGAAAAACCAAATCACACACACACACACTAACACACACACACACACATACACATCGACACACACCAAGAAGTCATGCAAAGCTTAGTGCCTAGTTGCCATGGAAACAACTCTCCGGTTCTCGCTCCGTGTCAGTGTTTTGAGGTTTACTTTGGATTTTGTTTTGGCCCAGTCTGTGTCTTAGTTGATAAGAATGTAGATTAACACTGAAATGAGAAAATGCACATTTTGACTTTGGCAAAAACTGAAAAAGCGCTTTTCCTGCTCATGTCACAGCTGTGCATCAAAAATCTGTTTTGTTAAATTTACATTTAATCTACCTTTCACGTTCTCCGATAAGTCTTTCTATCTAGCCAGCTGGTTTGATAAAGACTTCATCAGCACCTCCGCATTAAACAAGAATTATTGTACAGGTGTTCAAGGTTAGATGGCTGTTAGAGTGGAGGAGAGAGGTCTGCCACATATTTCAATAACAAGGAAAAAAGGAAGCATTAAATAAGACATTTATTAGGAGAAAACTGCAATAGTATTTAAACAACACTCTGTCTAATTAGCCCTGTGAATGTGTTTGTGTGTTATCCGTGCACTGAGGTGTAACAGTAAGCAGAAGCAGCCCCTCTCGTCCTGGGACTCCTCTTACTCCTCCATCAGCCATTCACTTTCATCTTCACCCTCTCATCTTTTTCAAGTGCAACCTACTCAATAATGGATTTATCATTTAATTTTGATGTCCCTGGTTTTTGTCATTTGCCTCTCAAAAGGCCCAAGCTTTTGGCAGTTTCATGAAAGCAGAGCTATGTGTGCTGACGCGCGTAGACGAAGGACTGTAATTTGAACAATTCAGAAAGGAGAGTAAAATAGAACTGCATGACTCAGTGGCTTTCATAACAGTCTCCTCCCCACTCTCCACAGTCTTTTCCCTGTGGATAAACAGAATATTTTTGCTCTTAGTGGTTATTATCACTCCTCTGATTCTTCTGACTCTGTTTTTATTTATCATTTATTTATTTATTTTTTATAAAAGTTAGCTTTAAGGAATGGCAGCTCACAGTGGTCACACCATATATAACACTATGAGTACACAATGAGGAATAGTTCTTAAAAAAAATGGTATTAATGCAAAACCTGACATGACTCCTCCCCTCCCTGGCTGAAAGCAGATCGCATCTTTAGATCATTCAGTGCATCCTTTGATCCAACCTTAACACTCAATTGCCTACATGTAACCTCTAAAGTAAAAATACTGCCAAAATTCAGATTAAATAATTTCTTTCAACTAATTTTAAGTTTAGAGAAAATTACATAAGTATTTGTGTTATAATAAAAATAATGTTATTTTAAATGGCATAATTTGGGCTTTAAGTAACAATATGCAGCTCTTTTTACTGATGGTTTGAAGGACTGATATAGCTATATGTGCTGCTTTTAAAAGCACTCCATAGTAGTGGATCTGATAAAATTGCACATAAATGGTTTCAGAGCTTCACTTGAACAATGTGAGTTTGTGCAAATTGCCAAAGGTAATCCACAAGGATCAATTCTGGGAACCGTTTTGTTCACTTTTTGTAGATGACATCTGTAACTGAGCTTAATATGCATCTTTATGCTGATGACACTATCTTCTATGGAAAAGTGGATGCTGTATATTCAACTGCTAAATCCCCTCAGCACTGATTAATCATAATTAGTTATCTGATTAGTACTGCACTGAATAATTATACACTACTTCTCAATGCAGATAAAATTAAATTCATGTTCTTCCCTAGAGCTAAAAATACCACTTATGATGGGCTTATCATGTCTACTAGCTGAAACACACATAGTGAATGAACGACTGAGTACATGGAGTTTGGAGAAGGTAACCTTTACATATCATATGACTGAAGTGGTGACCAAAGTGAGACATGAAATCAGTTTCTTTGTGTAGGAACATGCTTTCTTCTGCTTTGTAGAAAGACGCCTATTGAAGCAATTTTCTTATCAGTTTTAGATTGGTGTGACATTTTGTACTGTACGTGCCGGCTTTGGCAGTGACTTCTAAGGTCTTGGACCCTGTTTATCAGTCAGCACTAAGATTTATTACTGGTAATAATTATAACTCATGCGCTGCGGTTGGGTGGCCCTCCCTCCCTAAAAGACGTCATAGACACTGGGTTTATTTATTTATAAGGTCCTTGCCGGTCTTTTACCCCCTCATACACTTTGTTGTAATGGTTTGCACATTTAAGGTGTTTCTGCTAACCCCAGAAAATCTATTTATTGTGTAATGAAACCTGCAGAAATAATAATATTTGACGTTATTTCAGGTGATTTTGTTTTCACAGATTAATGTGCATTGTATTTTAAGCAATTTTTTCTTATACTGAGTTGCCTTTTTACCATTTTATCATCACTGTGCAAATGTTTTTTATTATTTGAAAACTGCTTCTACCTCAAAATAATAAAGGAAATAAAAGTATGATGATTAATGTAAAGATTAATCATGACCGTAATTATTTTGACATGTATCAGAACTACAGTAAACTTTTTGTTCTCTCTATTTCATGTGATACATAGATTCTTCCGTATTCTCTTCATTCATGTCATGTGCTTCATAAAATCAACCTTTCTTGTGTTTCTTTCCCATGTCAGCCTTTCATTAACATGTGGATAAGTCATACATCTATAGGTTGATTTCTACACTATACACTCTCCCACACACTCATTACCTCGGCATACCTACAAAATGTCCACCACACGCAACCACGCTTGTAAAAGATTTTAATTAGTCTGTAAGTTGTCAGTTTGGCAACACTTGCAGTAAATAGTTCATCAATGTTCTTGTTTGCAATCAAGCCTGCCTGATTCTTTAATGATCACAGAGGTGTAATAGACAGTTTACAGATACTACAAGAGAGCAACACAAACCCAAATAATAAGAGAGTGAGGTGGAACAAGGAGGACACCATATATACGATCTGCATTTTAGAAAGAGACATTAGCCTACTTTTGAAACTAAAATTAACTTTAAAAAATGCATGTGAAAAATGACACATAATGATAATTTTTTTCACTAATTTACTCTTCTTGCTTGCATATAGAGTATTCTTACAAAATTAAATGAGTGATAATGAGCAGATAGTCAACTCAAATGGGACTCAATATCCTGAAAGTTTTCCGAACCCCTATGGAGATGACTTGCTTTTTTCAATCCAGCAGTAAAAGGAGAACCAAATAACACCTTTCATGGTTTGCATTAAATCCCTTTAGTGTGGCATTTCTTAATGGATGGAGGGATAAAATGGGTATGAAGTAGAAATATCTGCCTACATAAGACAGTCCCTTGCACAGGAGGTTTGTGCTGTGCAGACACTGCAACAGGGTGGAATAGTAAGCGAGGGTAAGGGAACCGCAGAGCATTTAAAAAACAAAAAAAAATGAAAAAGAGACATGTTAAAGATGCAGTACCATATGCATACACTTATAATTTCTATCCCCCCTTTATCTAAACATACCACAGCTTTTCAGTTTCTAACACACACACATACACCTGCTCAATACCGCTGTTACTCACATTATCTGAGTGCATGCATGTGATGCTGCATGTGTGCATGACTGACTGCATGTCGGTGTGAGTGCTGCAATGTCCTGTTTGCTTAGAAAATTGAACATATTTCCAGTTTTCTTACCGCAGCAGGAGGGCCGACTACATCTCTCTCTTTCATTTCTTGCCTTCTTCATTTGTTGTCAGTATTTTTTTGCAGATGATTAATGTGCAATAACACGTCTGTGGATCTCTTAAAATTCCTGAAATATCACTTCCCCAGCTCTCCCTCTCTGTCACTGGAGCTGAAGAGAAAATTGGCACCGACTGAATCTCTCTCTCTCTCTCTCTCTCTCTCTCTCGCTCTCTCTCTCTCCCTGTAGCTAAAGAGGAGATGAGGTGTGTTCTGCAGCAGAGCTTCTGTCCCTCTCATCTCTCCTCCTCTCTTTCTATTGCCTGCCTCACTGTCTCTCTTCTTCCCTCTTCCTGTGTCACAGTCTGAGGGAGAAAGGCTCGCGTTAGTCACGGTGTGTTATTTTTGCCGGGTGATAAGTTTCTTTGGCTCCTGGTAATGTTTTCTTTTTCGGCCATCATCTGCCATCATATAGTATGTATGCCACAAAAATCATAGAGAGGGTTAATAATTCAAGCATTATTCACAGTGGGAGCTGCATCACATCTTTTTCTAGCAACCTCTTTATTGAATTAACATTTTTTAGGCGATGATAAATTTGTGGGCACAATGTCAAACATCAGTAAAGAGTGTTTTTGTATCAGCACCCAGAGCTCTTATAATAAAACACAGGGTTTGCTGAAAGTCTAAAAAAGTAAAATGTAAATGTAAAAAATCTGATGCTTATAACAAAGTTAAAACAAACGTTCCTCTTTACACATAAATAAGTAAAAAGAGACACAGATATGAAAAAAAAATATCATATTGCTATTGGCACTGGAGACATTTTTTTTCAATTCCATTTTTATTTATCAATATACAGTGCATTATTTTTTATTACACATGAACAGTTTGTAACAGCTAATATGCACTGTTACACTTAAGGTGGTGGTTTGTGTATGTTGTACAAGACCTGGTGCAGAATGACAATTTAGTAATATATGAATTGTTATTTAATTTTAGACTTCAGCAGTTTATGCTGAAATGGGGAAGAATGCATTTCTGTGTATTGGCTGCAACCATTGCATGACAAATAATATGGGAAACACTGCAAATAATGTGGGATTGTCAAAGGAACTCTTCTTTCTCCCTGTTTTTTTTTTTTTTTTGGCTTACCAATGGTTTGCATCACCCTGTGTCTAGAGTGGTGTAAGCTGGCCATCGGTGGAAATAAATCCCAAACCAAAATGATCCCTATAGTACATAAAAAAAGTGACTATAGGAAAAAAAACAAAAAAAACCCAAAAAAGCTTACTTTGCACAAAACATATTTTTAACTATCCTCTCCCAGCGTGGTAGGTGGTGTTCACCTGAAAATGCACACTACTTTTGGAGTTTTCTATCAGTGGAGATATGGATGTATTTAATTGGCGTGCAAGTGACCATAAACACTTATTAGATTCTACAAGGGCAGTAAGATCTCAGGCTTTTAGTTGTAAAAAACACTATACAGTTCAGTCAATTGTTTATGCACAATACGAGGACTTTCTTTCACAAGTGCTATCTCTAACATTTGTTTAGAAATGTAGATGAATCAGTTGCTTTGTGTTTTCAGTGTATTACCAGATCCTAACATTCCATGAAAAATTAATATCTTCCCCAACTACTGTGGCTTCCAACATCCATGATAACAGCTTGAACTGGGGACTTGGACTTTAAAGCTTCAGTTCTGCTCCTCTACAACACTAGCTACAGTTTCACTTAGAAATGCTAATGCTAACAACACAACACAGACTCCAACATCCACTTCACATATGAACAGGAGCGCACGCTAATTTATTTGCCTACTCAAGTAGGCAAATAAATTAGCAGAGTTTCTATTTAACTTTTTTTTTAAATCTACAGCACAGCTATGAATCAGTTAAAATGTGTGCATTGTTTTGAGAAGGAATACTCACCAGCTAAGCATCTATAAGCTCCACCTGTAGATAAGTATTTATTGTCCTTTATGGAGTATGTGTTTAAAGTCTTATAACGAAAATACATTGTGTTGACATCGCATACCAAAAACCACCAACTACTAATGAATCAACACTATATATCCACAGACTGTATCACTCTCTAAATAAAGTACAAAGCTATTTTTACATACATCTGTATTATGGAATCATCAAGTTTTTTCTTTAAACACAACCTCACAACTGGTTATTTTGACAGTAACAATAACACTGTGTCTTATAATCTTCACATGCTGCGTCAGCTGATAGTTTGCATTATACCTCTGTTAGCTTAGCACAGCAAATCCACAAATCACCTCAGTTTCCATACTATTTGTGTTGTCAATAGCTGCACTGAAAATCCATTTTGTGTAAACAAGGTCTGAACTGTCACTTTTCTGATTGGTGGAAATTAGTGAAGATAATAACATCACATAATTACTTTCTACATTCATAAGCCCCATAATCAAACTCATACATGTAGAAGAAACACTGCTGTTTCAGCATCAAACTCCAGTTTCTTTCATTTAGAGCTGTGTCTAAAGCTGTGGTGAAAACAACAGTGTTTCCAACTTTTATCACTTTGTCATTTTCTTTGACTGTACAAGTTGTTTCTCATTGGTTCTCATCCCATCTCATCACTTTCTGACACTTTGGTCAAAGGCTCCATGGTGGTGTTTGACTCATATAAATCTACCGGATCAGTGGTATTATAATAATATTATATCTAGAAATTCAGGTCATATGTCTACATTGTGATAATTTCAGGTTGGTTTTTTAATATTTGCAAGTGGAAATACTACATATAGCCCCTTTAATGTTTTCAATAACATGTATGAAAACATTGAAAGTCATCACTAATGTTTAAGGGTGGTTTCAACATATTTTTTAAGGTGATGTGAAAATGGGAATACAAAGGTCAGAAAAATTCATTCATGCAAAAAATTTGCTCTTCTCAGACTTTATAGATGAACTAGGTCATGATGGTTTGACATTTATGAAAGGTGGGTTCCCAGAACAACAATAACAAAAAAAGACATTTCATCCATGTTTGCCCTACCTGCCCTTTATGTTCAGTGATGCGGAAAGAAATACATAATAAAAGTCTTTTATCTGATATGTGCATTTGTTTCCTGACATGACCGGACAACATGATGTCTGAGTCCTCAATGGGTCAAACAAAGGTGACAGCTCAAAGAAACTAGCTTGAAGACATGCATCTTTTATTTAGCGCTAACTGAGCTTGATAATGAGGTGTTTGTGAAGAGAGATGCATAGAAACATAGCCTGTGGTCAGTGATGACAAACACACAAATGCTAATGTTGTATCAGAGATTTCAGTGGTATCATATCATGAAGACGAGCATTTTAAATTATTCAACAAAAACAGGGTATATGTTTACGTATGTGAACCAACACCAAAGTCTGGTAGGATAAGCTCATTATAAGTATGGTATGCTTCCACCTACAGGATGATGGGATGTGAGTTCAACTTGAGGGCAGTGGGATCGATATAACTGTAATGTTGTCCTTGATCCTGTCATAGTTTGGAGGGGTTTCTCTGATTGTTCAGGATTCACCTTTCCATTTCCCAAACGTTGACCTATCACCAAGGAAAAAGACAAACACCTTTACACAGCTCACTTTTTCTTTCTCTTTTTTTTTTGTTTACACCCATCACTTTCATTTTCTACACTTCACTTGATTTTACATTTACAGAGAATAACTGCAGAGTGGTTTGTGTTGATATGTGGCAACTGAAGATCAGAATGTTTTTTAAAGAACGGAAACAGGACAGAGCAAACTCATCACTGGGAGATGAAAAATAAAATAAATATTAAAAAAAAAAAAAAAAAAAAACCCCCACAAGACTGGAGAGAGGAAAAAATCAAGAGGGACATACACGAAATCGAAACGAAATAAGCCAGTCATCTTAAAAGCAGGATTTTCAAAGCTTGAGGCTTACATTGATGTATAATAATGTGTATTTGTGTGTGTATGTGTGTGTGTGTGTGTGAAACAGTCCGACTTGGCTCTCTAATGGCTTTCCCCTTCATTTGCTTGCTTCATTCAGGAGTCAACGCACAAAAGCGCACACACCCACATGCCCTGCTGACTGAAAGGCAGCAAGGATAAGTGGTAGCTCGCTGAAAAGAAGGGAGAGAGAGGAGGTCGCCATAGCAACATCGGGGGGTTGTTGCTTTTATTGGAGAAAGAAAATCAGCTCTGCGTATCCTCCTATCTCTCTCTCTCTCTCTCTCTCTCTCTCTCTCTCTCTCTCGCTCTCTTTCCCTCTGTCTCTCTTTTCCCCCCTCTCTCACTCAACAATTCTTCGTTTTCTTTGTGCGTTCAATTTTCATCTTCCGTGAGCTGACGTCAGCTGCCTGGGACATCTACACAGGATGTGAAATTCAAGTCACGTCTGCTGTTAAATTGTCTTCTTGTTCGTACTTTCAGTGTGAAGTGGAGATGAATATACAGCATCATGTAGTTATTATGTTTTTTTAAAGTCGTATTTAGTATTGAATGACTTTGGGTTTATATCTGTTTTGCGGAAAAATAAAGGAATAGGCTTGTGTCTTTGCTTCTGTTTATCCAAAGGTGATGCACAGACTGACAGTGTTTTGAAACCATGTCTGCTGTCATAATGCAGCATCTAAGGCTCTGGTAGCTGTCACTAAGTTTCTGAATCCTACTAACTTATTATTAGTAAACTGACCTCTGTTGAAGCTACTTTCATCTCACTTGGTCAACTTTAGGAATGTGACTCTTTTTCAGAGAATAGCACATGCACCCACACGAACACACACATCACAGGACTGCACATCATAATAAGTCATATCCTAACAGGCTGCATGTGAAAATGTCCAAACGGTGGTATGTTAATGCTCGCCATCTTGTCTCTCATTTGCAGCATTTGAATTCCGTTCACAGGTGGACAGTTCTCCAGCTGGACCTGAGAACATTCAAGGACAACCCTCCCACATCACGGCTTAACATGTCCGTGTATATGTGTGTGAGTGCGTGTGTGTGTGTGTGTGTGTGACAGAGAGCGCATACACAGTAACATGGCCAAGAGAAAATGATTGAGAATTTGCTGCCATGGTGACAAGGCCAGCAGTATCTAATAGCAACGGGTTGTTGAGAAACCTGCATTTTGCAGGAGGGGTGGCGAGGATGATAGAGGTAGAAGGAGATGAACACAGAGAAATATGTGACAACACACTGTACAAACACTGTTTCAAAGTTTCTTTTTTATTTTTTTTGCTTTGTTTTATTTTTTTTTTTAATGATTTTTGATTCAAACAGCAGGGAAAACTACAGATGGAGGCTCATCTTCACTATTATTTTCTCTTCTATTTTATGCCACATGTATAAGAGTCAATGCCTGTAAATGAATCTGAAAAATACAACCACAAAGAGCATCCAAATGTTAGTGTGATTCAGATTATGTTTCATTATGTGGTTAGAAATGAACCATCAACAAATACTTTAAAAGCATCAGATCTATTCATAAGATGCAGCCCTTGTACCTTTACATTTACTTACAGTTGTGCTCATAAGTTGACATACCTTAGCAGAATGTATGATTCTTTGTCCATTTTTCAGAGAATATGAATATAATACAAAAATGTTTCTTTCACTCGTGGTTAGTGGTTGGGTGAAGCCATTTATTATCAAACAAATGTGTTTGCTCTTTTTACTGACATACTGACAACAGAAACTATCCAAATGACCCTGTTCCATAGTGTACATACCCTAGTTCTTACTCCTCTGTATCGGCCCTTTAAATTCAATGACAGGTTCAAGTCTTCTATGGTCGTTGTGGATGAGGCACTTTGTTTTCTCAGATGGTAAAGCTGCCCATTCTTCTGGGCAAAAAGCCTCCAGTTCCTTTAAGTTCTTAGGCTGTCTTGCATGAACTGCATGTTTGAGAGCTCCCCAAAGTGGCTCAATGACATTGAGGTTAAGAGACTGAGATGGACACTGCTTCACCTTCACTTTTTTTCTGCTGTAGCCAATGACAGGTGGACTTGACCTTGTGTTTTGGGTCATTGTTACGTTGGAATATCCAAGGCCATCCCATGTGCATTCAGTCAGGGTATGTAAATTTATGAGCACAACTGTAAAAATAATGAATCAACAGATACGGTACAATATAAGCCATTTGATGAGAGTGAAGTTACTATTTTTAACAGTTAAAGTTTTTGGTTACTTTTTTCCAGATGTGAAACTGTGTCACTTGTGTTCAATGGTCATGTTTTATCATCGCCTTGATTCAAACAGCCAAGAAACTGCAGATGGCGCACATTTTGAGTATTATTTTTGTCTCTACTGTAAAAAAAAAATGGACTGCTACATCCTAAAGTATCAGTATCAATCACACTGGTTCCATTTCTGAAAAATTAAAACACAAAGAGCTGGTTCAAGTTTGGTTTTTATTGTTCAGTTGAAAATGAAGCCTCTGAAGAATATTATATCAGATCTAATCATAACATGGAGAATCTTATACATTTATGTTCACTCATTTGTTATGTATTTTTGATAAAAACTAGATATTGTATATATATTTTCTGGCTGAAAAACATGAAAGCACATAAAAACACAAATGTTATTGTGATTCACTTTAGGTTTATGTTATTTAGTTGTAAATGAAGCATATAATATAATATAATATAAATATTATACAGTATATGCATAAGATATGATCATAATATCTAGATCTTGTACATTTGTTAGACATTACTATTAAAAACAATGAAGCAGTTAATGTTTGAATTACAATACAAGCTGCTTGAAGAGAGATGTTATTGATATTAAAAATTAAAGTGGTTTCACTGTCCCAGATGTGAAACAGTGACAGTAAAGCAGAGATGAAAGATCTTCTGTTTCCAACAGTGAAGACAACAGCAGATGGAGGCTCATTCTCACTATTATTTCCCCCTCTACTATAAATATAGACCACTACATCTCTAAAAGTCACACTTATCATACCTGTTTCCATGAAGAAAAAAGTCAAAATAAAAGCGAACGTTGTACTTCACTGTTATTTTCTTGTTTTTGTTGATACTCAGGGTCAGGTGGGAGGACTTCAGCGACCTTGTTCTGTGTCTCCAATGACAGAATGCTCCATCATTTCTGTGTGTCATATTTCAGTATGTGTGTGCTATTATGTGTGTGCTGTGTGTGGGAGACGGCGGCAGGTCTGTGTTTATCGGCTGGTTCCTGTACATGGTTGCCATGGTGAAAGAATGAGAGAGTTTGGTTTGATCAGTAAGTTTAAGGTGTTTTGAGCTGTAAAAATGAACAAGGATTGATGCTTCAGCGGTTCAGAGGACCTGTTTGGTGAGCGGTAATCCTGAAAGCTTTAACCCTTTCAAAGACCAGGTGACGTAGCTTTACTGGGGACTAAAATGTCCAAGACATACAGTACTTTGTAGTTTCTTGCATATCTATTACAAAACTACCCCCAAACTCTTCATGGATTATTTACTCTCTCTGGTGGAGAGATTTGGTAGTGCATTTAACACTTGACTCACCAGTTGGGGTTTGTACAGAAAAAACAATCGTGCAATTTACAAATTTGGAAATACAAAGACAAAGCAGTGAAACGCCAACACACTTATCATAAACGTGATTATAAAGCTGTCAACTTAGATATGAGCAAAAATCTGGCCATACAACATGCCATTTAATAAAGAAAAATGGTTCGTTTAAATTAATGACAACAAAATCCAAGTTAGAAGAACGTCTGACCAGTCTCAATGTAGAAACAACTAATATACCAAAAACAGAGTTTCAAAATTGTATTTGGATTTATTATGATTATGATCATTATGATGATGATGATTATTATTATAGAAAATCTAAAATTGCCAAAGCTGAAAGTAATTGACAAAATCTGGAAAATATTCACTTAAACTGTAGTGTAGTTGCTGTCAATTAGATAAAAAAATAAAGTTATATATTTTTTTTTTATATTTTATTTTGGATTTTTCACATAACAGCAATACAATCACATACATACAAGATAAAGCGACTTCCCCAGCCCAC
>JAPQRQ010000022.1:21261156-21276035 GCA_037367365.1 Apogon talboti
CCCTGCCTCCAGTCACACCCACCCACCAGCCTCCTCCCCAGCCTGGCGGTGGTGGCAGCAGCGGCGGTGGCAGCAGCAGTGGCGGCAGCACCGGATCTGGCTTCTGCGCTGGAAAGGCTAATGGAATGTACCCAGACCCAACTGACAAGAACCACTTCTATCAGTGCAGCCAGGGAGAGACCTACCTCCAGCACTGTGCTGTCGGCCTGGTGTTCGACGACAGCTGCAAGTGCTGCAACTGGAGTTAAACCACCCCTGGTAGAACTTCACACTAGTTGTTCTTATGTTAGGAGCTAGGTCAACGATCATGTAACAACAGACATTTCAGCTAAGACCATAAAAGAACAGCTCTGTAACACCTATGTAAACAAAATAAACAACCGCATTTAAATCATCACCATTGTTTGATTGATTTGTCTGACTTGAATGTGTATTTACTCTGTTGACAAACATCACTCATCCATTCATTTTATACCAAGACCAGAAAAAATGACTTTGGCAGCATTTGAAAAATTACCATGAATTCTGATGAAGTCCCATCGTCGTATTGAATGGTGATTTACACAACATACTACACTACACTAACTGTATGTATTGACCTGTTATAATTCACCCTGGGCATTCAGATAAAGTGAACATGGCTAAATGGTGACTAGCAATACTAGTAAGACCAGTTCCAATCACTCAATTCATTTGTCAGAGGGGTCAAGGACACATTTGGCCATACATCCTTATAGCTATCAAATATGATACTGTGTTCAAAAAGATGCAAAAGGTCAATCAACACAGTATGCAGTGTTTGCTTTAGTGACTGTGGACCAGTGATTGGAAAAGTCATGAACCACTTTATCATTCTATCTTTACATTATTAGTGAACCTGTGCGAAACAATTCCAGTGTTTTGAGTGTTTTTGTCCTTGAAGATGATGTTGGCAGTAACAAAACCTGACCCTTGAGGGGGTCATGTGGAAACCTTGGAGATAATGACAAACTAGGATGAGAATGGAAATGTGTTCACTTGAGCTCAGACCATGGAAAGCACATTTTAAACCACATATAGAGCAGGATTTCTGACATCACATTCCCGGAAGATAAGTAAACTGAAACCATTTTGTTCAGTGCTCAGGGTCTCTGTGACCTCATGTTTGACCATTCTTTTGAATGTGACAGGAACACCTTGAAGGGTTCTTTCCTTAGTGCAAACATTCACTTAGACTCAAGGAGGACGTGAATAGACTGTGGTGACAAAAGGTTGTTGTGAACTCAGAATCTGCTTCAACAGATAATGATGTGAAGATACTGAAGACATCCAACTGAACCATACCAGTTACAGCTATGTGTTTTCTGTCTTAATGGGGCAACATCATGTTTGCAGTAAAAAAAAAAGAAAAGTATAATTGACCATCGTGCTTGACATTCTTGTTTTTTCTGACTTATTTTATGTCTAACCTCTCCTCTCATTTCTGTTCACTTCCTGCCCTTTACATCTATTGTGACTGACCTCTCCGCCCCAAGTGTTCTGCCCCTATGTCTCACCAGGTCCCTTCTCGTGGTGTATTTCGTTTCTTCACCTTGTACCAGTTTGTCTTCATTGTCTGTAACAAGCCTTTTGTTTCCCAGTGATCTGTTTTGATGTTGACTCCTGCTTTTTGAATTGTGCTGTTGTCTCATCTCATTACTTTAGATTTAAGTCCCGACTGATCTACATTTACTGAACCATTTGCTTCCCTAAAGACACTTTTACCTGACATCAGTTTATTGTCAGACAATATAATATAAATATAAAATGTATCTCTAAATATAAGAAAACACAGTGAATCAACTGGGGAATTTGAGCCCTAAGCCTAAAATGGTCCGTCTGGACTTTTTTTCTTATTTTGACAATAAAAAGGTTAGAAAATATGCTGTGAGTCCTTTTGCCCATTTTTTGCAGAGCACATAGAATTTTCAAAATCCAGCAATCATTCACAATTTACTGCATGTTATTATACTGCTGAAAAGGCTTCTTCTCCAGCTTCTAGTACAGGCATGAGTGAAATTACCGTAATGACCCAATGAAACCTATAAAGTACAACGTCTCAGGTTTCAGAAACCATTGGAATTTTTCCAATTGCACAAACAGTGAAAGAGTTACAGTCTTCCAAAATTGCATATGCACAAGGTGTGTCAGTGATGACATGTCAGGTTTTAAAAGGTTAAATGGAAAAAATATTAAAAACTAAATTGTTTTTTCAATACAACCTCAGGCTGAGATTTAGATGCATTACACATCATAATAAATGAAAATGTCACCAAATAATGGAAACTGAGGCTGCCAACTAAAAGTCATTAAAAAGACCAAAATGGACCACAGAGAAGAAATGGGAAGCTTAGTCAGAGCCTCTGCATATGCAATGAAAGTCAGGCCAAGAAGAGAGAAATGAAAAGCATCAAGTAAAATATTGTTGCATTGTGTTTTTAATTAATTGGTGTTATAAGTCACACAGTCATTCATCAATTCTCCTATAGGCTTTACACCAAAATTAAGCAACGGGACCCAAAACTGAAAAGATGGCTAAGCCTACAAAGACACTGGTGCCTAAGAGAAAATGAAAATCATATGAGTCATCATGTAAAGTAAACACTTTAGACATAACATGCTCTATTTCACACATACTAGATTTAATAATCCTGTGGAGGCAGCAAGGGTAAAGCCACTTAACCCGAAGAGAGCTGTATAAAAAGCAGTTCTTTTATATTATTTTACATTGTCCTGGCAAATGAGATGGAAAAACATGGATGACACTCTTTGACGATCCTTAAATTTCTGCCACCAGGATGTGTCTAAGTATGAAATGTCAAAAATCAAATGAACTACACACTGTGGCTTTAATATTAATGGAATATGATCAGAATGCTTCTAGTGTTGGAGAATAACAAGTCCCTGATTCATGTCTGCGCTATTGTAATCTGTGTAAAGAGTGTTTTCCACATCTGTTCACTTATGACGTCAAATTGGACCATAAGTGACACCAGTTAGATGTAAAACACAATTTTGTGCTGTTGCACGTTCACATATTTATTTGTTAGGGGTTTTTTTTGCCTTTGTTTGTTACTATAATATGAGTGTGTGATGTAACTATAAATGTCTAGTACTGTTTTTATTTTATTTGCAACATCTGTAACAAAAATAATTTCATCTGTAATGTAATAACAACGGTAAGAGAAGGAAGTTTTTAAATATATTACTTGGAGTAGCATCACAAATGATATTTAAGGCAATTTATTTGTCATTTGTAGTGACATGCATTTTTTAATCAAATTGCAACTAATTTGAAACTATTTTCTTACCATGATTAATAAAGGCCACTGCGACAGTCGAGATGTATGCAAGAGATGTACTTCCACCCCAACCCATGGCCAGGGAATAACAAAATTGAGAAGCCACATCCATCCAGAAAAAACAGAGAACAGCTTTACAAAGGAAAACTGTTTTTATTAACAGGTGAAGCGGAATCCCTACATGAGCTTCTGCCAGTTTGATCAAATTTGATTGAGCCGATATATAAGAACTCAGTTCTATCTGTAGCTCCCTCTAGTGTCACAGCTCTGATCAAAAGCACACAACATGTGCAAGGGAAACATACAGTAAATACAGTATAAATGAACAAATAAATGAATAAATAAATACACTGAATTATGGTTCAACTCAATAACATTCCTCAGTTCTAAGTGAACTCAGTGTAAAGCAGAGGTGTGACTGTGGGAACTAAATAAATGAACTAGACCTTTCCTGTTGACTTGATGCATCTGATGAGAGCAGCAGCGACCATTATGGAGCTCAACTACTGGTCCTGTTTCATCCAGACCGCTGGATCTCTGCAGAGTTACATGACTGCAGAGAAGAAACACATGACTCTAAAGACACAACAATGAGATGAATATATGTACAACTGTGTGCATGATGGATGGGATTCTTACTCCCAGCACTGCTCACTTGGACTCTGGAACTGTGGTCGTGTTGGATGAAGGACAAATGGAGTCCTGTTTGCTATTAAAACACCACTGATGTTAGAATAAACTTGAAAATGGAGAGAGGACCATATATAACTAGATTTAACTATCAAAGATTTACCACACCAAGCAAAACAGATCAGGAAAACACCATATTATAGGAATAGATGGAGAGGGTGGGTGTGTGTGTGTGTGTGTGTGTGTGTGTGTGTGTGTGTGGGGGGGGGGGTCACTGCAGTTGCTTCTAGCTGGTCCACGGCAGAGGATGTAGTACAAACTGTACAAATACCATGGCATTAACAGTAACCATGGAAATACCAACAACATGTCATATAACATTTACAAAAGTGCACACACATAATCATTCATAGTTAAGCTTAAAGATGCAATGCTTAATAATATTTTAGTGTCACTGGGAAAAAAAAAACGTGTGTCCAGATTTTGGCTACTCACAGGCACTTTGAGACAGGGAAGTGGCTAAATCCACTTCTAACTGATAACTAATATCAGTTTGCATCTGATGTGAGCGATTCTACTGCTCTAATCTGTGTCTTTGAGGCTTAGAATGTAGCCTCACTTTTCCACAACAGCATGAAACAACATCAGATCATTTATATTTATATTCAGCCTTCAGACCCAGAGGTGAAAACTGCAGAAGTGAGGCGTGCATTTTAATATTTCAGTGTATTTTCCCTCCTCGGTTTGGTCCTACAGCTTTACTCACTGATGTTACTGATTCAGGTTAAATGTTTGCATTGCACTTATTACACATCTGCAGAAGGTTTTCTCCTGATTTGACATTAAACATCAATAGATGACTTCACAATACTGATGCTGTGGTCTAATACTGACAGTGATTTGTTGATGTGTTGATGATGAGTTCAGATTTGCTGCATTTTCTTGTGACGGATCTTTATTTCATACAAGATTTTAACAACAACAAAACAAGAGTAGTCAATAAAGAATGTTGTCTTTCAGTTCATTTTAAGACATTTTAACCTAACAGCTAAAGAGTGATTATATATTTGATATGTTGATCTTATCCATGGTCTTTACAAACATGCATCTAATCTGCAGACTTTTATTATTATTATTATTATTATTTCATTAGCACTTATGTAAATATATTGACTGAACCTTGGCTGCAGAACTAACCATAATATTTAATAAATGATAAAAAAAAAACACTTTCCAAAGGGAAGTGGAATTCTACATAAACCCGACATCAGGATATAGGGACTTACAAAAGTACCAGAACACAGAGATATAAATAAATGCTAATAATATCTATATTAATTCAAACATTTTATGAAAAGTCATTTTCAAGTTATTACTCCTTCCATTTCTGTAGACCAAATATGGACATCTCCATCCAGCTTAGCCAAACACAGAGAGCATGTACTGGGTCCTATTGGTCTGGTGTCCATGCTCAGGGTCTCCATCATCCACCTGAGAGGTCTGCTCAAAGCCAACGTAACAGATATTCTCAGTGGTTCATGTTTACTTAGGTTATGAAAGAGTCTGGAAATAATAATGTATGCAATATAAGAATAAACCGTCTGAGTTGATGAACATCTTATATTCACTGTTTCTCACTGATTTAACCCTTTGATCCTGTGTCTGTTATCTGTCAGTCAAGTTGTGTTGGTTGTTGTGTTCATGTAAGTGAAATCCCCATATACTGTATGTCATCATGAATAAGTGTTCATATTTATCTTACAAATATAACAGAAATATATTTTACGGTAAGTCAAACTAAATGTGTTAATGTTAGTTGCAGATTAAACCTGACATTGAAATTTAATGGGTTGAATTGATCTCTTGAAGATATAAGTTTGTTCCTCGTTTCTGTGTGTTCTTACCCTGTTTGGAAAAGTTGGAGCCATGTTTCATTGTTTTTCATTGTTTGTTCATTCTTCTACTTCTTCTTGTTGAATTCTGAATCATTGAGAGCCACAGATCTCAGATAAAAAAAAGTGTCAGGTCTCTGTCAAAAGTCTCTTAGCCATAGGAAAGGATTTAATAAAACTGTCTAGTTAGAGAAAGAATTGAAGAGGAAGAAGAACTGATCCCATCTTGGTGAGTGACATGTCTGTCAACTCTTGACACGTATCTGTAGATGTGACTTGTGCTCGTCAAAGGCTTTAGGACGTGACATGTTATTACCCAGTCAGGTTAGCAAACAAGGTGTTGACAAAGTGCTGACATCTGGTACTGACACCGAGGCCTACAGCAGTTGGAGGAAGAGAAAACATTTCTTCAGGTTTATATTGAATATTATATCCAAGCTCAAGACCCAGACTTATCATAGAATATTATAGATCTACAATTTATTGACTCATCCACTGTCAAAAGACCATCTGAAATTCTCTTTTTAATGTCTTTAACATTGTTTTCATCTTGTTGCATCTTTTCCTCTGTCAATTAGTGACCCACAGAAAACAACTCCATGACTCATTTTGGGCCCTGAACCCACATTTGGGAAACACAGAATTACAGGGACAGTCTAAACAGTGATTTTAATAGTCTGAGATTTTTAAAAATAAACAATTATACAAATACATTTAATATTTGAGAACAAATTATTTTTGTATAACAACAGCTCTAAGCTTTAAGTACATTTTACTGTTTATTAATCTGTGTAGAACAAGGTTGATGTTGAAGCAATGTAATTATCTTATTACAGCCTATTGATTATACTGAACTGCCTTTTGGTCTCATATTTAATCCCTTGAAAAACTTAGTGTTTCTTACAATTGAGATGCGAGTGAAACTACACTGATGAACACACTCTATAAAATCCTGAAAAACGCTTGCTTTGTATTCGTATAGGGATATTTATTGCTCTGTGTGTGTGTGTGTGGTTTTGATGGAAGAAAAATAAAGTTCATAGACTTTCTGGTTTAAATTAATTGTGCTGCAGCAACATAAAGAGTCTTCTGACTGTTGGTAGATGGAAGTGTTCCTATTCTCATACACCTGCCTCTATCTCTGGAGGTTCTGCAGCTCTCCACTCTCAATCAATCAATCAATCAAATTTATTTATATAGTGCAAAATCATAAGAAAAGTTATCTCATGACACTTTACATATAGAGCTGGTCGAAACCAGGCTCTCAAGCCAATTTACTACAATCAACAACTGGATTTTCAGGAACATGGATGATCAAATTATTGCCTTCATATTTTTCCACATAAACAAACAGCTGTGGTTGCTGATTCTCGTTATTACCGACCTTTATATTTAATGTTTAAAGTTTGTCGGTCATTATACTACATGTCTCTTCTCATGCAGGAGACAGAATTTAATGGTATTCTCCCTGATGCTGGAAACGTAACCAGTGACTCTGCACCAATGCACACAGATTCATAATGACATAACATGTAAGTGAATGTACATTGTCATGATAAAAAACACTGTAACAAGATGCTAATGAATCACTAACCTCAGAACAAATTTTAGTCTTATTAAGCATTAGTATTCAGAGGCACCAGAAAGACTATTTGAGAGACTCTTTGGCTGATTGTATTTGTTTATCATTTGTTAAAGCTGCTTTTTGATTGTGGCAGTGCACTTCTGAGCAGTGCGCTACTTGATTTGCATCGAGAATAGATGCCACTTCTCTGTGGGAAGACATAATATCATCAGTCGCTGCAAAAAATAAGAGATTAGCATCATTAAATTATTCTAAGTAGATTCTTTAAGGGCCGCTGTAGATTGGAGTTTAGAGAAGTCAGCTCCAAATGCCAACTTACCTTAGGTTTCCCTCTGCTCGCAGTATCTTATACACAGTTATGACAGGAATCCAGATGAGGATGAATGCATCCATACACCAACCCAGAGACAAACTCAATAGAAGTGGACTGTCCCATAGGAGGGGACACAAAATGAGAATACCATCAAGGACCAGACCAGGATCACCAAGTCTGGGTCAACCAATAACAAATATGAAGAGCAGAAAATACAACATACATTATAACCTCAACAAAAACATAATACTAGAAATACTTATTTTAGTTGATGTTATGTGTTAATCAGTCTGAAGGTGTATGACTGCCATGTGACAAAGGTAGAGTAGCATCATGTTATAATGTCAAAACTTTAGAATTAACAACATATTTTTCCACATTATAACAAGGTATTCATGTGATAACAAGAATGTTTTAATATTCCAACAACTGCTCATGTTCTTGCTCTGTAAGTTTGTGTGTAGCATCAAAATATCTGGTTAAAATGTGAAAATCATTTTATTATAACATTATCTTCATGCTGACCTGATACTAAACTCATTCTTTTTCTGGCTGTACCGCAACACACCTCCATAATTGAGGGAAGATATTTCATCTAAATCCCATTTGTTACCTTCTTGCTGAATATGTATGAGATACACAGCAGCCACCAAAGTATTTAATCACTAGAAACAGCATGTCCCCACCAAAGCTCTAATAATGTATATTTCCATAGAACAGGCTGCCTGATGATGAGAATCCCTCCTCTAACATGGTTCTGGAAAAAAATTGTAGAAAAAGACAGTTCTAAATATGGATTATTGCTGTAGCTGCAGTTTGGGAGGTAAGTGCCAAGACTGTTTTCATTGTCAGAGGTGAGGCTGATTAGCTAGTGTTAGATGACTTGTTTTAACAATAGCTTTTTAATGTGTTACAGTAGAACTGATGGTATAAGTATTCTGATTTTGTTAACGCTGTATCTTATAACATAAATCTAATATAAACATGTTAACAGTGTCAAGTCAACAAATTCTACAGGGTAATTCCACCTCAAATCAATGAATTTTAGAACATTTTCATGACTGATTAATCTTAACTTTGCTTCACACTTTAAATAACATCATTATTCCTTGTAAACACCATGCAATATATCATCAGCCCTATATCTACATTAGCTCTAGGGATACTGGAATCTTTCAAATTGGGTTTTGATTAAACACAAGTGACGCAGAAAAAGATGGTAAGTTCATTCATAAGTCAGTACTTGTGACCCATTCACAATAGGTGTATAAAGTTTAGTAGAGTTGTTCTCACATACATGTCCTACACATCTGTAAAAGAACATCAACAGTTGCATATTCATTGAATAACACCTTTCTGAAAAACCTAAAAAAAAATAAATAAACTCAGTGCCTCAGAGTTATTTTAGCCTATCTAATCTCTACACTGAAACACATCAGATTTTTTGAGTTTTAGTTTGTTTTTCTCCAACTGTCAATCTTTAATGCAACAAAATTCTCCAGGAAATCTATGAAAACAAATAGCCACACCTCCAGACCTATTGCTCCTGTGAGAAAAAAGGGCAAAAACTTCACAATGCATTGTTAGCTCATCCATCATTTTTCCTCTTCCATGTCCTTTGTGTATATGAGAACGCTGTACTGTTGACAGTCAAAATGTCGCTTCAGTAAGAAAGCAAATAGGAGATTAGATCTGTATCATCCATATTTGTTGTTTATGTTCAACATGGATTGTCTGGAATGCTTTGAGGTGGGATGTAGTTAAGTCCAGGTGGAATATATTCTACCTCCCAGCACTTTGGAACACAGCATTAGTCCTTAACTACCACTTTTGAGGAACTTAAGCGAGAGCTCTCAACCGTGCGTCTGCTCTGTCTGCCATCTTAGCCCGGTCAAGACCACAGAAGTTTAACTGTTTGTATTCATCTAATCTTAGCAAGTTCTTACATGAACTAAATTTTTGCTGCTGTAACAATAATTAGTGTGGTTTCTGATGGCTGCTTCACTCAGCAGGGTTTATTTTTTCATCAAGAGGTATTCAATAGTGATTAGGATTATAATTCATTGTGTGTTGAAAATTTGGCCAAAATCACTTCTAATGTATGTGGTTATGGTGTGGCTGACATTATGGTCTTCTTATGGTTCATATTTAGCATCTGGCAGAGGATCATCATTCACATAGCCTTTGGATCACACTGGAAAAAAGCAGGTAGGCCAGAAAACATCAGCTGCGGGCCAAGCCCATCAGCTTGGCTCAGAGGTGTTGTGAAAATTTTTTTCCCATGCTTTCTTGTGGTTGTCTGATAATTTCATGCTGTAATAACCAACAGTTATCACAATTATCAATATATTATCTACAGCACTTCATATTGGGGATGGACAATGGCCCAAAACATCCTGCAAAAGCAACCCAACAGCTTTTGAAGGCAAAAAAAATAGGATGTTCTTCAGTGGAGTCAGTCACCTGATCTCAAACCAATAGAGCAGCTTTTCAGTGACTGAGGACTAAACTAAAGGTACAAATACCCACAAACAAGTAGTAACAGACGGCAGCTGTAGTGAACAACTGGCAAAGCAAAGCAGCGTTTGGTCATGTCCATATACTCCAGACTTCAGGAAGTCTTTAAATGCAACATATTTTCATTCAAATACCAAAAATGAGCCTATTTATAACAATGTGAGGGAAAAACTACACAATTTGTGTCATTATCCAAATATATGGACATCGTCTTCAAACACGTGTTGAATATGTCAACGACATCAGCACTTTGAAGAGCACAATCCTTTACACTGCTCCAGCTTCATTTGGTTTCATCTGCGTTCACTTTTGTCCTGAAGCCTTGACATTGTCATGAGACGGACAGTTTGTGTGCATTACATTTAGGTTTGTGTCTGTATGAGTTCACCTTTGACCGGTGAAAAATGTGAAATGAAGAAATTTTGTAAATGAAAACAAATAAATGAAACAAATATCCAAGTATAAAAGTAGCCACAATTATGATGAATCATGCTCTGAATTTCAGCTTTTCAATATAACAATTTCAATAGCTGCTTTCTTGACGTATAGTTCATCTTTTTACATTGTTGTTGGTTTATGCCTTCACATTAATGTTGTGTATGTGTTAAGAGGAAAATACAATAATAAAATGCTAGTGGTTTGCTCTGAACTCTCAGTAAATTGTCAGTAACTTCACATTAAACAAAACAAATACAAAGTCACCTCTGGTTTTCATTTAATCCGAACACATAACTGAAAAAAAAAAAATTAGATGAAGTCAAACTGCTGTCATACTGAAATGACATCCATGGACAGTGGTAATAATAGAGGGATGAGGTTAACGCAACCACAACCATTAAATATGACTTCAGCACTGACACAGACAGATAAATGTATGTGTCACTGCTGCTTCTGCTTAATCCGTTTATCAACAGCTTATTACAGCACTCTAATGGTCTCACACACACACACCCACACACACACACACACGCACACACAGCCAAAGGTCTAATACAAGTCCTGTGGCTTAAGCAAATGCGATTTTCCAGTCAATACACAGGTTCTTTTGTAAATATGAACTGCCACGATGGTAAATACTCAATATAATTAATTACATGCACATCAAGTCCAAGATATTGAAAAGTGCATTTTTATTGTTGTTGTTGAATTATAAGACCAAAAAGTTAATCATCAAGCTTAGTTTATTGGTATAAAGCATTTCACACGTGCGCACACACACAAATGTAATTCAAAGAAACTCATCTTGACAAAGGCATAAAAAGACATTCTCATATGTTGAAGTAAAAACACAATGAATTCAAAATACTGGATGAAAGATTAAAATAAATATAAGTTCATTGATCACTGGTATAATTACAAACATGAGCTAATTCTAAGGCCCTTTGTAGGAGTATTTGTAATATTCAAACACAGTCATGTGGTGAGATGTATGTCATCAAGCGGAAAAAAATAGCAGGTATTCTGGGAGTTAAACACACATTAGAGCCATGAGCTGGCGATTACACTTACATTTGTCTCTCGTTTTCTAACAGGCTTCTCTTTGTGACGACAGCGTTCCTCAGAGTATCTCTCCCCTCGATGGACATTTAGGTAAGGATGCCATTCTTCAGACGGACGACACAACGCCTTCACCCTCTGTAGGTTAAGATCACGAATGTGAGAACATGACTCTAAGGTACCACTTCCTATAAAAACACATGCACATACAGTACCTGCCAGGGGGTTCCTTCTGCTCTTAACAGTTTATACACCGCGATGCCAAAGATCCAAAGGAAGATGAATATAACCATGCACCAGCCCAGAACCAAACCCCACATGGGGTACTCGACTGTCCCGTAGACAGGAGATTTAAAACTCATCACAGACCAGACGAGAATTGCCTGCACAACAAAGAAACATGCTTTGAAATACACCTGCATAAAAGTCAGATTCAGATCACTTTTAATGTCATTCAGGTATTAGAGATGCACTGCAGAACGAAATGACGATGCAGGGTCAGCACTAAAAACACACATAATTACAAACACCTGAGATAAGTTATAAAATACTAAAATACTTGTGTGGTAGTGCAGTGAATGAAATAGATAAGTGGAAAACGAGAGAATAAATAAGCAGTGATTGCACAAAAAGAAGTTATTGTACACTTTTTCAGAGGTAATTGCACTTGTGAAGAGCAGTAGAGTGTATATGTCCCATATTTGAAGTCCTCTGTTCAAAAGACGGATGGCGGTGGGAAAGAAACTATTCCTGAACCTAGCAGTTTTGCATTTCAGGCTGCGATATCTCCTGCCTGAGGGTAGGAGGGAAAACAGTCCAGGGTTAGGGTGAGTGGGGGCCCTAGAAATCCTCAACTGGCTCTTCAGTTCAGTTCTTCAGTTCTCGTGTCTCTCTGTCGTCTTGTCCCTCTTTCCTCTCATTCTTCGGTTTCCTAGTCCTGTCCTGTCCTGTCTGGCACCAATCGCTTCCCTTAGTCCGGTCCTTTCCGGCATTCTACTCCCCTAGTCTGGTCCCATCTGGCTGTCTTCCGTCTTAGGGTTAGGGTTAGGGTCCCATCTGGCAGTCGCAGCTCACACTCCTGTCTTGGTCTTACCCGTTTTTTTCACTGTCCTGTCCTAGTCAGAGTCCATATCCCTGTCACTGTCCTGTCCTAGTCAGAGTCCATAGCCCTGTCACAGTCCTGTCCAGGGAGATCCACAGCTCCTTGTTTCCACGTTCCGGCTGTTTCCATGCCGTCCACCCAGGGGTTACCTCGCCGTCTGACCAGAGGTTCCCTCGCTGTCCACCCGGAGGTTTCCATGTCCCAGCGAGTCGGTAGGCCAGCGTCTTCTGCCCTCCAGTCCAGATGCCCTGTTTCCAAATGGACCTGGTACCTCCCCTCCCACCCATGGTTTGGCACTCAGGTTGGGGTGGGGTGGGGTTGGGGTCTTCCATCTTCTGGGACATCAGGTGCCGTCCCTTGAGGGGGGAATTCTGTCACAGTCCGCTCCAGCGTGGCCATGGACCCCTCCCTCAGCAATCAGACTCTCTCCATCCACCTGCTGCGTGCTTCACAGCCACAGCTCCTTATCATTAGGAGGTGTATTTACGTGTCTTTTTGTCGGCTGTGCAGCGCTGGGTCATTGTTCACGACATCTTGCCATAACCTAGACTTCATCACCATCCTCTTCTCTTAACGGACTCTGACTGCGTCTCCCCTCAGGTTTTGTTACCGATATTCTTATGTTTCTGTTAAACATTTAATAAATCTGTTTCTCCCTTCAGCGTGAGTCCTATCATTCATACCACAGGACAGGAAAAAGGTCATGTGGTCTGATGAGTCCTGATTGACCCTGTTCCATAGTGACGGTTGCATCAGGGATGGATGAAGTGATTACCCATCATGCCTTGTGCCTACAGTACAAGCCTGTAGATACAAGTGTGTTATACAGAAGTGTTATAATATGGGGTCTGGTTCAGTTGGTCAGGTCCAGGTTCAGCAACATTATGTGTCAAAAAATTATATAAAAAACTGCCATCATCATAAGGTGCGGTTATTTATAGCCCCTTTTACACAGCACTCGGGTAAAAGGGGCTATTTCGGGAATATTTCACCTTTATTGTTGAACGACATCTGTGTAAACGAAATGGTGGATCATTTGGTCCCACCTCTGTAACGCCTCTGGAGGTAGTAACAGAACTGTGATGAAGGTGGGATCATGATTCCAGAACGCTGTGTAAAAGGAACACCTGTCATTCCACAACCAAGGTGTGATGTTTTGATGATATATAGCATGTGCAGCCCCTGCACCGGGGGGATTTAAAAATGAGTGTGGGCCATTGTACAGTAAACAAACACATCAACGCGACCACAAGGATGTCGGACTGGAGAGATGCTGAGATCTGAGAGCTGTTGTCACTTCGGGTGGAGGACTCTATCCATGCTAATATTTGTTGAACGGTGTGGTTCTTTTGAGAGCCAACACCGCTATGCTCGGGGTATTTTAAAATGCTCAAATTATACATCACACCATACACTGTGCTGCGTCACCGCCCCTTTGATTCCGTAACGCAGGTCCACTGTGTAAAAGTCCAGCCTGTCTCACCTCTGTTACTCCTTTACCTTGGCTGTGTAAATCAGTCAGTGGTGGAAAAAAAGGTGGGATCATCATCTCACCTTTTTCTGGGATCTCTGTGTAAAAGTGGCTTATGAATCTAAAGAGTTGGATTACATAGGCTGTGTCTAAAGTACATAAATAAACTCTCATTATACTCACCAAAATGATGCAAGGAGTGATGAAGAACCAACACGCTCTCCACCAAAGCCAGAAACCAAAACTTTTCTGTCCAATCATCATCTCGATGTCTTTTACAAAACGGTTTCCACCTGTAAAATAAGAATTACAAGAGTAAGTACACTGCTCTTTCTGTCACCATTATGCGCTCTTACACTTATACTAATCATACTTACCATATATGTAGGAGATACCGATGATTTCCAACAGAGCCACAATAAGCACCACCCAAGTGGCAACGAACTGGTCGATCAGAGTCACCCAGTAGATTCCTGCCTTCACACACACACACACACACACACACACACACACACACACACACACACACACACACACACACACACACACACA
>JAPQRQ010000022.1:21289538-21309144 GCA_037367365.1 Apogon talboti
ATTACATCGTTATCAGGCTTCTGCTGAGCTTGGTGATGAGCTGATCATTAATTGAACCAGGTGTGATGGAAGAGGAACACATCTAAAACATGCAGGACAGCGGCTCTCTAGGACCGGACTTTCCTACCTCTGATCTAGGGTCTATCCTGAGGAAACATGGTATTGCGTTCCATTTTTATGCCGATGACAGTCAAATTTATTTACCTTTAAAGAAGGATGACCCGCAAGCTAGAAAACCCCTCTTGGATTGGATCAGTGCCATAAAATCTTGGATGTTGTTGAATTTTCTGAATCTTAACCAAGATAAATCAGAAGTTATGGTTTTTGGCCCCAGTGTTTCTAGTCACACTGCTCCTGTTGACCTGGGTTCCTTATCACACTTGGTTAAGCCAGTCATGTCAAATTTGGGTGTTAAAATGGACCCCAATCTGAAATTCAACTGACAAATTAGTGGTGTTGTCAAGTCTAGTTTCTTTCACTTAAGACAAGTTGGAAAAGTCAAATCATATGTGGCTGTGGAACCAGTTGCCTTCAGAAGTTAGATGGGCTCAGTCTCTGCCTGTATTTAAATCACATCTAAAAACGCAGTTTTTCTCATTGGCTTTTGAGTGAGATGTTTCTTTAGATTTCCTTTGTTGTTTGCACCAGATTTCAATTTGTCTCTGTTTTTATGATGGATGTATTTTGCCACTTTGCATCTTGTGTTATCACTGTTTTACTTATTTTTTCCCCTTGGTTTATGATTTGTGTATGGCACTTTGGCCAACTGTAAAGTTTTTAAAGTGCTTTATAAATAAAGCTATCAGATTGTTCAAGGTTCATGTTTTTCCAGCATTACAATAACAGTCAAAGGTACTTTTCAGTGCATACCTGACTGGACCAAAGCGAATTATACTGACAATCAGATAAAAAGGCTCAGTATAAAATAGAATAAATAGACTGAATACTGGCAGTCAGTGACGATGAATTTAACTTGGTCTGATCCTGGTCAGTGACACATTTCCACCACGTAACCACAGTAAACATATGATACACAGTAGCTGTAATGACAGTTTGTGCTGGTGTAACCCCAGATTACACAACACGGTGATGGAGAAAAGTACTATAAATACTGACAGATCTACTCCTCAGCATCAGGTACGGTTTGTATGGTCTGATTTCACATAGATGCACTGACAGAGACAGTTTATAGCTTTTCTCAATGACTTAAACACTGTTTGTGGTTCTATTATATAAATCATACATTAAAACCTATGATTTTTCACATGAATTTGTTTAAGTCTTTGTTGAAAACTCTAAACACAAACCATCATTTATCACTATCTACACCATGTGCTCATTTACAAAGTACTTCTTCATTAACTCAACCCATCACAACATGTATGTATTCTATGTTCTTTATCTTTCATAAAGTACATTCGCTTAGTTTCACCGAATTTTACTTCTGTACACTGAGGAATCCAAAATTGCACCATTACTCATTGCATTACTAGTTTTTAATTTGCACCATAAAAAAATGTAAAAAAAAAAAAATTATAATAATAAAAATTGCACTTCAAGAACTGTCAAACTTTTCTGTTTTTACTAAATTATTGTTTGTTTTAATTTATTGTTATTACTGTCTTTTAAAGCCTGTATTCTTTCGTGCTGTGTGCTGCTGACCTCTTAGCCAGGTCACCGTTGTAAAAGAGATCTCAGTCTCAATGGGACTCAGTCTGGTTAAATAAAGGTTTAATTAAAAAAAAAAAAAAAAGATAAAAATAATTGTAATATTTTGAAATAATCACATTGGTGTAGTGACAATTATGTGAATTTTGTGTGTTTGACAGCAGAGTTTGGGCTTGAGGGTTCGGTTCTGACCAGAAAGTATGTAGTAATTGCAGATCCTTTGTCTTCAGAGCTGAAATATATGTTTCAAAAATGCATCTAAACAACCAAGAAAAACTGTAAAAACAAGCAGAGGATCACTCAGATCTGTCTCGGTGTGGAAACAGGAATATATAACTGAGGAGCCAGTCCATGTAGGAGTGGAGTGGGCGAAGGAGCGCCACCTCTTCAGTTTTACCAGGGGCATTGGAGGTCAGCTGTCTGTTTTCCAGCTGCGAAGGTCATCCCACAGTCATGACAATAAAAAGGATGGTTGATCTTTAATGATAAAATGACCTGGTTTTAGTTAGCGGTCTCGAGGATGGAGGGTGATTTGAGGGCACCTTTATCTCTGAGGTGTTCACTGTACACTCTGTGACCGCGATTCATCTAAAGAATATAAATATTTACCTTTTTTTTTTTTGCCTTGTTTAAAAGTTTTGCATTCTGGTTTAATGCTCCACTGACTTGCGTCAACATTTCCTTAAAAGCTTTATTTTGTCTTATCTGTTGGTTTTATTTAGAGGACAAACATACCATCAATTCATGTGGTTTGACTCTGTTTTCCCCTCTTCCTCTTCATGGTCTTCTGCTCTCTCCACGCCTGCTGGGTTCAGAGTGTCAATACAGATCTACTTCACCCTATTCATTAAGTCTTAACTCCGAAAGCTGATTTAGAGCGTCAGTTCACTGTCAACAACAATACTGGCAGCACTTCCCAGAGAACACCAGTTTAGATTAAGCCTGTCCTTCTTCCATTCTATCACCGAATCACACAAACTCCAGACTGGTCAACTAAGAATCTATTATTTTATTTCACAATAGGCTTGTAAAAATAAAACCTTTGTCAGTGTAATGATCAATCCATGCAATCCATAACTCGAGAATCCTTATCCCGTACTCTATGTACAAATAACAACACTACAGAGGGTACAGATCTTTGCCTATGCTTTGATTCATGAAATCGGATCCACAACTCAAAATGAGGATCCTGCATATAAACAATGAGTCACAGTATTTTTTATGTTTTTATCACAAAGAAGAAACGCTTGTTGCACAATACCCCTAACTGCACTGAGATGTCACTTTGGAACATTATAGTAGAAAAAGTGACAGAGACACTTTCATGCAGCAGACACTACAGTATCATATTATAGTATTTAGTGACCTGACACAAAAGAATTCACATCATACGCGATATACATAATATAAGAAACTTATCAGAAAAAAAAAACAACAACAACTGAAGATATGGAGAAAAGGGAAACTGTTAGCTCAGGATGGTCATGACTGTGTAAATGGAGGACCATGGTCATATGTGGCCCATGTACTGAATTTTGTGGCAAGAGCTTATTTATTTGTATTTGTTGAAGTCTTTCTTGTACTGATGACTGAAAAGTAAATATTAAAATGAACTGCTGCCACCTGCTGTTAATATGAGACTTCCATCCTTCCCCCAGCTGAGCTATGACTTTTAACCCATAAAGACCCAGTGTTACTTTTGTGTCACTTCCCAAATGAATTTTTCTCCATATTTAACCTTTCTTGAGTGATTTATCACCATTGATTGTAATATTATACTCCTTATTTTGTATTTTTTTCAGTGTAAGTCATGTATTTTTCTATATTTAATTTACTCGTCATGTAAATGTTTGTAAAAGCTCAGATTAAAGTTGAGAGTTATTATATCAGAAACAGAGAAAACTGAAGAAAAAGTGTCTTTTTCAGTTCAATAACTGAACATAAAACAGAGTGTGTCTAATCACTGTCAGTGATCCAACTCCATGGGTTTTACTGGTGAATCAATTTTGTAGAAGATGACAGTGTTTCCATGGTAACTACAGAGCCTCTGAATGTCCAAATGGGTCATATCTGATGACCATGAAAAGATGACAAACTGCATTTTACACCAATTATTTACATGTATTGATAGGATTAATGGATCAACAAGTATTAAACAGTTTAGATCAGTAGATACTTTTGGTAGACAGCGGCTGTTTGGGTCTTTATGGGTTAAACACATGTTCACCATCTCGAGGTGTGTGGTGTGAACTATATTTATGGGAAGAATGCCACATTTTCCTGACGATGCTTAGACCTCGATCTCGTGAGCCACACGCAGACAGAGGGATGACTCCATGGGAATGTCCTGCCGGCTGAGCTCGTTTCCATCCAGTCGCAGAGTCCGCAGCTTGGAGAAGTTGGAGATATCCATGATACTGCAGAAACTACCCAGGGAAAACTCTACAGCACAGGGACGGAGAAACATATGGTGATGAGATTTGTTAAACACACGGGCCACAAATGTGTCTTCACAAATTGACTCTGTAAACATCCCAACATCTGGGCTACAATAATAATAAGGGAAGAAACAGCCAGAACTCATAATGTTTGAGAAATATACACATGCTTTTGTTCCTAACAGATGTGAGTTTAACCAAATATTCTCTATGCAAACATGTTCACTGGTATGAAGCAGTGTACTTTCTGTCTTATAAGGGGGCATGGTGAAGATGCATGAGAGTAGATTGATAATAAAATAAAGCAAAAAAAAAATTATCTGACATTGCATTTTTATTAATTAACAGTATTTTATCGTGACTTTCATTCGTCTTATTTCCCCCTTTGTTTCATCTCATTCAGATGAAACTGTAAGAGTGGTTTTCTCCTCGTCTGCGTGTCTGACAAATGGCATTTTAACCCTTAAAGTCCTAAACAGCTGCCATTGACCATGAGCATCAACTGATTTAAAATGTTTAAGAACTTCTGCGCCACTAATCCTATCAATATATTTGGGTAATTCAAATGTAAATGCAGTTTCTCAACTTTTCAGTGGCATCAGTTGTGTCTTTTTTGGACATTCAGAGTGAACTCCATAGTGAATGTGTAATCACTGACAAATGACAGTGTTTTTTTGTTCAGTTAATGATATATTTAGCTGAAAAATCAGTTTTTTTTAAGTTTTCTCTGTTTTCATACAATAACCTGAGAATTTACTCTCAGCTTTTACGAGCATATACTTGATCCATTAATTAAATATTGAAAAATATTGAAAACTACAAAATGCAGAGGATGGTATTAAAATAAATGGAGATAAATAACTTAGGACAGGTCAAATGTAGAGGAAAATTCATTTGGAAGTCACCGGAAAAATAGTTCTAGGTCTTTAAAAGTTGAGATGAAATGTGGTTCGTCAAACATAGGTCCAGTATTTACTCAGGTGACTATGGGATGAAAGAATCACTTGTGTATGTGTTTGATGGAATGAGTTGACTCCTGAAGGAGCAGGACAGTGGGGAAACCCATGTGACACTGAAACAGGAAATGGCTCTTCATTGGGCCGTGTTGTTCTTAACTCATTTTGTACCTTTGATCTGATTGGCTTGCAGGTACAGATGTTGCAGTGTGGTGCTGACGAGGGGGATCCGCTCCAGTTTGTTGAAGCTCAGGTCCAGCTCCACCAGCCCGGTCACATTAAAGGTGTTGGCGGGGATGCCCTTGTCTGTGAGCTGGTTGTGAGCCATCCGGACGTACTGAAGCTGACTGAAGCCGCCCAAAAAGTTCTCCGGCAGAGAGTCGATGGAGTTGGACTCCAGGTAGAGCTGGTGCAGGTGCGTGGGCAGAGCTTCAGGGACCTGTCATCGGTTAATGAGAAGAGTGTGGGAGGACTGGGGGAGGTTGTCACACGGTGGGACAAATACCCACATACTGTACACACAATTACCTTTGTCAGCTTGTTTCCACTGATGTCTAGAAGTGTGAGGGATACCAGAGCCTTCAGTGATGCGCCCATGTCTGTGATGGCGTTGTCATGGAGATACAGGATAGTGAGGTTATCCATGCCCTCTACGTCTGCAACTGTTACCTAGGCAACAGAGGCAATTATTTTAAAGTCTAATTTCTCTGCTGACCTGCAGCCAAAATTGTTGGATATGATGTTCTGCATGAATAAACAAACTGCGCAAAACCTTTTCAATCTTGTTACCGCTGATTCTCAGGTCTCGCAGCGAGCGGGGAAGGTTGGAAGGAAGGCTGGTTAGATTATTGTGTTGGAGATATAAACGCTCCAGTTTCTCCATCTTCAGGAATGCCTAAGAAATCAAATAGAGAATATATTAAAGTAAATTTAGCAGCACTGGAAAGCAGGTATGCAGGTCCTGTGGTAAAAGTACAAATACAACGCTGTGAAAGTACATGATTCTTCTAGATCTTCACTTCAGCAAAATGTACTCTACAGTCATCATTGTGCAGTATTACTTTTATGTAAGATGCTTGTAGATTAACATTACTGCTGCATTAATGTATATGTTGCTTTATACTGTTGTAGACTGCTTAACTACTTTATATATTGTTGGATAGTTTATACAGCACCAGTGCATTATATTCTGCGAGATCACCATGTTTGTAGTGTCACTGAACTATACTGTATATCATTTAAAGTTAACTTTTCATAGGCTCAGCAAAACAGCCCTATTTTCTGTTTTGTGACAATGCATTTTTTAGTTAATGCAACAGTTTTTTTTAAAGAGTTTATTTACAGTCACTGGATAGGGACAATATGGAAAAACTATTGTGCAAAAACCAAATAAAACTAAGTAAAGCTCACAAATGCAACAAACTATAGAGTTATGTATTTGTCTTTAAGATGTAATGTAAAGCTGCATAAAGCACAAGTTCCTCAAATCAGCACAACATTTGGGTGTAAGTGCTTAGTAATATTTTTCTACTGCTCAGCTGGGATCAAGCTTCCAATGAAAAGTCGGAACTTACCCACATGAAAACAATGCATACATTCAACAATAAAAGTGCTTCTTTTTAATTACACAGCCTGTTAACCACATGCCAGCCATTTAGACCTGCACCACTGCCTCTGATCTCACATGCGTGGCTGAATCTGACTCAGACCAGATGTGGGTTTACCTTTTTGCCAATGGCATCAGACGTCAGCTGGTTGTAGTGCATCATGAGCCACACCAGATTGGTTGCATTGACCATAGCTGAGTCAGGCACAGCTGTGATGGCATTGTTTTGCAGATACAGATACTTGATCCTGGAGGGAATGGATGGCATGGCTGTCAGGCCCCGTCCATCGCAGTACATGGCAACAGGGAAGGTGGGGGGGCAGTCGCACTCTGCAGGACAGTCTCCCCCTGTGGAGTCTGCCTGCAGCGAAGCAAAATAGTATCCTTGGCCCCCTCTGCCGTACAGCCAGGCAAAGGGGTCCTGACCATTACCATGGGAGTTAGAGAGCGGAAGCAGGGCAGACAGGAGGAAGACGATCACCAGACGCATGGTCACGGCCACACAAGTCGCCACTGTAATCTAGAAGAGATTTTAACCCTTTATCGGGCAATCGACTATTTTTGGTAATTTCCACACACATTACAAGTCAGTGACAGCAACAGTTACAGTGAGGACAGTAAGGCAACAATCTCAGATCCAATGTGGTCTACAGGGTCTGCAAGGCCCACCTCTGCATGAACAGTGAGTGTACCTGCTTTGTTAGGTACCATGAAGTAATGGTACTAATGTAAGTAATAATGTTCAAAGGGATAATGTGTATGTTGACAGGTGTCTGGATCAGCACTGATGTTGCTCTAATGTTCTAAAAGTGATTTTCTAATGTTCTAAAATACATGGTCCTTTCACATTATGTGTGTTTTTCTTGTATTTTTTTATATATACTTCTATATACAGGCAAGGAGCCAAATATGGTAACTTCACTGACCTTGATTTTCTACATAACAATAAAAAATTTTGAAAATTTTAACAAAAGTAATAAAGTCTTGTTAGGTCCTCCATTAACACACTAAGGTTGAAATGTTGAATTTCAGAGTATTTCCGTGAGTGAACTATAAAGGGTTAACAATAATATAACATGACTAGAAGGACACAGACTTTCTATTTGTTCCTCAATGTATCATTAAAACATTAGGTTTGGACAAATTATGACCTCTGTTTTCCTCTTTTTTGTTATTTGGTAATGATTGGTCATTTGGTGATAATTGGTGAGTTTATTAGTATTACCATTATACAGTTTTAAATTATCTTGGGGACCTCTATGGAAAAAAACAGTTCCAGCCTCCACAACTTTTTATAGATCTACTTTAAAATGTAATGGCTTTGTCCTTGACTTATGCCCTTACCTTCAACTAAGTTTCATGAAAATCACTGCAGTACTTTATGTGAAATACCTCACACAGACAGACAAACAGGAGTGATTACATAACTCACTTTGTGGAGGTAATTATATATGAATAAAGGTAAATTATAAACACACTTAGGGTATATTGGTTGAACATTATATGAAACAGATAAAGGTGAGAGGAGTCTGATGGTAAAACTGCTCTTTGTCTGTTTTACGGCAGAAATTTGCAAAACAAACATGTAAAAATGTGCAGCTAGAAAGTTCAAGATAGCAACTAAAAGTTTAGTTCAGCACGACAAACATGGTTTTAGAAAAATAACCTCCTGCAGAGAGGAGACACATTCTTAGGGGTCTTAAACTACAGGGAATCCAAAAAGGAAGGATTAAAAAAAAAGAAAACACATATCCATGAATGCAGGCTTTGTAAATGGTTCTCACTGCTGCTCCTCTGTACCTCTGATCTCCAGGGTACATTCAACTCTGCTGAACTCAACTTAAATAAGACCATTTGTTTATTCATCACCTATAAGGTTTCATAGAAAAATACTCTATACATGTCATACACCTACCTGATCAGAGAGACCGGCCCTCCTATAGTCCCCTCTATCCCGGAGTGTGCTCAGGACTGGAGGGGACTCTAACCAACACAAAAACTTTCCCTGCCCTCCTTTCCGTTCTGCCACCCCCTCCTCTCCTCCCCATTTTTTTTTTCTTTTACTTTACTGGAGCAAATCTTTCCACCCCCTTTCTCCGTCCTCTGCACCCCATTTTGTTCACTCAGGCATGGCCCAGGACACCCCACACCCCCCCATTCTGGAGCCTGGTTCTCTACCAGGGTGAGTGATGTGAGATGCAGTGGCTGCGAGGGATTGTTCCCATCTGTGAGCAGCAGAATCAGTCTATTTAACTTTCCCCTTCTCAGTGGAACCCTGCTGCTCCTCCACAGTGTACGAGCCTTTACATTTAACCTTTTCCTTTACTTCTTTGCATCATGAGTGTGTATTTCAATCATAGAAAAGGTGCAGATGACAAACCATAACACGGCAATGACATCCTGCTATAATGGAAGTGTATTGAGTTTGTAATTTTGTGCAGAAAATGTGTGATTGTGACAGCAAATTCAATCATTTTCATATATTATTACAACAAGACTAGACTACTGTTTATACTAGAGTGCATCAATACTTTACTTTTAATTTCAACATTAATGAGACCTCCTTTTTATGACAAAATTAACTGTAATATTCACCATTCTGTCTGGTCCAGACAGAGGGTTTTGTAGCAGGGGAGGATCTAACTTTTCCCCTACATCTACATTTTGTAAAGGGTTAAATGAAAACATATGTGACAGTCCTCTGATGTTGTCTGTCTGGTCTTAATATGGGCCTCTTCCTGCTTCGATGTCTTCGCCCCAATACAAACTCCAACTGAATAAGTATTGCCTCTCACTTTTATCTTTAATTTCTCCAAACATTTGTAAATCACTTGATCCTTTTTATGTATTTCCTCCCCTTTCATCCCTCTCCATCTCCTTATCTGTTTCTTGTTGTCATTTGACATTTGTTCTATAGCGTTACAAAAGAAGTAAAGTGTTACTCCAGGCTCGCAAAGATGATTGGTTTTAAAGTAGAATTAAAATTCAGCGCAGCGGATTATTTTAAACAAGGATGATGGATGTAGCTGAGTTATTTTTTCTTGCAGAGATTAATGTTCAGTTCATTTACACAAGTAAAAAGGATTATTCTGTTTCCTGACCAGTTTCCAAAAAATGTTTGTTAGCAATGTAGATGTGGCAAACTCTGAAATGTACACAAAAAATCAGATACAAAATATAAAAAAACCCTTATGTGTCATATGTACAAAAAAATATGTCATGTGTCATAATGACTACATTTTTTACCCACGCCTCCACCATCACAATAATGACAGGATACTGGAAAGTAAAACTGGAATGAAAACTTCTAACACTGACATGTAATGTTAGCTAGGCAGCAACACACAGTAAACAACTAACAGACAACTGAAACAAACACTTGGCTGACTTTTCCACCGTCAAAACATTGTGTCTGAAAGTTTGTTTTTCACAGCATTTTCATCTTATATCCTGTTACTTCATTTTCATCTTATTGAGTCTTCAATGTCACTCATGCGTTGCTGTGTTGCATTCTTATTTCTGAATCATTTTATTATCATTTTTGTCATTACATTTTATATAATTATCAAATGCATATGCCTTACATATTATTATTTTTTATTAATTTTTTAATTCTATAATTTTACATTTATTTGGTTTGTAAGAGTTAATATTACAGCATCTGTGCACAGGGATAAATGAATCACAACATGCCTTAATTCAGTTTCATCACAGGCGGGAGTTCACCGTTTGTGAGCACGTGTTGTATGTTGAAATTATCCCTTGGTTTCTACCGGTAGGGGGCAGCATGTTACGGACATGTAGAGGAAAAGTGACAATGGGAAGCTGCTGCAGTTTTTTGCTCAGTCAAAACAGGAATCTACAAATGCACTCACTTATGTTTTTAATTCATGTGTGCTACATTCTGTCATGTTCATCATGTATCTCTAACGTTTCTTCAATCTTAAGTTGTTTCATTGTGTTGCATAGATTTCTGTCATGTTGTCATCCTCCCATCCTCTGTGTTGTATGTCACTATGGCGAGATCAATATTTATAAACCCATCCATTCTGTTCTGATTTGGAAAATGAATTTACTGATCATACTATTTAGCAGTTGGCCAAATAGTTGGCGACACAGAAAAACAGCTCCGTGATCTGTTTTGGATCCAAAACCTACATCTGGGAGAAGAAATAGACAAAGAACATAATGTTGACGGATTGATTGGTCAAACTTGGTTCCTCTTTTACATTAAAAGCAAGAGGAATAGAGTGGAATATAAAACAACATTTTCTGATTGTTTCATCACGATTATGCCACAAAGCACAAAAGTATGCCAAGCTTCCATTCTAGAGGGGAGCACAACAGAATCAAATGCTTCCTCCTGTGTCTTCCTCCTCCTGTCTGCTGTCTGAATCCTGGATGAACGGTGTCTCTGTGCCCGGAGTTTTGTCTCTCAGACAGAACTGCATCACACTGGTCAGGGAAGAGGGTACCACTTCATTTCATCCCACCTGCCCATACTGTACAACATTGTCCTTTCTGTTGATATAAACTCACTCCTGCAGGTTTGATGCCTTGAAGCATCAAATTAAAAAAAGCAAGAGCATATATATAACGTTAAATATTTTGCCTTTCACCTGTCTATTTTATGTGGCTTACATTTGATCATTTCTCAGTTTATATTTGTGAATATACCATAAAACGGTCATATATTTTAACAAAGAAAAGGTATAAACAGTGGATAATTACTGCAATGATTAATATGCTTCAACTGGAAACAAGTTATTTATTTTAGTTTGCTAGAGAGCATAAAAACTGAAATGCATTTCAGTGGAAAAAGATCATGTGGTCTAATGAGTCCAGACTGACCCTGTGAGAGATGGTGGAAGTGATTACCCATCATGCCTACTGCCTCCAGTACAAGCCTGTGGGGGCAGTGTCATGATCTGGGGTTGGGTCAGTTGGTCAGGTCTAGGTTCAGCAGCGTTGGGTCCATAAAATAAGGTCACCATTGAGGTCAGTACTGAATCATCTGGCTTTTCTTTAGTGTTTTTTTTTTCTTCTCTGATGGCACAGGTACATTCCAATATGACAATACCAGGATTCATCAGGCTCAGTTGTGGTTCAGGGAGCATGAGACATCTTTTTCACATATGGATTGGCCACCACAGAGTCCAGACCTAAAGCCCACTGAGAACCTTTGGGATGTTGTGGGGATGATTGTACACAGTGGTCCAACTCTCCATCATCAATACAAGATCTTGTTGAAAAAGTAAAACAACACCAGATGGAAATAAATGTAGTGATATTTATTGTGACATTGCATGGAAAAAATTATGCTGTTGCAAATGTTTCCTGTTGTCAAAGCTAAAGGCGGTTCTGTGAAATATTGTGTGTGATGTTTTAGTTTTGGCCAGGGTGTGTATATTTGCCTCTGTTCATTACAGGAATAGGTAAAATAGGTAACTTCTGCCTATTGCTAAATACTAATGGTCTGTACTTTGTAATGTATGATGAATGATGGTATGTTTCGGTGCTTGTTGGGGATGTAAATGCCTTTCAAATTCACTACGAGGGTTAAATCTGTCATGTTGAAAACCGGCCCAAGATGTTCATCATCTCAACAAATGATCAAAGAGCGATCCGGTCACTTGTTACTTTACCATAACTCTGTAAAAACAGATGCTGTTTTGGCCTGGGCTGCACATGTTACTGAAGTTGTCTTTTAATTTCCGTCTGCGAGTGTAAAAAGGCTTCATGCCTGGAAAATAGGAAGAAAGGATGGAGAACACGGCCACATTGCATTACAGCTGAGAAGCAGAACAGTGATGAGGAATTTACAGGACGCAGACTGTGTTTGTGGAAGCTTTGATTAAAGAGGATTGAACACTGGTCTGTGTCATGAGAAGGAGGAACAAAAAGGCAGATAAGGCAATGTATTCTTTACTGCTGTGCTGTAGATTGTTACTAACAGGAACTGCTTTTTTTTTCTCTTGTCTGTGCATATGTGGCTAACAGATGAGGCATCATTAAATCTGCAATCACATGCTTCTACATCAATCATATTGCTTATTTAGGTTATGATTGTACATGGCTGACCTGTGTCTAAACCCAGCTTTATTTCTCTCCAAACAGGTCAAAGTGCAGCTGTTTTCAAGAGGATTTAGTGTCTGTAAACTGAACCCAGATGAACTCACAGTTCAACACACACAGTTCCCACAAACTCATGGCTTAACAGCTCTTTCAACATACACAATAAAAACCTGTTTATGTTGTATTGTTAAGTAGATAAATTCTTGCGGCTGTGTCTGTGACAGTGCGTTATGTATCTACATATGTAAAACACTAAAAGGAAATATGAAAGAAAAACACGGTGATGGAGCAGCAGTTATGATTTAGAGTGAGAGAAATTGATTCTCTACTGACTAAGACTTCAAAGCAAGAGGCCCAAGTGGATTATGGGTAGCCCCTCAACACAGTCCACCTACCTCTGCCCATCCTCGAACCCCCCCCCCCCCCTTGTCTCCTGTCTGGCTCATGGACAATCCTAAGAAGG
This sequence comes from Apogon talboti, assembly GCA_037367365.1. Classification (NCBI taxonomy): domain Eukaryota; kingdom Metazoa; phylum Chordata; class Actinopteri; order Kurtiformes; family Apogonidae; genus Apogon; species Apogon talboti. The sequence goes on from JAPQRQ010000022.1 coordinate 21,302,745, forward strand.
AATCAGAAGATCAGAGGACCAAACCTTTTCAGCTCAGGCTATGAACTCTTCACTGGAATGTGACAGGAATTTTCCTCAACATTTCTTCTTTGCACAGTCACCTGCAGAAAAAATACACCAAAAATATTCAGTACTAGTGTTAGTCAATGAGGACGTTGTTTGGCAGTCATTGTTTTGCTTGAAATGTCCTTATTTCAATGAGTATGTATGGCACTCAGATGTCCTTTCATCTGCATTACAGATTCATGTGGGCCCAATAAATTTGCATTATAAATGGGGGAAATACACACTGTTTCCATTTCTAAAGGAGATGTAATCTAAGAAATATGTTGTTTGGTGCTTCTTCCATAGAAACAAGCAGGAAAAAAATATAAAGCACATTATGCACACAATAAACAAAACCATAATTCATTGTCCTTTTAAATCCCATTTTGTGTTGATGTTGATGCTCAAACATTAACATATGTAGAGGTTTTTCTTTTATTACATGGTTTGTCTGTGTGTGAGAGTCTCAAACACAAACACTCTGAAAATCACACAGTTTCACAGCGGAGTCCTTTGGAGTCGAGTCTACAAACAGAGAGTCATTGTTCACTTACATCACACAATGATAGATAACTCACCCAGACTGATACACAAATAACAATGAAGGAGCTGAATTAATTCCAGGAATAATAGAGATTTGGGGTAAGTGTTTGTTGGAGAATGTGGCTCCTGAAGGTAACTTGAACCATGACACCCTGGGGCACATGGACGGCATAAAACATGTGATAGAAAGCAGATGTCCACACACACACACACACACACACACACACACACACACACACACACACACACACACACACACACACACTCACTCACTCACTCACTCACTCACTCACTCACACACACACACACAGATGTTCATGATGTGAAGCTTCTCACCTTTTTCTCATAGAAATAACAGCAGCGCTTTGTGTGAAGTAATATCAGGTGTCAAATTGACAGTTTTCACACCATTTTATCAAACTGTATGATTTTACCAGTGTTTAGCTGTGATACAGTGGAAATAAGATCTTAAAAAAGGTATCCCAGTAGAGCAGAGGTGGGATGTGACAAATACACTTCTTTGCTGCATTTAGGTACCGTACCAGTTAAAAGTTTGGACACACCTTCTGTGTCAATGTTTTTGTTTTTTTTTTTAAATATTGTTTTCTACAATGTAAATTAACCCTTAAGGACCTAAGTGATTTATCACTATTTATCCTAATATCACCCTCTGCCTTTTGCAATCTTCAGTGAAAATCTGGTATTTTCCTATATTTATATTGGGCCGCTTGATCTATGCTTATTTTATGTGTCTGCAAACTCATGGGGTGAGAAGCTCTTGTGTGTCTGTTGTACTAACTGTGAGGTCTTGTGTAATAATTATATATGTTATATGTTTTTATGTTTCTGTAGGGCCAAAGATGAATTTCCACAACGTGGACAATAAAGATCTCTACTCTATTCTATTCTATTCTATTCTATTCTATTCTATTCTATTCTATTCTATTCTATTCTATTCTATTCTATTCTATTTACCAACCATATAGATTTTCACGTAACCTCAGAGTAAATTCAAAGGTCATTATATCAAAACTGAAGGGAAAAAAATGATGTTTTCAGCAAAATATATCATTAAATATACATAAAAACAAGCATCTGCAGCACTATCATATGTCAAACTACATGGGTTTTACTGGTGAATGTCCAAATCATCATATCTGATGCTAGTGAAAAGCTGAGAAACTGCTTTTTACCTGAATTATTTACATGTATTGATAGGATTAGTGGCTGAAAAGAGATTAAACATTTTATACCAGATGAATATTTTTTTCAAATTACATCATAATGCATCTTCTCAACGTTTCAACCTATATAGATGGAACAACAACACGTAGAAAAGATGACCCCTTGGTGTTTAAAATAGCACATATCACATGCAGCAACATAACTCTAACTCTGGTACAATGCATCAAATGGCATTTATGTTTAATATTGTACAATAAAAAATAAAGTAAATTAAAAAATAAAAGATAAAACAGACAAGAGAAAAAGATTTGACCTATTTCACGAGATGACCTATATGTGGATGATGTGAGGTTCACTGAGTATAAATGCAGAAACACATTTCTTATTACTTATTTTAAAGAGCTTGTACTTTTCCTTATGTAAAGAAGTTTAATCAGTAGTTCTACATATACCAGTATATTTTTTACACAAGTAAATGTGTTGCTACTTAAGTAAAGACTGTTGATGCTTTAATACTTTTTCCACTCAACATAAAAACCTCAGTGCTTCAACACTTGTGTCACAAATATGATGTTTCTTTGCATTCCTCTAAAGACAGACTCTATTTTCTATTAAAGTTCTTAACTCAACAGTTCATTTTCTTCACCACTCACACAACTATATGGTTTCTGCCAAAAATATATAATCTTTATTTGCATGATAATTATTTACACAGTAGACCTACTGTATAACATCATTCATCTTAACTGTTAAACTTGTGTTAATTATAGAGGGAACACCGCCATCTAGTGTCAGTAACAGGAAATGATGAGAATTTAGAGCCAGTTAGAAGAGAGGTTAAAGGTCCTTCTTTAATATCTCAGATTCATTTCCTGCTCTTGCTGACCAGGAGGAATGCAGACATAAAAATACCTTAGATAAGTAATTAAAGATGTTAAAGCACAGTTCGAGTAATTCCAGCATTCCACTTTTGTAAGGCAACATATGTAAAACAGTATGGCAATGGGGCACTTTTAGCAGATGTAAGAGGGGGAAAAAAATAAAGGGAAAAAGTAAGGAAAGTTAAGAATCCAAGAAAAAAGAAAATCACCTCAAAAGACACCCCTAAGGTATAACTGATATTTTCCGTGCAACAAAGATGAGAAGATGCTGATTTGATTTGATCTGCTGTCATGGTTAGGGTGGCCATTTCCACAATACCAAAGAGGAGGACACTTTGTGGCATTTAATGAAGACTGAATAATCGTAACATATAGAACTGGAGTGTGTTTCCCATTACAATACAGTTTTGTCCATGATAACAATGGTATCATGATAGAGTGATTCTGAGATACTCTATTCACTATAAGACAATTTTATATATGATATGCTATGATGTGTGTGTAACAGAAGAGGACAAAGAGTGCAGAATGCATCTAGGTCATCTTTGCTACTTTTGGAAATGAACGCGTGTTCTTTTGTCCACTCTGGATTAAATAATGTCTTTCTTTTCGGCATAGCGCGCTATTAACGTGACGATATGACATCGCTAGGCTAGCACATCGAGGCTTGTTCACTTTTTCAACCAATGATATTAACAGATATTCATTTGACACCGCATTCAGCCAATCAGTGCTTTTGCCAATCATTTGTTAGACTGAAGTCTTAAATATATATATGCTGCGTTGTGTTATGTGCAACTCAAAAAAGGAGGACAAACAAACGTCCGTCTTGAGACTGCACTGGATGCCGGACAGGACTTTAGTAGGGTTAGGGTTAATAGGGTTAGGGTTAGTGGTACTGGTAGGGGTAGGGTTAGTAGGGTTAGAGGTAGAGGTAGGGTTAGGGTTAAGGTTTGGAGTAGGATTAAGTTTAGTAGGGTTAGGTGTGGGGGTTAGGATTAGAGTTAGTAGGGTTAAGTTTAGGGTTAGTAGGGTTATAGGTAGGGTTTAGGGTTAGGGGTAGGGGTAGGGTTAGGGTTAGTAGAGTAGGGGTTAGCTAGGGTTAGGTTTAGGGGTAGGGTTAGTGGTATGGTTAGGGGTTAGGTATACAGCAAAACGGGGAGATGAGCCCCCTGGCTCATGTGTTTTTTTTTGTGAATAACTTTTGAACTGAAGGTCATATCGAGATGAAACCAAGGTGATTCTGAGATACTCTATTCACTGTAAGAAAATTTTATCTATGATATGTTATGATGTGTGTGTAACAGAAGAGGAAAAATGTCCCAGATAAGGTGAAAGGTATTTGGTCATAGTATTTGCATTTATTCAAAACTGACAACTGACCTGAACCTGTTTATCAAAGTGCACAGAACACATAAGATTTAAGATTTTAACATATTAACCAGGACTTTCAAATTCCAGATTGTCCGGCTTAAAGCTGGACGGATGGCCACCCTAGTCATGGTGCACTCCTGCATTGGCACTGTCCCCTCCCTCAGACTCATTATTAACTTCACCTGCTGATCACAGATTCACTAAGACTTTGTTTCCATCTCACCACCACCTAAAACTAAGTGCAATTTCAACAATATTATGTCTCTGCTTATTATCAACACAATTTAAAGCAGCATATGACTTTCATCACAATTTTTTTTTCAAATTTGTAAAACCCCAGTGATATCCTAATTATCACTAATCCCTTAGTCTTCCCGTGCTTACACACCTGAATCACTTCCCTCACAGTGAACAACTATGAAGATGACTCCATCATAAACACAGTCCACTTGTTTACATATCAAACCGAAACATCACTCGGGCCTTTTCAGAAATTTTGTCTCGAAGTGCATTGTGGGAAGCGAAAGTGGTCTCTGACAGATTCAGCAAGAAAACGAGCCACTAATGGATTCATCAGATTGAATTTAAAAAAAAAAAAAAGAAGATTATAGCAGCTTTAAAAGTGAATACTTTCCTCTGTCATCATAACAGACAGTGGAATATGTCTGGGTTGCTGATCAAACACATTTGAGGATGTGACCTTTGGCACTGAGGGCATTTTTCAACATTCTTCTGGCCTTTTATCAACCCCAAAAACTGATTTTTTGAACTAGAACATTTTCAACAGATTAATCAACAATGACTATCTATAGTTTGCAAATGTAAATATTTTCATAATGTATTCATACTTTTTTCACATTAAACCAAGAAGAAAATTTGGAGTTGTCATCATTTATAGGTTATTATGCTATATTGAGATGGCATTGGTCTGTACGTGGTCCCTGAGCTAAAACGAGTTGGACAGCCTTGATTTTTCATATCGTCAGCGTAATTTTTGTACCTCTCTAATTCATCCCATCGGCCGGATTGGACCCTTTGGCAGGCTTGTTTTGGCCCATGCACCGTATGTTTGACACCCCTGACCTTTCCATTTACACTAAAATAATCTCTACAATGAATTCCAAGGAGGAACTTACCACCTGTGATGCCAAGCAAGTGCCAACAGGTGAAATGTCACTGTTACCTGAATTGAAATAACAGTACTGGAACAGATCCAAGGTCTTTCTGTGATTACCTGTAGGTGTTTCTGCCAAGATTTTATGGATCTGCCAGGTCTTTAACAGGAAATCACCTCAGGCTAATGTCTGCAATTGAAAATGACAGAACTATAAAAAGATCATGACTCATTCTCTATCGCCTTGTTAATGTCATGTTCATTGTCACGTTCAATTCATGTGAGTTTTTTTTAAAACTGAACATGGATTTACGTGTAGTCGACACTCGGTTGTTGCGTCAGATTACATGAACATTTCCTTGTTCAAACTGCATCATTCTTGTTATGTGTGTCGTCTACTTTGACAAACACATAGCGTTTGTATGATGGTGTGAGCAGTTAATTAAGGTAATTGAGGGAAAAACAGGCTTTTCAATGATGACACGCCTTGTTTTCTTTTACAGTGTACAAAAGTGGTGCATATGTTCTTCTGCCATAACATGTCAGAAAATCACACTGACAATGTGTTTGCTATTATTATTACAATTGCATATTAAAAGCCAGTGTTATATAGTTTAATTATACTTGAACTCCAGAGATGGCTATGAATTTCTTTTAATTTAATACTTTTTTTCTGCAGCATTTCTGCATTCACCTTTGTACCAAGAGATACATTTAATCATGACTGAATAACTGATTGCTATTTAATTTTCTCTCTTCTAGCCCTAAACAGTTTCCCTTGACAAAATGAAAGCTCGACCTCCTCCAAAACTGCAGTCCTTCAGTGCCCCCTTGAGCTGGAATTTTATACAACACCACTATTGTACAGTGTTGGAGCCTTTGCCAATACTAACTAACTGAAAAGGACATGTAGGGTTACAGTAATGGAGTGTTACAAGGAAGCAACAAATATACAGTGCATGATTTCAAAGAAAGTAAAAGTAAATAGCATTAACATTCAGACATTCACCACAGGTAAGTTTATGTATGAATGTGTGGAATATTTCTGAATAAAGTGTGGAATGTTTCAGTGAGAGTTGTTATTATAAGCAGAAGTAATGAGCCCACAGAGGATGGAAAGAAACTTTTCCCCATTTCCTCTTCCGGTTTGTGACTAATCATTCAGACAGAGGACGGAGTGTAAACCTATCTATCTATCTATCTATCTATCTATCTATCTATCTATCTATCTATCTATCTATCTATCTATCTATCTATC
>JAPQRQ010000022.1:21312370-21333858 GCA_037367365.1 Apogon talboti
GAGTTTTAAATGTGAATTTATGACTGATGTTGACAACAGTGTTCCTAGTTTTTTGTTGCGGTGATTTGGAAAAGTCACATGATCTGATCAGCCTTTCAACTATTTACACTTAAAACACTTTTTTAGCGTAACTTTGATGTATTTGTATGTGTATGCTCTTCTTTCATTTCCCAGGTCTAATCAGACTGAACCTGTTGGACCTCAGTGGGAACTTGTTCACGTCTGTCCCTAAACATCTACCATCCACCATCCAGCAGCTGTATGTATCCAACAACTCCTTATCTAGTTTGGGCCAGGACAGTTTTGAAGGATTATCTCAACTGAAGTACCTTCGTCTCAGTCGGTGCAAACTCCAGAGCCACAACGTCCACCAGATGGTCTTCAACTTGTCCAGCTTAGTGGAACTGGATCTCTCCTATAACAAACTGACTACCACTCCCACCGTCCCCACCAGCCTGCAGTATCTCTACCTGGAGGCCAATCAAATACAAGGTGAGTTGGACGCACACAAGACGAGCATGTGCTGCTTTGTTCTCTGCATGTAGAGGCTTCATATGTGTGAAATGTCTCACATATGTTCACACATGTATTTTAAAAAAAGCAACCAAAGTACAGCCTTGACCACCTGGAGAGGCCTGACACATACTAAACCCCGCTGTGAGCGAGATGCAGAAATGTGGAAAATGTGACAGGAACTGTAAAATACCACGACGCAGACCCAGCCTCCTCCGACACTGACGGCCCTCAGCGCTACACGGAGATCGAGGAGGGGCTCCGGTCGGGCAACTGGAAACCGAAGAGAGTCAGAGATGGAAGAAAAGAGGAATGGGAGGGACTCAGGAGGAGATGGAAAGAAAAGAAGTGAAAAGAGGGTGGAGGAGAGAAGAGGGGAGGGAGTGTTTGGATGGAGGGGAAAGAGGTTAGAGGAAAGGAGAGTGGTATGAAAACATCTGTGATGGATTCTGAAGTAGGAGTGCCAGATGGGCCAGAAGCACATGCTGTTCTGCTTTATAGTCTCCCGTCTCCACTTTCTTTGTCTGCTCCCCATCATTCTGCGTTTTTTTTGACAGACAGGATTTGTATAACAAAGCGTCACACTTTTCACCAGGTTTCATACCTCTTTGACTGGTATTTAGCACCGCTGATATAGTTCCTTTAGAACTCAAAAGTATTATTAGGAAATTAAAAAGCCTGATTGATTCTAGTTGAAACGAATGTATATTCATAAGAAAATGTTGATGAAACACAAACTGAAATTAAAATACCTTAACATTGATTGTAAAATCAAATATAGTCAGTTCAGTTAAATTATATAATATGAGTGTATGCTTGATTAAAGAGAACATTTTAGCAGTATCTTAAAAGCAAAAAGTACACATATTTAGAATTATGAAGAGAAAAAGAAGAAATAACCAAACAAATTAACAGCTCCCAGAAGCTGTAGATAGTACATAAAGTAAAAATGAATAGATACGAAATATAATCTGCAAATACATTGAGGATTATAAAAGACAGATTCAATATGCTTGATTTTTTAAGAATAGTGTTTACCGTGTGTATGCTCTGCTACATGATCTGCTGTTTGTGTTTTTGTCTTGTACAACACTTCGTAACTCATGTTTTGAAAGGTGATGCATAAACCTTTGATCAGTTAATTACTTTTGTACTGAAATCTGAGTCTGAATTCAGTCTTGAATTGAGTCTTGAATCAACAATAACCGACTGTGGTGCAAAAAGCAGACAGACATCAACACACAGCTGCCAAAGACGCATGTTTTAGAATGAATTTATGTGATCATATAACAGATTTAAAAGTATAATGATATCAATACTAATTATGATAAATGAGCTGAAACTCACATTGTTTTTCACCAGCAGTGACCTGGTGTACAGCTTTTGGCTCATGGGACTTTGGCACAATGAAAGTGTGTTCTTGTTTCTCCATCTATGATGAAGCAGACTGTGCACCAACGAGACAGACAGAGGGCAAAACACTTCCACAATAACGCACACCTCATCGTCTAGCTAGCAGCCTGACGGCTACCGCTGCGTCTGTTTGCCAAACCAGTCTGGGATGACAGAAGTTTCACTGAAATAAAGTGAGAAAGCAAAAGAGGGTGTTGTGGTTTTCACTGCCTCTGGTTTCACTGCAGCACCTGCAAGACATCTCATCTAAAGTTAAACACAGACGGTTAAAAGAAGCACAGATCCAGTGGATAAATCACGTTAAAATTGAAGAGCTTCATCTAAATAATTTCATATGATAAACACATGGTACAAGGCTCTTCTGAATGGTTTAGTATCGACAATGTTTTGACAAGACATGAATCAGCACATGGCTGTCACTGTGATTAATGATCATAATGACATATGGTGTGTAATGAAAAAAGTCTTTCTCTGTCTGTTCAACCCCAGAGTTCAACACGACCAGTTTCTGCAGAGAGGTGGGACCGTTGAACTACTCCAGGATGAAGATCCTACGATTGGACGGAAACAAGATTTCCCACAATCAGCTTCCTCTCGACTGGGTTTTCTGTCTGCGAGTACTTCAACACATCTACATCTGACTCATCTGTTAAACAATCAAATCAGGGTCACTGTATGTTTTTGTTTAATGATTATTGATTAGTTAGTTAGGTTTGTATGTTGTGAACAATATTTTACTCCATTGCCAAAAACCAAACTTGAAAACTGTCTTCTTCGTGTTCAACAGCACCTAGAAACACAGCCAAAAGGTGAAGGGAATTAAGGGAAAACTGACCTTCAAAGCAGCCAGAGAACTATCTTATACACTAAACACTGTCCAATACAGTGTTGTTGTATTTAAACGCCAAAGGATTTGATCAAAAACATTTCTCATACCACTAGAACGTTCCCATGGGTTCTCGATCTCATTGAATATTGTCCAGGTTCTGCCTCGGCAGGGTCGTACATCTGTGTGTTATTATGAATAGGAACTGTGACAAACCCTCTCCTGTCTGGCTGTTCAGGATGATGTGCACTGGTTAAACTGAGCTGTCAGTGCACGAGGGCAAAGGGAAACATGTATGAATGGCAAAATCCAGTAGCTTACCCATGAGACCATCTGACTCATTTGGTTGGACGGTCTTCAACAGCCACACCAGTCCACGCAGACGCCACATGAACATGAACATAAATGTGTTTAGATTCAACCGTGGAGAACACTGAAATCTGTGTCCCTGCATGACCTTTTGGTAAACTGAGCATTTGTCAAACTGAATTGAATACTTTTAGGTATGAAACTCTAAGAAGTACAGAAGAATTTGTTATGAATCCAAATATTTCTAACTGAAAACAAGCATAATACACCATCTACATCTGTATATACGTGCATTTTTTGTTTTGTTTTCTGAATTAAATAATAAAAACACTTACAAACCATTGGACTCTACTTTGTATTTGATGGTTTCAGAGGGACCTGTCTGGGGTTAAACCTTTGTGTGTGGAACTTTTCTGCACTCTGCACTTTTTTAGGCCTGTATTATGTCATGTTGTCATGTCTCTGTTTATTCAGCAGGAGGAAGCATCCAAATGACACAACTCTAAGTAAAAAAAAAAAAAAAAAAAACACCCTGAAAATATTATAGTCTCACTTTTTTCCAGAAAACAGCATTTGATTCTTTTTAATCTAAGTCTGTATGTATGTAAATCATGTCCATGTGATCCACATCTCCTCATTTACTTCCCATATTATTACTTTTCCAACAGATATTTACACCTGCAACTGCAACTGCTGGCAGATTAAGTTGTTTCTTACATACAAATACCCCATAAATTCTAACATATTAACTAAAGTAAATATATTAACTAAAGTAAAGTCACAAAACTATTAAGTGACTTCCCACAAATTATTACAATATTATCCTCTACATTTGGCATTTTTCAGTGAAAGTCATGCATTTTCCTGTATTTTATTTATTGACCACATAGATATATATAAATCATCAGGGTTAATTCAAAGGTTACTATATCATAAACAGAGAAAACAGAAGGAAAGGAAAGTTTTTCAGTAAAATATATCAGTAAAGGAATGCAAAAACAATCGTCTGCAACCGCTGTCATTTATAAAACTGCTTGGATTTTATTACAGATGCATCTGGTGTTGCTGAAAAGCTGAGAAACTGCTTTTTACCTAAATTATACAAATGTATCAGAATTAAAGGTTTAAAAGCTATTAGACTTTTTGTATCGGTATCAGTATCATTGTTCCCCAGCCAGACGTCAGATGTTCTAATACCTCACATTCATTATTAGACTCTACCATAAAATATGCGTCTTCATTAAAACTTACTGTTGTACGTGTTACGTCCTGGTCCCCACTGGTGCAGATACAATTAATGACACATTTCTTGTTGACGTCAGTTTAAAGAGGAAGTGGCAACATGATAATCACTCATCAATCACTGTGGTCTCATTTTGGTTTCCTCACAATTTCCTAATAATAATGAGATGAAGTCATTTAAAGTAATTATGACTTAATTTTACCGTCTCAAAACTCTGAAGCGGCTTCTTAATAATTGACACCTTTGAAAAGTCATAGCAAGAAGTAACACATCAGTGTCACCTGTTGTTTTTCTTTGCATGTAGAAATACAGTGGTGGTGGAAAATAGTTTTTGGACGCCCCATGCATTGGTGATATACTGCATTAAGAATCACCCTTAACCCTTTATAGGGCACAAATACTCTGAAATTCTAAACTTCAACCTTAGTGTGTTATCGTCATCTACCTCCTTGTCGGTTATCATGACAACAGTCTCCCTCCTCTTGCCATAAAGCATCCAAGCAGCACTTGCTAAAAAATAAACACATGCAATATAATGACTGTTATAAGGTCGTAAACTGACAAAAATCACTCTTATTCACAATTTACAAAACTTCTAGAAAATCTCTCTGAATCACTGTATAAAGACCAATATGCTTCTGGATCTCACTGAAGCATGGAATTGGCCTCGTATTTAATTTTGGCAGAAATGACCAAAAATAGTCACTTGTCCAAAAAGGGTTAAGTCATTGAAACTCTACCAAGTATTGAGCCATTCTCGAAATACACACGCTCCCTTCTGCACATGCTCTGTTCTGTCAAGGTTTCAACAAGATAATGCCCCTTGAAACATGACATGTTGAAATGCCCAGGGAACATTATAGTAAATATAAACATATGAATGTAAATGGAAGTAAAACCTGACCATTGCTTTTATTGTATTAAGTGTTGCATATATACAAGCAGTTTTAAATGTTAATTCATATAAAGGTCGCTTCTGTGTGCACGCCTTGTAACTTTTACTGAAGCCACTGCCATATTTTCCATGTGACACCACGTCTTGTAAACGCTGAGTGTGTGATGACCAGGCAGGAGTCACTCACGCAGAGTTTCTTTGAAGGACGAGTATTAACCATAAAAGTCTGTGCCGGCTCGTTCCAGTGACGCCCGGCTGCAGCCGACTGGAAGTCAATGAAGTCATGATGGAAGTGAAGGAAAACGTTGACTGGTTCCATGTTATTACACCGAGGCACAAACAGACATCACGCTATCTAACAAACACTTCGGTTCAAGTGTGACTTTTTTTAAGTTCTGCTCAAAAACTCATGTAGATCTTGAACTTGGCGTCATGATCACTTTTACAAATGTGATATTAATTCGACTTTTTAAACACAAACTCTGCTTTTCTCTTTATTTCTCCCTCCTCTAAAAACTGTTTTCATTTCACGCTTTAACCAGAGCTCTGCTGCGTTCCTCGTTTTCAAAGCCGTTCTCAGTGATCAAATACAAAACACAGACTTATTAGCAATAACCACATAGGTATTTGAGAGGACACAGATGTGGATCTCTGAAAGTGCCAGCTGGCAGGTGTTTATGCTGCAGGAGGAGGCCTGCGAAGCCAGATGGCACAAATGAACACCTGAAAGGCTCCCTGGCACATCACGGTGGAATGAACCACTGATGACGGCACTTCTGTTGATTTACAGCAACACACCGAGGCGGTCATTTCCTTCACAACAGATGGCTATTGTCATTCTTTCCATGTCCAACAGTCCGTCTTTTTGGAGTTGCTGATTTTGAGGATCTAAATGAAGTGGAAAAATGCAGAATGCACATGGAAAAATAACAAAATGTGAGCTTGCACTTGCTGGTTTTAGGTGTAAAAAGCAGCCATTGTTCATCCTGCTGAGGTCTGCGTTTCTGATTTAAACCCCGGGTAATGTGAGTTATCTTTCATAAAAACTGGATTGTGAAGAAGACAGTAATTCATGCTATTTTAGATGTTATTCCAAATAAAGTCTCATAGTCAGGGGGGATTACTTTGCAGCCATTTTCAAAACAGAATAAAGGTCTGACTGGTGGAATCATTACAGACCTCTCCTCTGAATGAAACTCTGCCTTGGAAACCTCCAGTCAAAACAGTCTGCTATGAAGCTCCCCGCGGTGTCATAACAGCATTACCAAAAAGCTGTGCAGCCTTCGCATATCACGTCCCTCCGCCGCACACACAAACTCTTTATTGGTGGACTTTAAACCTGCTCTTGTTGGATACGACAACACTAAAAAAGCATTATGTCGACATTTTTTAGATCCATTTTCAAGAGACGGTTTGTGTATTTGCTGTAATAATGTCGCCAGAGGATTTGTTTTTGGTTTCTTCATTTTCAAGGCTGTTGAAATTCAAGGAATCAGTAATGCTAAAATGTGCTTCAACAAACACATTCACGTTGGTTTGTAATCAGTCTTAGACCTAAACTTTATGACTTGATAACTTGGAACACGTATCACATGTGCAGTTCCCATCAGCTCGATGAAACATTTCAGCATCTTTCTTCAAACCCACAACTTTACTGATCTGATTCAGTGCGCTCCTTCACCTCATTTCCAGTATGCACATACCTGCGGCTGATTTCAAAGAAAAGGGTTGGAAGAAAATGCAAGATAACAGACTGGTAGCCAACAACATACAGCAATGAATATGAATGAAGTGAAAAGGCCAAAATGAGGCTGATCATCAGACTTTAGTTTTAACTTGAACACAAGCATAACTTAAAATCAATGATAATACCATTGCATTATTACTGTGCAACTGAATAAACATAAAAAATGCATGTGTGTACCTTGTTTTTAGCATAACCAAAAAAGTGTCAAGTATTAAAATATTACATTTAACACTCATTCCATGTGCTTTTTGGGCGTTGTTACAGCAGATTGTAACTGTAATTTTAAGCAACATTTTTGGAGATTGTGGTATTTTTATGATGCTAAATTACTCAACAGTTTGGCAAATGTTAATCCTTTTCTACAATATTTATCTTCATATCATTGAGAGGAGGAGTGCAGAGTTGACTTGCAGACATCTTCTTGTGTCACATTTTATGTTGTTGTGACACAATGAGACAGGGTGTTTTTTGTGTTACGAATAAATGGTAATTGAGTCCAATACAATGTATCCCAGTGTTTTCTTAGAGAAAAAAAAATCTACATTTTAAAAATGCATCTTAACAAATCTGCTGTGTCTCCTGTCGGACCAACTGAGTCAAACTGAGTGGGTTTCAGACCTCCCAGCTGTCGCAAGGGTCTGTTTGTTGCTGGGTAGAGAAGTCATCTCTAAATCCAAAGCAGACTTGTATGGTACTTGTGGTTTTGGCTAAATGACTGAGGAAGCTGTTAGTTTCATTTACAGGCCTGTTTACAAGCAAGTCTCAGACCTCCAGGCCTCTCATCAGACACACAAACATAAACGCACGTACAGACGCCGCTTCTTCTATTCTTGAATTACTTAAAAGCCTGAAAGGAGTTTTTAACTGAGGCATCAACAAACAGAGTGGTCAAAACTTGTCATTGCTGAAATATGTTCTCTGAGCGATTAATTGTTGAGCACAACTGCAGAGGCAGCAGCTCAGAGTTACACCAACGAAACAAACTGTTTAAGAATAGAAACCTGAGCCAAAGATATTAGCACTGAACACGTTTTTAGTATGAATGCAAAAATCCAGCCTGTACTCTCACATTTATTTTCTTAAAAGAACGTATCTCACACTGCAGATATATGGAGGATTTAATCTGTTTGTTATGCCTTAAATAAAAGCCCTGCGTATTACACATTTCCTGAGATTTTTCCCACAGTCCTCACATGTCAAATGGTTCACACTGGACATTTTTCTCAGGACTATGTTTAGGCGGCTGATAACAGAATATGATTTAGTGCAGGGCGAATTGTTGTTTCCTCGTTTCTTCGCTGGGATGAAACTTGCTGACTACACAGTAGGAGATGTGGATTAGGAATATAGGAGGTTAAAGGATGGACACGTGGAGTTCAGACGTTAAATTGAACTTTGTACTTTGCGTGTGAGAGGAGCCTTCGACTCCTTATGGTATCGGTGACTTTCCATATTTAGCTGACTCTTGAATGAAGGCCTCATATGTGAAACACATGCATGTGACACGGCAACCACAAACAATGCCATAGCGCAACCACACCACACACCACACAGTGAGAAAAATATGGATGTGCTAAGATTACGCCTCCTTTTTTTCATCCACCTGTGTAAACATCTTCAATCTTTTCTGTGGTTAATTACAAGTAACTAATTTCAATCAGATATAACAATAAAAGTAATTGAAGGAGAAGCACAAAAAGAAAACTGAACAAGATGTTTGAACCACTTGAACTTTAGAGCTCGCACATGTTGAGTGTTAAGCCATTGTATGGAAAACATATTTTGGGATGTTCAATGAAACCAACTTTTCAGCCAGACACATGGGATTCATTAAAATTTATGATAATATAAAAGTTCACACACTACAATTATAGAACGTCTTAATTATTTACAATCATCTGTTTGCAGTCAGCTGTGGTTTAAAGTTACAGTGGGTTATATTTAGTGGCCTCTAGTGGTGAAGCAGCAGATTGCAAACCGCACTTTAACACAAGATACAATCTGTTCTAAAATAGAAAAAAATCTCAATCTTACTTTGGAAAACACAAAAGATCTATTTTTAAGTCACTACACACTAATGAAAATGTAATTACAAGTATTATATGTCATTATAAAAACATTGTTAACAATACTGTACTCTATGTTGTACCATGTGCTGTGTTGGGCGGTGGTGTAGTAGTTAGCACTTCTGCCTCATAGCAATAAGGTTCCAGGTCCAACTCTCAGTCATTAAAAACAGGTACAGAGGTTAATTCTGCTGTCAGTGCCCCCTGACCACAGTGCTGATGAAGATCTGGAGTTGGTGCCTGGGGCCCTTCAGTGGCAGCTCACTGCTCCTAATGTGTGCTGGTGCTGATGCTAATGCTAATGCTAATGCTGTTAGTGTGTTTTGCTAAGTGCAGAGACTGAATTTTCCTGTGGGGATAAATAAAACAAGTTAACCTTCAACCTTTGTACATATTGTCTATTTATACTTTTTCTCCATATTTATATTCATATAATTTTTTTAGTTACCTCTATCTCTTCCATTTTTAATTGAGAGATTTATCGTTTTTTTTCTGTTGTTATTGTTCTTTCTTTTGCAGCTGTAACTGCTTTTGCTGCTTATCTTATCTCATCTCATCTCATCTTATCTTATCTTATCTTATCTTATCTTAAACTGTCATACTATGAGGTGGAAGTGAATTTATTGGTGCAAGGAGCTTAATGTGGATATGATAAAAATCAAACCTGTGGACTTTAAAGGACCAGAATTCAGTTTCCAACAAAATACATATGCAATGTTTGTTTAGGAAAAGTTTATATTCATATTTTAGCCTGAACTATAATTATTTCTCAACCCTAACTAATCTGTCATTGTGCCAAATTACCAAACTTATCCTGGGTTGAAAGTGCATCATTTTCAACATCTTTGCATTGTTTAGATATATGTTACTATATTTCTATTTATATATGTTACTATTTATATTATTATTACTAGAAGCCTGTGCTTTTATTATGTACAGAAATCTGATCCTTTGTGACCAGTGACTGGTCCTTGTTCTCCAAACTATCTATGCAGTTTGTCTGTTTTCTCTGCTGTTATCAATGAACAATTTCCACCAAGTCTCACTCAAGAAAAAGCTTTAGGCTGAAACTGAACCAGAGATCTTTAATAAATATGTAACAGAACCAGAAAGAACCCCTGGTTTCAAACTAAGTACAGGTGGTTTTATTTTAGGTTTTGTTAGAGGGACCACATGTGTTTTAGAAGTCATAAAGAAACATGAATGAGATACTGAGCTGCAGAACTAGAGAAATAAATATGCAAAGTAAATATTTTTCTTTACCAGTTGCAGACTGCTCAAGAAGAACAAGAGACCCAAAGGGAAGTATGTATTGAATGACACAATATCAATAATACATTCTGCATTGCATCTTATTACATTGTATTGTGTTTAATTCAGTTGTTTTAACCCTGTTCACACCCACTCATCTCCACCTTTCACATCCAAAATAACCATAGTAACCATAATAATCCATAATAATAGATCATGCAAACAGCTGCCGGTAACCAAAAGCATCTACTGATCTAAAATTCTTTAATAACCTTTGAACCATTAATCCTATAAATATATTGCAATAACGCAGATAAAAGTGCAGTTTCTCAGCTTTTCAGAAGCATCACATATCACCCACTGGACATTCAAAGGCTCCGTAGTGAACCTGGAAATGCCGTCATGTTCTTCAACATTGATTTAGATATGGCAACCATTTTTAAACTATATAGAAAATCTACCAGCACATCAGATCGGCTAATCTTTTTGTACTCAAGTAGGGTTTGTAGAATCTAGGAGGTGTGATGTCACCATATGGCTCTCTATGTTTCATATGTTTCTCTTTTTTTTTCTGTTTTTTCTTTTTTTCTCTGTCCGTGTGTATGTCTGTTGTCTTTGGTCCTGTCATTGTGAGTTGATGATATTGTCTTGTTTTGTAATTATGTAACTGTATTTTTGTTCTTTAAAAATCAAAAATAAAATACAAAAAAAACAAACAAACAAACCATTGATTTACCAGTAAAACATATATATTTTGACAGATTGGCAGTGGTTATAGGCATTTGTTTTATGTTATGTTGTTGCTGAAAAAGTTGCTTTTTCTTCAATTTCCTCTGATTTGATGTAATAACCTTTGAATTTACATTGAGCTTTTATGGACATCTACATGAGCAATAAATTAAATATAGAAAAAGCCCTGATTTCCTTTGAAAAATGCAGAGGATGATTATTTTATCTTAATTGATATTAAATTACTGAGGAATAGTTAGATGTAAAAGTTAGTTGGAAGTCACCTGAAGGATACTTGTAGGGCTTCAAGGGTTAACATGTGTCTTTAAAGTGTAATATGTGTGAAAATAATAATAAAGCTATAGAGGTGTTGTTCTAGGTCAACGTTTTCAACATATGAGATGTGTGTGATGCTGTCAGGTTATTAAACAGATGCAGACTGAGCTGACGCCTGTCTGGGCTCGATCATGTTTAACTTACAGGATAATAAATGAGCTTCATTTGGAAATGTCCTCTGTCCAGGTGGTTTCTTTCTACTGACTTGTTAAACAGTACAAGAAAATGTATTTATTTCAGAAAGCATACGATGAGTTCATGCATTATGTAAGGTTTTGTAGTCTCATCAGCTGTGTTTGGGATCCACAGATACAAATGGTGTTGAGATGATCCTGAGCATGTGGATTAACGATGAAGTTTGTATCATTCCTGTGTCTATTTCATTGTTAGTAAGTGGAATTTTGTCTTTATGGCAGAAATACTTTCTGCCTGATTTCATAGATAAATAAAAGACTCTCCAGCTACCTGTCTGTTTGATGAGAAGTTGTTGTGATAGAATGGCACAGTTTGCTATTCTTGGGCAGGTTAGTGGCTTTTTGTATCTAACGGCAACAGAATGAAAACTAAACACAAAGTCTTTTCACTTCATCCATGGTAGATAAAATAAGCGGTAACGGACGCTTATCATTTGATGACGATGATTGTTTTTACTGCCAAACCGCCAAATATTCAAACTCTAAATCTTTTTGCCACATTCGCATTAACATCTTGTTTTAACAGAACAATAAGTTTATTCCTGATCAATAATAGTAATAAAAGTTACACCAAAATAATAAAAGTAAAAATAAAGTAACTTGTGTGAGCATAAGGTTTTTAATGAGACACACATTTTGTATTAGTACGACGTTTTTAAGGAGAATCACAATGAAATTTCATTTAAAACATTGGTAACACTTTTTATGAAGCCTCTTCTCTAAAGCATTATAACACATTATGAGCTTTAACATTGCTTATTAATGGTTATAAGTACATATGATCATTCATAATACTTTCGAACAATAACCAGAACTCATTGTTAAGCCTGTGTCTATAATGCATACATAACCTCGCATTGAGACTGTTTTATAACAATAGTCATTAGACATTATGAGGCGTTTAATGACTTCCAAGGGTGTCACAAGTTGGCCACTGTTTTTACAAGAAATGTAGTAAAATTCCCTTAGTTGCCATGTGTTTTACTTTTATGAACACATCATAATCACTATTATGATGCATTACAATGTGATTATAAGTTAATGCAGGCATCCATTGGGTGCTTTCAGTAAAGTAGCGAAATCCTGTGTGACAGGAATGTAGTTCTGTAATATACTATGTAATATGTAGTATATCACAGACTAGAATATAAGTCAAAATAAGTGGTTATTGTTTTCTTTAAGTAAAGGGAAAAAATAGTAAGATTAAATCAATGCAAGAACAGCAAACAAAACACAACATACTGCAGAAATTTTGGATGATGGGTAACACACTGTAACACATTATATGTATGATTATAATGTGCATTACATCCATGCACTTCATAGAAAGTGTTACCAAAACTTAATTTTCTGAATTTGGTTTGGGCAGTAGACCTGTGGAATCTGCCTTGAGTGGGTGTGACCTGCATGTCCTAAGTGTGTACATATATGCAGATTTCACCCAACGCAGCAGAAAACTGTTGAAAGTATTGGGGAGCATATAACTATTCCAATGGTTCTATTTATTCAGGGAGCAATATCTGGCTGAATCTCAAGTGTTTCTCTTTGAAAGCAAACCTCAGCTCAATCATCCAAATCATTCTGTAAATGACAGAACAGGCCGTTCTTGGACCGCGCTCAGATTATTATACACAGCAAGTCACTCTGGGCTTCTGCCTGAGCCTGCTTCACTCTCTCCGTCTGTTTGGAAAACAGCTGCTGCAAAATGTAATAGCAACGATGAAGAGTTCCTGCAGTAAAAGTCGGTCCTGGTGCCTATAAATATGACTCCTGTGGAATCAACAGGTTGAATTCGGCCCTGAAAAACAGAGCACTGATCTCCAGACTGTTTCCCCAGGCTGTCTGACTATCGCTGCAGGGCAAACAGTGACATTCCTCAGGCCATGTGACTCAGTTTTCACATGCAAAATAGATCCATGCAGTTTTACCTTAACTACTTTAGCTCTGGGAAATCAACATAACACATATATTTGCAACATCATTCCTAAGCGCTTGACTTGAAAGTCACATTTATGCTGCAAAAATGTTTATTCCCAGTTCCCACAACGGAGGGAAATATAATTACATCCTTGATTGTGTTCACAGACAACTTTTTTTTTTTTTAACAGTGGGATGGGAGGTGATCAGATTTAGTTTCTTTATTACAGAGATAAAAACATAGTCTGGTTGGTTTCTTCCAAAATATATTTACTGGGGTTTAAACATAATAAGGTTTAAACATCATTTTGAGGAGACAAAGTTGCCCTCAATGACCCATGAAGCATTGTGTCTCTGGGAGTTGTTCTTCTTCTGGGAGGCCCCATTGTTTCTGACAAACATGTTGTCAACCTCAACATCTGACATGAAACCTGAGGTGATAAACGCTTTGATGGCCCATTTCCTGTGGCAACTTGAAAGTACTTTTTTTGGGAGGTGGATTGCAGGCGAGTCTTTACGGTTGCCATGAGCCACAATGTCTCCAGAAACATCAACTATCAAATAAAGACCCAAAAATATCCTTAATGTCTTTACCACAAGACAAATCTGCATTAGTTCACTTATTCAGTATACTGGCTCTGACATCATGCCTTATGTAGGCGGCTATTCCTGTCTCCTTTGTCATGCATTTACAGTATGTATCTCTGGTCCTATATAGTATTTTTCCACCATATGTTATTCTGGATAGTAGAGTTGACTCTTATTACTGCACATTTATTAGGGCAAATAAGCTGGTCTGCCTGTTGAGGCACAGAACATGAACAGTAATGACCCAACTTCAATTTAGCCAAAGTGGTTGCTGCATGTCTGTCTCCTTTCCTGTTATCTCATGTCATTGTGAGCGTCCTTTGCTGACAGGCAGTATTAGCATAAAACAAATTTCCAAAATTAACTTTATTAGTAGCATTGAAAGGTTCAAGGTGTAGGATTTAGGAGAATGTAACTGCAGAAATGGAATATAATAATTAATGTTATTATGAAACATGACACATTATGTTTTTATTAGTGTATTATCATGTGAAAATAAGAACCACTGTGGTTGCATTACCTTATAATAAATAATAATAATAATGCATTAGATTTTCTATAGTGCTTTTCAAGTCACCCAAAGCACTTTACATTATTGATGCATTATTCTTTCACTCTCACAATCACAATCACCCTCTGGTGGTGGTAGACTACACTTGTAGCCACAGCTGCCCTGGGGCAGACTGACGGAAGCGTGGCTGCCAATTCGCACCAAACTGCCCTCCGACCACCACCAAACATTCACACACCAGTGTGACTGGAGGCAGTGTCACTGGGTGAAGTGTCTTGCCCAAGGACACAGACAGAGTGGGATTCGAACCTCCAACCCTTCGGTTATCGGACGACCCGCTCTACCATCTGAGCCACGGCCGCCCCAAGAATAAGCTGTTCATTTCTACAGAGGGAACTTGTTACCATGTTGCTACACTAACTCAGAATGGAGCTCTCCTTTTTTCTGTTTCATCATCATCCAGAGTTAAGGTGCTTTACTGCTACTAATGTCAGGGTACCAAAGGGACAACAAGCTTCAGTTGGTTGCAGTTTTCAACTTCACCACTACATGCCACTAAATTTCACACATTGAAACTTTGACCTTTTAGTGCACAGTCATAACATCCGTAAAGTGAGGCACTGGTGTGAAAACAACAAAACACCTACTATTGCTATGAACATTTACATTTTCCAGAATGTGGCTAATAGCATATCAGCAGTTTTTAGCTAATCTTGTTGTGAATCTTTAGTCTAAACATGACGTTATATATACTTTGTCAAAGTACATCAAATGTTTTTTAAAAAGTAAAAAAGCTGTTGTTACAGAGGCATATTTTGATTTTGAAGCACAATAACTGTTTACAGAAAACAATATATTCAGATGTAAATGCTTTTAATTTAATTACATATATATTCTCAGTGACAGTATAATATTACAGTACAAAACTGCACTTACATAAGGCTATTATAAGTATCGTAACTAGTTACACCCAACACTGTGCTTTTTTTCAGCCCTACGTTACTTTTGATGATATTTTAATAGATGAAATATTAAACCAAATCATGAAACATTGCTGTTCATGAGCAGATGTTTCCAGTGATGTCATCCCAGAAAGCAACAAAATAAAAAACACTTTGAAAGGAAATTAGGTCACCGTAGTTGATCAGAGAGTTATTAAAGAACTTTCTTACAGCATCATGGTAGCAAACAAGATCAGGAAGAAAAAGTAACCACCCAAAAATAAAGTGGGTGGTTGTTCACGTACAATAATCCCTCTCTGTGCCCTGTTTGTAGAAGGATCATTCTCCTCCTCGTTTGGACCAGTCTAGTCCGGATGTTTGGTCCAGCTGAGCTCAGAATCCCAAACCCAGAGACGGAGCTCAGCTGTGTTGTTTGGTGCGTATACAGCAGGGAGAAATCATGCAAAGAAATCGAAAGTGGGTGGAGGAGGCGCATGTGTGTTCATGTGTGTTAGAGACTTTTCCCAACACATGTTCTGCTCATTATCCTTCGGCTGCAGCTCACTCTGCAGGAATGCAGGGTAGCAAACACATGTCCACCTCCTAACCCCCGGTGACACATAATCACACACATACACACACACATACACACAGGTTTGCACTTTGCTAATCAGAGAGCCCTGCAGCCCCACTTCCTGAAAGAACCACCACAACACCCCTCTCGTCGGCTGGACCTTGGTAATCAGGCTGTTTAAGTTTACTGATGCAGGAGAAATAATCCTCTTGGACATTTGACACAGAAAAGATGCATGGAGTCAGAGGAGAGATGCTTCTAATGAAAAGCACATGACAAGATCTGTGCACTACCATCTACATAATAGTGAGAGGGTGGGAGATGCAGTTACAGCTGGGCTTTCCTGAAAAGAGTTCTAATATCCTCAGTGTTTCTCATAGACTTTTGAAATACAAATAAATGCTTGTGAATTGTACACTTAAATATGCAAACATGCACATTCACCATCGGTTTTTGTTTTGGTCCAGCTGAGGCAAACGCTCTCATGCTATGCTGAGATACAACAAAATAATAATAAACTATGACAAAGTTCAGACACAAGAAAGAGTTTGTGGTGTTCCAGAGAGAATTAAGATTAAATCTCAATGGCCTTGAGCCAAGCAAGGGAAGAAAAAAAAAAGAAGAACCACTGTGACCTTCAGAGGGAAAAAGCCAGGGAACAAACCCAACAGGCAGGCTTGTCCACCAAAGGAGAGAGAGAGAGTGAAAGGGAGGGGAGGGTTAGGGACGAAGAGGAACAGAGGAAGAGAGAGAGAGGGAGGGAAGGAAAAGAGTGAGAGAGGCAGAGAGAAGAAAAGACATTTAACTTGTGACTTAACAAAAGAGGGCAGGTACCGGAGGCAGGTAAGAAACTTTATTTGTTGTTTCCAGGGGGGGCAGTTTTATGATCAATAAGATCAGAATGCAGGGTAGTTATGTGTGAAACAGGGAGACGAGGCAGAGGAGGAGGGGGTGGGGTGGACCAAGGAGAAGCCTGGCAGACGCACAGCTGAGCCATGCTGCTGTGTTTCTATAGAAACGCTGTGCCATACACAGTGGTACTCTGTCCTCCGGGTGCCTCTGTACACCTCCATTCCACCACGTCTCTGCTCTCCTGACACCTTTTTTCATCATAAGTTGGAGCTGCTGCAGTAAAGTTAAAGTGTGAAGAGGACGAAGCAGCTGTGCTTCTGAAAACAGAAGGTGCAGAAGACTCATCAGATGGATCTAAAGGCTTTCCAGGCAGTCTGCTGGTTTTAACGACTGATTGTTAAATCAGTTGTGATCCGGACAGATTTTCATCAATCTCATTTTTGGATCAGTTTTATCTTACGACCATGTAAAATAATGTAGGATAAAACTTGGGCATGCTCATCTATTCACCAAAAAGTCTGTGATGAATTGATAAATTGTAATAGGGTTGATCTATATGTATCATTCTAACATAAAAGGATGTAAATGTATGATCAACCTTGACCTGGCTGATGATCAGGACAAAGACAGAGTGATGGCAGCAGAGCAGACTGTCTGGGTCTGCAGGACAGCTCAGTCTGACTTGATTTGCATATACTTTTCTGCTTAATCTTTTGAGTCCTTTTAGTACTGCTGCATATCAAATGCATTAAAACATCAATGCATTAACACATTAAATCCATTCAACGTTTGCAAAGCTACTGCCTAACTGCCACACCCACATGAGGAAATGTTTTGGCAAAGTCCCTCTGAAAAGTATCTGCTGGAGGAGAGTTTCAGAGCATGAACACTAACTGAAACTGCATGGATATCGAACCATATTTGAACCACCAGTTCAAATGGTCTGAACTCCACAGAGAAGAACCTTAATAACAGTTAAAGTAGTCTGAATCCAGTCACATGAATCATCTCCCATTTGTGTCTAATGTTGTTAATTGTTGCCTTATTCAGTTCCAGATATTTTCAGACATCTGAGCGAGCCTCTTGACTCACATTCACGCATTTGCAGTAAATAAGGGTCTGGTGATAATCCTGTTCTGGAAAAAAAGAGAATGTGAGGACTATGGGAAAAGATGGAAAAAGAACTGGTCACAATCAGAGAGTTTGTTGTGAGCTTATACTGACTGCAATATGAATAATTTAATTAAATAAATTAAATATCTATAACGAAATTTAACGCACTTTAATGCAAAATCTACAAATTACCAGCATTATTAGATATTTATCCTCTTATATTAGTGATATGTGGGTCATACATGGACTGAAACTAGTCACTGCAGCAGAAAATGTTTGCTATGTGTGTGTATGCGTGCAACAACGGTATCAGCTGACACACAAATACACAACAGGGATGGTTGAACCACTGTGATGAGCTGCAAGTCATAAACAAAACAACAAGGCTTTGACTCTGTCGTTGTTGGCGAGAATGTCGGGTATGACAACAGCAGCACTAGGGGATGGAGGGAGCGCTGGTTCTGGTTTGGACCGAGGGACCGGGAGGCTCTGGATGACTGAGGGGGAAAAGGAAGGGCAGTGCCAGGGAACACCGTTAGTGAAAGTTGGGATTTGTTTTTCCAGGCAGGACAGATTTTGGCTTTAGACCTCATTCCTACCCAGTGATTCATATGTGATGTTTATCAAATTGGCCCAATGCTTTGTTAACTGCACAAAGCGATGGGAAACTATTAGTGCAGTTGTGCTGAAGCATCATGTATTTTGACAGCTGTATGCACTGTAATTATTTACAGCAGGCGTATTATGATTAGGTACAGTACACAGTGCAGTGAAACACATGCAAATAAAGGGATTTTGTCCAATCTCCAGCTCTTCTGTGCAGTCATTTTTCAGCCACTTTGAAAAATAAATGTACCCTGAGGGCAGTGCAAGTGTCTGAGATGCTCTGAGGGCAACGGAGATTATCGCGTTGTCCATGAACTGAACCACTGCACACATCTGTTGGACATATTTAAGACATCAGTTTTCACATGTCAAAGTACTTCTGCTCATTTCTTTCTTTGTGGAAATTTAAATGATGGGTGCGCCTTGGAAAAGCTTTTATGTTATCATTATGCTAAAACACAACATAAATAGAAGGGTCTTATCCAAAATGCCTCTGGAAAGATTTCAGACAACTTCCATAACAATGATGAAGAATGGAATAACAGAAGGATCAGTGTCTATGCATTTCACCAGTTCTTGCATTATTTCCTGTATTTACTGTGTTTTTTAGGACGTATATTGGCTCCAACAGAGTCTCACTGGGATTTGAGTCCAGTTTCCTTTGGGTCTGTCTTGGGTCAGAGGGCCTTAACCTTCCAGACCTGCTGTTTTCTCCGTCCAACTCTCCCTCTGGACTAGCACTAACAAAAGAGTCTTTATTCACCGAACCTTTCCTTTCCTCCCTCGCTCATAAGAACTCATTTCCTGTATTATTATCTGCTCCTCCTTCACTTTCAAATTTAATCAAATTAAACAAACCTCTTCCTTATTGGACTTTGTGCTCATTCTTTCTGTTTCCAAACCATAAATAAACCACTGATTTAAATAAAAGAAACCATTTATTGGTGATGATGTATTCAAGACCAGTCTTAAGACCCCTTTAAAATACCTTGGTCTTTTTTAATATTATCTAGTTTACGATCAATATGATTGTTGATAGATAAAGTGTAACTGGGACTCAGTATGTAATCATTGCACATGATCAAAGGTGATTACTGATGTGTATAAATAGGAATAAAAAGAGAAATATGTTTGATAAGAAAATTAATTCAACTTTATGGACAACAGTGTATTACCTGGAGAAGATTGCAATCAGTGCAATTTTAAAGTACAGAGGAGTACATGCACTAATGTGGCAACAGCAAAACATACTTTAGCTCATTTTAGCTCCTAATATGCGCACATCTTAAAAACCAGTATCAGTTTCAGTATATGCTTTATTTATAAAATTCTCATCCCTTGACTGTACTTATACTCTCCATAAGAACCAGTTATCCTGTAAATGACTCACAGCTCTTCATCACAAGTTAACACTTGCAATTAAAGTGAAGGACAGTGGGAACATTTAAGTGAATGTTTGTTCCAGAAAATACATTATTTGAAGAAAGCATTAAACATAACATTATCAATATTTGAAACATATACCAATAAAAAGATTTAGGAGAGTTGACAGAGCTGAGAGGTGATCCTATTGGTTAAACAGTACTTTTTTCAGTGTTTGAGGTTAAAAAGAAACCATTTTTTTGTTTGTTTGTTTACCACTGCTTTGGGCATCAAACATCTCTGTCATGTTCTGTTCTGGTTTTAGGACCATGAAGGCCGGCGTGGGACTCTTCTCTGCATTGGCTCTGTTCCTCCTGATGGGGGCAGTGTTCACCCAGAGACCTCGACCAAAGAAGCCCACCAGGCGCCCAGCCACCACCAGGAGGCCTTCAGTCCCCCAGCCTCCTGTACCACGACAACCAGAGCCGAAGGAGCCCACAGACTTCCCCCCTGTCATCCTGGGGATGTCCTCTTTCTATCCTGACTGTCCCAAAGAGTGTACCTGCACCCCAAACTATCCAAATGCCCTGAACTGTGAGAACCACAACATCCGTGTGATCCCCGTTATCCCATCTAGAACTCACTATTTGTACTTGCAGAACAACTTCATCTCAGAGGTGACAGCTGAACCATTCCTTAACGCCAGTGAGGTTCGCTGGATCAACTTGGCCAACAACCGCATTCATCGAATAGACAAGCAGGTTGGAGAGTTTTCCTCTATAAATTTTCATTACTTTAAAATTCCTTCACACCATCTGAAGGAGTGTTTTATTCATCCCTCGTGCAGGTGTTTGGGAAGATCCCTTCCCTGCTCTATCTCTATGTGCAGCGTAATCAGCTCAAAGAAGTCCCTTCAGGCCTTCCAGCAAGCCTTGAACAACTCCGCCTTGCAAGGAATCGCATTTCCAAGATCCCCTCTGGTGCCTTCAGCAAGATGGGCAACCTGACCCTGCTGGACCTGTACCATAACCAGGTGAACCTCTATGCCAGGGCTGTCGATGTAACTTTAGTTCAGGGGTCACGTACAGCCCAATGTTATCTCAAACGGGCCAGACCAATAAACCAATAATATAAAAACCTGTAAATAATAACTACAAAATGTTCATGTTGTTTTAGTTCAAAAAGTATAAGTGCAATATCAACAATGTTAGCTTCTCCTTTACACGTGTATTACAACTTATAGATTGCAGTGGATCTACAAAGGTTCAATACGTTCAGTAACAAGCATAACATTCAAATAACAAATTCCACTTTTTCTTAAGAAATTTCAGGTTGTTCCAGATTGTTTAAATCACTTACATTTTTGTGAAAGGATAGCTTGTAAGTGTAAACATTTTTATCGAATAATTTTGACTTTTCCACACTAAAACAATTGCTATTATTCTACTGGTCTGATCCATTTGAGATCAACTTGGGTTGTATGTGGCCCCTGAACTAAAATT
>JAPQRQ010000022.1:21356193-21378076 GCA_037367365.1 Apogon talboti
CTGCATCTGCTTAACAGGATCTTCACCATTTATTTCACGTGCCATGTCATTTTTTCCCCCTCTGAGTGGTCTGATTACATCATCACATTCTATCTTATGGGAGGAGCAGCTATGTGAAATATGACAAATATGACAAAGGAAAGAAATTCCCTATATGTCAGTACCATGTTTAACCGTTTGTCTTCCAGTTAGTCCCCTCCCTTAGGTATATCAATATAAATATTAGTGCATGGCATTAGTCCAGACATGCATTTTCTGAACTTTTTATCAGAACCACAGCCAGGACACTTCTCCACTCAGAAGTCATTTCTGCATCTACTACTGACACTACAGACCAGCCAAGAAGACTCGAGCATCTCGTCCATCTTCAGAGGATCCCATCATGACTCCCCGGTGTGTCGTCCTGTCCGTCCTGCTCCTGCTGTTCCTCCTCAGACATGCCTGCTCCACTCCTGTGTGCAACAACGAGTGCTGCCGCTTCGTGGAGGGTTTCCCTGTCAGACTGAGGAGGCTGCGGGACGACTTTTCTCAGATCAGAGATTACTTTGTAAGTCAGTGCACAGCCTTTAGTCTGCAGTGAACACACACACACACACACACACACACACACACTGACAGGGACATTTATTGTGCACTTCATAGACAGAGGCAGTGCAGTGTCTCCTCTGTGTCCACGCAGGTCCATCCATCCTCCAGGTGATGCTGCACGTTCCCGCCTGTGTGTCTGCGAACTGTCTCACAGATCACACGTTCTTTTTGTGTTTTGCAGGAAGCAAATGATCACTTGGACTCAGCGCTGCTAGACGTAACCATCGAAGACACTTTTAAAGTACGTATCTTTACGCATGTCATCATCATGTCATCAAAGCTGCGCATCTAGAAACATGTCATGAAACTAAATGTAAATGCATGCGTTGTAATAAGACAACACATGCATTTACATTCGGTTTGAACGGATCCATGGCAGCAGACTGACGGCTCGTGTCCCCTCCAGAGTCCTTTCGGGTGCCATGCCATGGACGGTGTACTGAGCTTTTACCTGGGGACCGTGCTGCCCACAGCCTTGTCCGGAGTCACGGAGGAAAACAAGGACCTGAAGCCGCACATGGAGTCCATCCAGCTGATCTTCGACCAGCTCAGGCGTGATGTCACCAAATGTGTGAGTAGATGAAACTCATTATTCCACCTACAGACTTCATACAATATGTGTGCGCAATACGCACAGCCTATTTGGCGCATAATCTGCAAAAAAGAGTCCCGAATATAACAACAGTTAATCATCACTAATCTGTTATTATAAATTAAACTGTCATGCCTGTAAGGAATATAGTCTTTTAGGAGGTATAATTCAATGTCTTTCTCTGACAGACCAGAAAAAAAAGCTAAGAGTTACATTGTCCTGATTGTCAAAAATATTCCCCACACGTTTGACAGGAGACAAACGTCTGCTTCTTGGCAGAAAGGGGAAGAGTTTAGTGTGCGTCATAAAAGTGATGGTATTATTGCAGTAGTCAGTGATTCCAGAGCCCAGCACCGTGCAGAACCATGCATCATCATCACTGAGATTCCCATACTGGGCTCTGTCTTCCAAAAAAGTCCCAGATACAGTATATCCCGGTGCTTATAGTGTGTATTTCAGACTGTGGTCACTTCAGGGGTTCTCTCCATATGTGCCTTTTATTCATGGTTTCCTAATGCAAGGCACTGACTCTGCTGTAACACATGTCTTCTTGTCTTCTTACAGAGACATTACTTTTCATGCAAGACGCCGTTTGACATCAGTAACCTTAACTCTACTTACACACAGGTGAGCATGTAAACTTTAAGACTTCAACTTTAACAGTGAAAATCTGCTGGAGAAATTTTTGCCAACCCTAAAATTTTAGGATTAAAAATCCAGCTCAGTTCTTAATGACTATCCTCATATTCTGAACCATATGTTTGTCTACAGATGGAGGATAAAGGTCTGTACAAGGCCATGGGAGAGCTGGATATTCTGTTCAGCTACATTGAGACATATTTGGCTTCGAACCGACATGGAGCCCCAGTGGCTTCTGTGTAAACACCTGCACACTCTTCATCAAAATGTGACCTCCATCATCTCAGGAAAAAAGACAGTAATATACACTTGCACTTCTTTGCTTCCGTTGCAACCAATGGAAAAATGCTGCCATGTTTTTTACAAGTGTTTTATGAGTTGGTTGTAATTGTGCTTTTGTCATAATGACTTAATAAGCAACTGATTTTGTCCTATGGACAAGTTGTTTCAGGTGAAGCACTCATGATATTTATATAAGTCAGACCTAATTTATGTTTTTAAATTTTATTTATTATAACAGTTTTTTTTATCGACTTGAATAAATGACAAGTCAAACCTCAGCAACTCGTTAAGTTTTATTTCTCACTCTGAAGCAGCTACATATGTTTGGAATGGGTAACATAAGCAGTATATACCTCACACATCCTGCACTCTACATGTGGGGAATCACGATAGAGTGTTCACTCGACTCGGGCTGATGCACTAACCTCAAACGTGACCCACATTCATCACTTACCAGCAGCAGCAGCCCTGATGTGTCTTAAGTTACCGTAACAGCCTCTAGCCAGCCTCACCCTCATGGCATATGCATATTTACGCACACCCTGACATATGTTCATGGAAAATAAATTTCTTTTATTCACACACGTTAAGCCAAATTCAGAAAAACAAATACAGCCTGCGTTACATTATGTCAAGATTTTTCCTCAGTATGTGCTAATGGGTCAAGAACAGACATATAATGATAGAATATTGAAGACGTTCAAGCAACAAAACAAACATTTAAAAAAATGCATAAAAAGTGTTCTATATGTCCTGAGATAGCATTTGAATGGACTCATGTGTCAAGTTACTATACCCTAACTCAACACAGCCCTGGCTTGACTCAGCTTTCTGCACTGAAACTACTCAGACACATTTCATCAGTCATTTACTAAATGACCGTGGGTTGGTCTGAATATTGTCATTCCAGTAATGACAGAACCAGACGCAAACAAATCATTCACATTTGTCGGATAGATCAGGACTAAAGTAACATGCAGTTGATGGCACACTCTTTAAAGGTAAAGCGTGATGTCAGTTACACTTGTTTTACTCCACACAAGGCTGTTAGGGTTAGGGTTAAAAGCATATCAAACTTTAGGACCTTTTAAACAGTTTACATTCTGAACTGGCAGATGGCGGTTATGCTCATCTCTGTCGGTTATGTAATGACTGGATACTTCTGTTCTGACTGCAGCAGTTTTAAGGTGGTATGAGACAATGGAGGTAATCATTTTTAGCAGTATTAGGAGTGACTAATACATAAATACACACATTAAACCTGACAGAGGCTGTACGTTTCAGGTTTTTAGGTGTAAGTTAATATAAGTTATTTTGTAATAATTTACTTTTACATTTCTCGCAAAGACTGAACGCTAATATGTTCAGGTGATTTGCATAGATGGGTGAGAATCACTATTATTGTTATTATTAGAATTATTATAATTATAATTATTATAATCATTATTATTAGTATTATCATCATCAACATCATCATCATCATTATTATTATTATTATTATTATTATTATTATTATTATTATTATTTTACATGTTTTTATTTTATATTTGATGATTCTAGTAGTAGTGATTGGGAATGGTTTAAACTGTTTAGGAAAGTTTTGTTTTTCTTTAAATTATTGACAAGAATCAGCAGAGAAGTAAAGAATCTCAAAGCAAAAGTCACATCACATCGAGATATAGAAAATACATGTTGCAATGGTTTAGAGCAGTTTTTGTATGAACATCCGCTGAGTCAAGTACAAGATTAGATCAGTGTGAAATAGAAATGCTAAACATGTCCCAACATGCTTATGATGCTTTAATGCAAACTGACAGTTTTTCTATGATGAACTAAGTCAGCTGGTGTATAATACATCTTCATTGCATCACTTGGGATGGATTGTATCATCAATGTAATAATTGAAGGATGATGCAAAATCTTTTTTCCACTACATAATTGAAGTATGATTCCACCATTAGTCGAGCATCAGTACAAAACAAACCCAGTTTCCACTACGAAAATCAGATATTCAGTGGATTTTTGTCTTTATTCAGATGAACCTCCTACTTTAAGTTTAGTTCTGCCAATTTTCGGAATTTCTCTGTTTCTTCTACAGAAAACAGTGTCACTGAGGCACCCCAGCAACATTTCACAATACTAATTATCTACACAACAGAAGTTACCACTCCAACAGGTCATTGTGCAACCAGTGGCAGTCTGTGGACTTCCTGAATATGGATATGAGCATAATGGGTTTCATTTTTAAACCTAAGTACTAGGAAACACAGCCTTTTTTACTTTGCAATATGAGCAGGTTATTTTAGTACATATTTAAACATATTGTCAGATAATGTATATTTTCTGCTTCACCGTTTTGAAAGTCTTCTCATAGTAGAGGTATCGCTTTAAAACTAGAAGCAAAATTTTTAAAGCGGAGAAAAGCGGGAAACATGTGAACCAGAACACGTACCAAGAGCTGACTGTAAAGGCAAACAAATTTCCAGTATACGACCAAGATCAGCAACTACTGTTGTGCATGTAAAACTGCAGGCTTTCCATTTAGTGAGGTCTGAAAGCCTGGCCAAAGTTCACTCTGAAGTAATGCATCTGACTTGTGCTACCTGTGTGGGGCAGGTCAGTCATCTACACATCATCTAGCAGAGGCTGAGAGGAGGATGGCACTTCAAAGAACTCCAAACTTCAAAGAACTCATCACCTCAGCGGAGAAGTCTGTCCTCCTCCATATTTCCCCATAATTTCAAAGGGGTGAGAACAAAAACAAGTTTCCAACTTCAAAAAAAATAATTTAGTAGTTGTAGATTTGTGAATAAGTTGGTTTCTGACTTGGTTAAGTATTGGTTGGGCGTCAGTGGTGCCTTGGTGTTAAATTGAGCAGCCAGTCCAGAGACAGATCAACTTTATTAATCCCCAGGGGTAAATTCAATGGGATTCAATTCAGCCACTCAGAAAATACAATGTTACCGGATTGAGCCCCTCCTCCCCTCCTTCAACCTTCTGCGAAGCGTGGGCAGGGGTAGGTATACTGAGGTTTGTTGTAAGCAGAACCTCCGCAGGGCCATCGTGCTGAGGGAGTCCCCTGAGGCCCCATTTACCCCCCTTCACACTTACCTGACTTAATACATGCATGAGAGAGATGACTGTAGGTTTCGTGACACTCAGAGCTGGAGGCCATGAGCCTGCAGCTGTCATGCACCTGAAGAAAAATAACGTGCATCTTGGGGAACTGTTGTAAAACACCCCAGTGTTGGCAAATGTCCGCGTTGACTCAGTGCCATCAGGCTGCCGGGCTATGCAAATGCGTATATTCCAGGAGTCAGTCATGCTAGCAGAGGATGATACAAGTCTGTCACGAGTTGACTCTGTGAAGTCCGCGTCAAACCCACAAATCCCAAGTCTGCAGACAAATGACCCCACAACATGACTCATTTACGGTTTCCCTGGCAATTAGAAACAAGCAGTATTGGCAAAATACCTCAGTTTGGTTTAGTTTAAGAGGTGAAGCTTAACTTCACCTGACAAACTGCACCCAATTTAAATACCTTTACTTTCCAAGACAAAAAGCAAGGTATTAAGGATTTCTATGGAGAGAAAATGAGAAAACAATATGGCAATTACTGTTATTAAGTCTTATTTAATCAGAGAAGGAGATGAGATCATGTTTGTGTTTTGTATTTTTTTTAATCCAAAGCTGAAGCAGACAAAAGTACAGCGTGTGGAGCTGAAGAGACTGACAGAAAAAAAAAACAAAAAAAGACATATCTGTGCTTCCACAAAAAAAATGTGTTGAGGGGGACAAAAAAAAAAAAAAAAAAAAAAAAAGGAACAACATTACAAACATTCAATGAACAGTTTACAGTGACAGATTTGTAGGTGCAACAGGTAATGTGAATGTGACATTACAAAGTGAACAATCATTCCCCATGATCCCACGTAAGCGGAGAAGCCTCCTGCTGAGGAGGGGTCAACCATCACACCCTCTGAATGTGATGACTGCTTGCTGGTGTATGTCAGATTCTGCTCTAATCTAAAAGAGCAGCTCCTAAGTACTTTTATACTTCCTCTTAATCCCCCAGGAAGTACGGAGGTGCTGTTGAAATCCGGGAGCGTCGACACTGACTGGGAACATTATATTTTAGATATAGACTTCAGGTGCTTGGCCCGTCTGTCAGTCCGTCCATGTATTCCCTGGAGGGTGCTACTGCTTACATGAACATACAAACACTCCCTATCGCTGCTGGACATCTCTCCAACACGTATGCAAACAGAAATCAACAAAACAGAAATGTCCTAGCAGTACTTCAAGCTGACAAACACATCTGCATAGCATTAACCTGAAATATATTGTGACAATGTTATAAATTCTGAAGCATAACATTGATAAAAGCCTGAACCAAATGGTAGGTAGGGGTTAAAAGTCTTTTGCTGCTTTAGCAACACTCAATAAGGCCTATACTAAAATCCATGAAAAAATACAGTATCATTTGGCTCCTACTCTCCCATGAGCTACATGCAGGAGAAAGGGGAGCCAGTTTCTGCCTTTGGCTTCCTTCTCTGCCCTAAAACTGTACCTGAAACAAGCATAGATTAAGGTAGGAGAGAAGGGCCGCAAATGAGGTGCTCAGTCAGAATGGCACATGGCCCTTGTGAGTGCATAGGCCTCTGTTCAACATTCACTTAGACACACTGAACCTGACAGACGCCCCTGTCCCAGTCCCAGAAACGAGCCACTGTTTCCAGCTGATTCCAACAGTCGGGGACAGAGTCCTTACATTCCACTTGTCAGTTCAAAATACATCTGCTTAACTTTGCATGTAGGTTTAAAAAAATAAAAAATAAAAACTTCCCTTGTTTTTATTTTTGGGATTTAGCCATTTGATTTAACATTCATGGGTTTAGGGGTTAGCGCTAATAGTGGGGCTGCAGGATGAAAGACAGCTACTGCTAATGCTAAGGCTTCATGTTCTAATCCATCATTTAAGCCCCTCTGAGAACACAACCTGATATTTGGAAAAGGAGAGGAGAGAGATCTTGTCCATTCACTCTGCTCTCCTTTGCTATAATTTATAATCTCTTTACGGGTGTATAAACACAGATTAACATCCTCTCTGCCATAGCACAGCGGTTGGGTTGTTAAAATGGTAGAGTAATAAAAACAAACACTCCTACAAAATGTTAGAATTTGCCATGAAAAACAAAAACAGAGAAAATCCATGCAACGTGACTCACAAGTCGACAAATTATTGCTTCCTTTTTACAACCTGTGTTTGTGTGTGCATGCATGCGTGTGTCTTTCAGTGGGCAGCCGGCTGTGCCTTTGCTGTGGCGTCACTGGCTTTCTTTCTCCGTTTTGAGAGCAGTGGATTAGTTGAGTCCTCAATGGTCTTGATCTTGATTTGCTCGTAGTCTACGCGCATCGTTGCCAAGGCACTGGTCATTTCCTCCTGAAAAGTGAAGTGAGCATGTTCAGTAGAGGACTTGATGTGTACCTTTACCCACATTCTGAGCCTGCATCTACCCACTGCATGATTCTGAGAACGGCTGTAAAGTCAGGAGGAGGCTGAGGTGGACCTGATCAGTGTTTGGACATTTAGACAGGCATGTGTTTACTTCAGGGACATCCGTATGACAGAAAATCACAGGACATTATGCAACCACATCAGCCTCTGAAAGGGTTGGGTTGCTTTTGTACTGGTTGTACCACCTCAAACCCCACCCAAAATTTTTTTTATCCATATCCATTTACATGTATGCCATATTTACAATATTTCCCCTGCTTTCTTCACCATCACACTTTGATCACCAGTGTATTAGGCAGTGAGCCGTGCACCAGTGGTTTACATGGTTAATTTTTGAAAAGCCCGACCAAAAAAGATGGTGCAGTTTGCTCAAAGCTGTGCTAATTATTAATATATTGTTCTCTGACCTTGTCATGTGTATCACCATGTCGAAATGCAAGTGGTTGGACTATTAGACTGTTTGTCAACATGGGCAACATTGGGTTTTTTTTTTTTTTTAAACACACTCTGTTCCTCCATTTCTGCCTCATACACTGTTGATCACAGAGAAGTGCTCTAAACAAAATACTGCATCTCCAAAAAAAAAAAAAAGGCCTTCTGCCACCTGTATAGTTATGTTACTGTGGTGCCTCAGTACATTATTGGATATAAAAAAGTTAACCGAACAAGGAATTGTTTCATGAGACAGACTCATAGCTGTTCTGTGACTCTGGCGGTTCTGAATAAAGTGATAAAATGGCATCAGCTCCACTCAGCGTAATATGAATGAGGTTTAGCAGAATCTGTAACACTCAGTTTTTAAAGACAAATTTCATGATAGTTTCTCACCTAAAATAATGTACTACAAAACCATAATAGTGGTGGGAGGTTCAAACAGATTTTCAAACAGGAAGCAGCAGGATGACACATTTTCACCGACAGAATGCGGATTTTTTACACATTTGTAGAATTTGATGTGAAGCATCACCAGGATTGATGTATTTCACTGCAAATGAGTCATATGATCCTGCTTCCAACTCAAAAAACATGTTATAGGTTAATATAACTTTAGTCTTAAACTGAGAGACACCCTGTAATTCAGACAATGTGGAACAATTGGCAGAGACCAAAACTGCCAGTTAGAGTCACACTGACAATTATATGATTTATTTACTGCCTTTTTTCATTCAGGTATCTATCAGTACTGACTTATTTTGAGTTAAAACACTGTTAATGATGCAAAGGATGAAAATAATTATCAACAGAAACTGAAAGCAGCTGTCTAACCTTGACGTCCTCCCATGTGTCCTTCTCCTCCTTTAGGACCCGGCTGGTGTGAAGTGGGGTCTGGGGGACCTCCATTGATTGCTTTGGGGACACAAAGAAACACAAATCTCACTTTCACAAAAGAATGGCAACCAGTTTATTCTGAGAAAGTGAATTACAAACACACACACCCTATCACACACACACACACAGACCACAGTATAAGCTTACATTGATCCACGGATGATTCATGAACTCTGTGATGGTCATCCTTTGGGTTGGCTCAGTCTTGAGGAGGGTCCTAATGAGTTGTTTGGCTGCAAATATATAATGTAGGTCAGATGTTAAATAAGCTGGGCTATAATAGAAAAATGATAGCATAACCCCCTGCTGACAGTCATATGCTATTGGATTAAGGACAAACAAAAATATCACAAAGGATTACAGCTATTCATTTAGATTCAGCCAACACTGAAAAAAACAAGAACTGATTAAAACCACTTAATCGCATTAGTTTCATTTGTTTTGAATGCAGCTCATGCTCATCTGTACCTGTTTCAATTGTTATTCAAATGTCAAATAATTCTCATGTTACCTACCTAAAAAGTGAAAATAAATTACAACTCAGAGTGATCTCTGATTCTATTAACAGGCTCACCTTCTTCTGATACTTCAGACCATTCTGGGTTGGGAAACTCGTACTGGCCCATTCGGATCCTCTTCTTCATCCCAGGAGAGATGGCTAGACCATGGTTAGAGTAAAAAGGAGGGTACCCACACAACCTAGCAAAGGTGTGACACAGCTGTATTAGAGAAAAGCCCACATGTAATGAAGGTATTGAAATGACTACACAATGACTAACTTACAAGATATACATAATGACACCCAAAGACCACATGTCACATGACTTGTCATATTTCTCAGGGCCCAGGACCTCTGGAGCTGCAGAGAGAAGCAAAAATGCAGAAAGGACAATAAATGATTTGAGAAAAGGTGTCATCTTATGTGTTATTCTAAACTGAAGGAGAAACCAGTGTGGGAACAAAAAAAAAATGTGCACAGAAAACAATTCCTTACCAACATAGTAGGGTGTATAGCAGGGAGTAGCTAAAGAGTTGTGCGAGGTGGTCTCCTTGGCAAAGCCGAAGTCTGTGAGTTTGAGCAGGGCACTGGGCCTCTTGGAAGAATACAGTAAATTCTCTGGCTGCAGGGTATATTCAGAAAATCAACCAGAACAAACAGAACAGTAGAAAGTTAAATGTCAAGGAAGTCATCTTTAAAACCTTAGTTAATGAGGTACTCCAGAATGATTCTTATTAATGATAGAAGGTTATGGCACAAACCTTGACGTCTCTGTGCGCAATGTTGACAGCATGCAGGAATTGTATGGCCTCTCCTATGCTTTTCATGATGTCAGATGCCTCTGAGTTAGGGTGAAGAAACAAAGATTATAACTTGTGATTCAAGGGGGTATACACACCAACCATAGATTTAATCATTGTCTCAATAGTGTGAGAATAATGTGCTTCTTTCACTGGAGTTTGGGTGACATATTTCTGCCTCGATTTCTCACATTTTATGCACAGGCGAGAATTTTGTGCAGTTTCGTAATAGGTATGAAAACAGTGGATGTCCAACAGTCACAGCTCTGCATCTCGATGTTTTCAGCTCTGCATGTTTCTCAATAGTTTCAGAGTGTTGCATTCTTTTTTACTTTCCTTATCTATCCTGTCTATCGCGCTTAGCTTACCCATTAAAACACAGTTCATGTCTAAATACAACATTTGGAGCCATCTGTCTACTGCAGAAATCCTGATATAATGCAGTTGTTGGAGTATTTTCCACTGCTTTGATTGCAGCTCAGCTAATCACAGTCAAGAAATACAATTACACATTTTACAAGTTGAAACGAAAGAGAGGTGTATATGTTTTAAGACAATACATGCTTGTTACCTCGCTCTGTGAAGGCCTGGTCTCCTCGGTCCTGGATTCGACTAAAAAGCTCACCACCATCCATACTGCAAAAAAATAAAATCACACAAATGTCAGAATTTATGTTGTAATAACTGCAAAACGACCGCACATGCTCATGTCCTAGATCAGGTAATAGATCTATTTTCACACTCCAGTCTGGAAAACTAAAATCTGGAACATCTCAATGGCGACAGAAGTACATGCAAGGGCAGTGTGTATATGTGGGAAAGAAGCAATATCAAAGTAGGAACAAGAGTACATAAGATTTGTACAGATGCATCATTTTCTTGTATTTATGCAGCGTGTCTCTACATTTATTTTTAAGGAAATGGGCAGTATCTGTGTTCTTGAGTCATCTTCGCCTGTAATACAAATATCACGACATCTATTGAAATCAGAGACGACAGACCTACCAATAACCTGTTAACAGTGAAGTAACAGGTACAAACCTTTTGTAGTAGCTTGGTCAGTAGGAAGTAACACTAAATTATGAAAGGCCTTGTCTCTTAATCACCTTAAAGCCTATTAAGTTAATTTACAAAAAGCTATGACGGGCACAAAAATTCATTATAGTTAGGATTGGGACACACCTTTAATTTAGGTATGACCTGTATTACAAACATTAAAAACTCAACTTTGGTGCCATTTTACATTTTAACAGAAGAAAACAAACATCATACATACAAACATCATGGACAACTTCTAACAAAAGCATCTTCTAATTTGATGAATACTGATCTAATACTTCTTAACTACTTATATATCAAAGGTAATGACTGAACATGACTTCATTTTCACTAAATTCTTAATGGTTAGGTTCAGAATAAAATAAGTTGAGCATATTGGCACTGTTGTGGTCTACTGGATTTGCTACTGCAAAACGGTATGTTAGCTATTTTTCAGACATTAAATATTAAAATGGTATAGTTCTAATTGAAAACATAATACAAAGTTTATTTTTCACTGATGGAAATGTAAACAGTTTTCAATGCTGGTGTGCAGAGGTGTCCTTTGGTTCCCCTCAGTCATAGCCAGACCACTACACATGTTTTGCTTCACAAGTATCCTTGTGTCAGAGTTAACGAGTTTGAATTTTTTTTATGCTCTTATATTTTCCTAAATTGTAAATATTTTCCAGGATATGTTGGCTTTTATCAGTTGTTTTTGTTAATATTTTACAGGTGTTGGTGAATCTGATTTTAATTAGTAAAATGGATCAGTAAAATCCAATTCAACTCACATAATGATGAGTTTCATTTAATCCATTTGCTTACTATGAGTGTGACTGAGTTTCAGGTCATATCATCACACCAATTTTGACAGCAACTGATACTTCATGCATGCATGTGTTAACGGCAGAAGCTCCCACAGGCCTGGAGCTTTGCTAAACCACAACACGCTTTGAACTTCTCAAAATCAATCATTCACATCGGACAGTAGCTCAACACATTTTGTATAATATTAAAACATCTGCATGGTGAGAAACCTTCAACGGTGGAGTGTGAGCTGTCAGCAGAAAAGATACTTATGGGTGAACCAAGAAATTCATCTTGCACCATCACCAACACCCTCACACATCTTCACTCTACAATCTCACGTCATGTACACCTCAAAGACTGAAAATGACACTGACAGTCAAATGACAGCAAGAAAGGAGGCTATTCAGCAAAATAAAAATATAAAAATATCAACAATAAATTTAAATAACTACAAAGAAAAAATACTTTCTACCCAAGGAGAATTATTACAGCCTGTTATAAAGTTATGATTTGTAATGCTA
The DNA here is from genome assembly GCA_037367365.1 of Apogon talboti. NCBI lineage: Eukaryota > Metazoa > Chordata > Actinopteri > Kurtiformes > Apogonidae > Apogon > Apogon talboti. Next base: position 21,368,814 of record JAPQRQ010000022.1, read on the forward strand.
ACATTAACAACTATGAAACTGTGTGGAGTTCCCATGGGGTACACGTCTTGTGTGCCCCATTGAATGTTAATTTGGACCAGATATCTATAAGTCAACATGTTTTTAAACATTTTTTTATGTCCATTTGGATTATGGCATCAGTTAAAAATAATTTTCCAAGTCAAGTAAATTTAAGCTTGTAAAGAGGAAAAAGTACCATTTGGCCTTGTGTGGAAAAAGCAGGTACTTAAGTGTCTTTCACTTCATTCTTTAAGAATAAGCGAAAGGTATTAAAAATGTTTTTTTTTTTTTTTTTTAAAAAGGGAAGAAAATCATGACAAGTCTGATCATGTTGAGAACTGCAGATGTGTTCGGCAGTTTCAGGCAGCAGGCAAAGGAGAAAAGGAAAAATATGACTTGAGTTGTGTTTTAAAATAAAGTGCCTTTCTTGACAAATGTGATTTTGTCATTTGTAATTAATTGCACTATTCTAACTGGGTCAAAACCTATGCCTCTCAGCAGTGACCGCTCTATGTATTTTTTAAATAAAGTCCAGAGGGGCAGCAAAGCAGAAGGAGCAGGTTTTTGCCCCTTTGTGCATCTATGTCTTTGGACTAAATCCAAAATTCATCACATTACAATCAACAAAAACAGTTATGCAACTGAAAAAGTCCACAGCAGTGAACAATCAAAAACACTATCACCACAATTCAATATTCAGCCTTACTATTCATCCTATTTATTGCAGATTATGCATATTGAAGATAGCATTATAGCGTATCCTTACTTGAGTGTGCAGGTCCTCACACCATCCTGTACCTTAAAGGGCCAAACACTTGTAGTGGTTTAACTGTTCACCTTGCTGTAATGATGTACAACTTTACCCCAGAACTAGTTTAGATCATAACTACACACCCACGATAACTTTAACACAGTTCTGATAGTGGGTAAAAGGTGTCCAAATACCTATCCTCACACTGTCCTATCTCATAAGACCACTCTGTCTGCCCTCAGTTGAAAATGGGACAAAGTATCTGCTGTTGTGTTACTGTCAATATTAATAATGCATCTATGTCTGGAGCTGACTGGATCAGTAGGAATGGTGCTCACCTCCATGGTGATCAGATCATTCACTTTATGGCTGTAATCAGCTCATTATTTACTACTATACTGAAATTTGTGCCAGTACCTGAGTGCTAATACATTATTAATGGAGCTGCTAATGACGCTGTACACAATTACAGATGATAAGTATAATGTAGCCTACATACTGACCATGGTCAGCAGTTCAACAGCAGACACCAATATCCCAACTTAAAAGGTAAAAAGCTGATAGGATAGCACTATTTTAGCATTACAAACTATGACCTTTAACCAGAAGGAGAATTGAGATGCTGCTTTTCAACTTGAGGTTAAGTTTCTCTTTAAAGAGCAGAACATAGGTTACCATAAGGACTAAAACTTGCAGTGTCAGAGGGAGGGCTGACAATAGTTAACAACTTTATGTCCTAATGTTACATTCGAGGAAGCAGTTTGGTTTAGTCAGAACTATTTGTATTTCATGCTAAGATGAAGGAAATTACTCATATATAGCCACGTTTTTGCATGTGAGTGGGTGTAGGAGGATGGGTCCACTACCTTCACACTACAAGGGTAACCACAGACCTATGGTGCACGTGATAACATGGTGGTTAAAGTGCTGTGTGTGGAAATGCTAAGGTAAGACAAATGTTCATTTAAAGGAAACGGGTCCATTTCTACTAAGGTCACACTCAAATGATTTGCAATAATTAACCTGGAAGCAAAAGTGTGAATAATTGAATGGAAAGGTGCTCATCAATTCAGTTCCCCTCAGGGTGATGTAGGCCTAATGGGGGAGGGGTGGGGGGCACTATGTGAGTTAACCTGGTAAAACATGCTTGTTGTAGTTTATGAATGTAATGATGTGAGTTACGTTGATGAAAAGCTTGTAAAAGAGTATGATATCGCATCTGCTGTAATTACTCAGCCAGCACTGAATGAAGCATGAGTACTTTTAACACAAAGTATTCAGCACAAAGAATTTGCCTGTGTTTGCAAACAGAATTCTTCACATGTGTCCTTCCTCTGGACTCAGGAGATGTGAGAGGGTCTAGTAAAGGATAGACTGAATGGGGAGAGTGAGTGATGTAGCAAGAAAGAAGCCTATTCAATGTTATTATAGATGACAAAGACCATTAATGAAACTCATCAAGGGATTTACAGTATGGTGCAACAGAGACCAACTTCACCTCAACCTTGCAAAAACTGCGGAGGTGTGGACTTTCAAGACAACATGAACGTCCCCCACCTCTGAGGATGTAAGGGAGGACTCAGGGATAGGAAATGATGAACATTTCTGAGTTCCTGGGGGCACATGTCAACAACAAAGTGGACTGGTCAGAAACCACTCAGCCTTTTCACAAAGAACACCATGCTGTCGTTTATGAAGGACCTAGGGACGTTCACCGTATGCACTTGACTGGTAAAGTTGGTGAGGAAGTGGAAGCAGTGGAAATAGCAACAGAGTAGAAGATGAAAAAGTGATGCCAATTATGAATAATTAACAATCATCAGCACATAAATTATCAAGTCACAAGGTGCTGTGTGTTTAATAAGGCGATAGAAATTGTCCTGAGCTTACTTTGATTCCGCTCAGATTCTCTTCAACTCTAAGGCCAAACATTCTGGGGTTTTTTTCACCGAACCGTACCGCCTTCTGTCGCTTATCTGGGCCTGGGTTGTGGGGGCAGCAGCCTCAGCAAAGAAGCCCAGACAGCCCTCTCCCCAGCCACTTCCACCAGCTCTTCTGGGGGAATCCCAAGGCATTCCCAGGCCAGCTGAGAGATATAATCCCTCCAGTGTGTCCTGGATCGGGCCACGAGGTCTCCTCCCGCATGGACGTGCCCGAAACACCACCCCCCAGGGAGGCGTCCGGAGGGCATCCTCACTAGATGCCTGAACCATCTAAACTGGCTCTTTTCGCTGTGGAGGAGCAGCGGCTGTACTCTGAGTCCCTCCCAGGTGTCAGAGCTCCTCACCCTGTCTCTAAGGCTAGGCCCGGCCACCCTGTGAGGGAGACTCATTTCAGCTGCTTGTAGTCGCAACTTCACTGTTTCGGTCACTACCCAGGGCTCATGACCATAGCCGCAGCCGGGTAGTGGATGGGGTCGAGTTCAGTGGCGGGAGGATCTCATCTCTAGCTTTTGCGGATGATGTAGTCCTCTTAGCTTCATCAAGCAGCAACCTCAAGCTCTCGCTGGGGAGGTTCGCAGCAGAGTGTGAAGTGGCTGGGATGAAGATCAGCACCTCCTAGTCTGAGGCCATGATCCTCAGCTGGAAATGGGTAGAGTGATCACTCCGGGTCGGGGGGGGGGGGGCTACCCCAGGTGGAGGAGTTTATTTATCTCGGGAGCTTGTTCACGAGTGAGGGTAGAATAGAGCGGGAGATCGACAGACGGACCGGGATTCATACTGCAGTGATGCGGACGTTAAACCGGTCCGTTGTGGTGAAGAGGGAGTGAAGCCGAAAGGCGAAGCTCTCGATTTACCGGTCAATCTACGTTCCGACCCTCAACTGTGGTCATTTTTTTTTCCACAGGGGGAAAAAATAACTTCAGAACTGATGACTGAATAAAAAGATAACATTGACAGAATGTCCACGTTATATTCATGTGATGAAGCAGAGCAACAAAACACCACACACCAGCAGAAGTGAAAGTTAATTACTATGCTAACGGGATGGGATCTCTGAAAACGTTAGAGCAAATGTGTAGTTGGGCTCAATCTTAATAAAATGACCGAAGATTTGAAGTCTAAGAAACTACTATACATTCTCACCATAAAATATCTTTCAGAAAATATAAATTAGTTTTAAGTTTCCACATTGTTGCCTCACTCATACCAATGCAAAGTATCCAGCCATGAAGTAACACTATGCTTATTTTGTGTTGCTATGGCAATCCAGTAGTATATCTGCAGTTGAAATGAAGCATTCTGGTGCCAAAAATTATATTCAAATTGAGGAAAGTTAAATCCAGTTGAGATGATGTAGTGAGTGGGAAAAACAACAAAAAACTCACCTGGCACTGGACTCACAATGCTGGGACTTCTTTTTATTCAGTAAAATACAATACCAAATGAGTGACTTTTATTTGTTAACCAATTATTTGTTAAATCTCTTACCATTGAATTTATTCACACTTAATTTCTATTCATCAAGCATTTAGATACCTCCAAAATGTAACTTTTTTGTACTATATTAATGTTCGCATTTTCAGTGTTTGCCCTGACTTTTTTATGTGCACTTTGAAAATGGGAACAGAAATGGCTGAATGGTAACATATTGTTTTAATAAAAGGAAAAGTAAGTCATATTTTTGTTTACATGACCATTTAAATATTTCCGTCTACTGGTTGTGAGGTGTTTGGTAATTATTACCATTACTTAAAAGAAAGGTGTTAGAGGCGACTGCTGATGTTACCTTGCTAGCTGTGATACACATTCCAACATTCTGTCTCAGACTTGTCCCTGATGGGCATTTGGCATCAAAATCCATTTAATCACCAGTTTTGACATTGAAGGAGTCAGTTGTTATGACATGTTTTGGTCCTGAGGAGACGCCAGATTTCTTTTTTGGGTCTCAAGCTGACAGATTGTGTGAATCCCTAAACCTGTGAACTCTTCCATGCCATCTGACTCCACAGCAGCCAATACAACCACCATCTACTGATTGAGATTCACTGTCATATAGACTCACACCACTGACAATTCACATGAATACATAAGTAGATTATACACTGTATACACAACAGAACTCTAACATAAGTATCTACATAGATATGCAATGTTGTTTTTTCATTTTATTGCATTTTGTCTTATTATTCCTACTTCATTCTTATCACCTTTTGACAGATACCTTTAGTGTAGATACTAAATCTGTACTCAAAAACATGTCCAAAGTAGTGCTTAAAAAAAGAGAATCAGTTTATAAATAAGTAATTTTAATGTGCAAAGATATTTGTGGATATGTATGTGTATGGCACTTAGACTTACCACTCCATCACAATAAGTAAACACTTTTTGCTTTGATAGAGGTTCTCATAAACATCAATGATGCGCACAATGTTGGCACACGGCGACGCCCTCCAGTGGAGCTCCACTTCTCTACGGGCTTTGGTGCATTCTTGCAGTATCTGGAAAAAGGCAAAGTAGCATAGTGGGTGAGGATGACAGGTAAGAAAACTACCATTCATTTAAAAACAAGAAAAGATTATTATAGTACTGGCATAAAAAATAACAGGATAAAATCTAACAGAATTCATTTAGCCACTCAATATGCTGTGATGAATGAGAGCAGGTGGGATGTGAAATTAGGCCTTACATTGGATAACAACAAAAAACTAAAGGCCAAGGTATATCTAAAGAAAACCAAGGAGGCAGAAGTGAAATGCTGCCACCTGCTGGCACATTGTTAAATAGACGATGTATATAGTTGATCCCATTTCTACTCTGTGTGACTGGAGCACCCTCTTTTTGTGACACTGTGTTAATACACCTGAAGGTGGCTCATTTGTATCTTTATTTCAATGTTTATTAACTATATTTGATAACCTGGCGACAAATAATACCAGAATGTGCAACCCTTGAATAAAAATACAAATTAAACAGTCAGCTTAAGCCCTTTGATCATGTAATTACCAGTAAATTGAGTATACTTCTAAGTAATACATCACACTACACACTGCGTCACCGCCCCTTTGATTCTGGAACGCAGGTCCGCTGTGTAAAAGTACAGCTTGTCTCACCTCTGTTACTCCTTTACCTTGGCTGTGTAAAATTGGTCAATGGTGAAAAAAAGGTGAGATCACCGTCTCACCTTTTTTCCGGGATCTCTGTGTAAAAGTGGCTAAAGTCCTGTCATCAGAGCAGACTCATTTATGCACTTGTTAATTCTAAGAAATGTGGTGAATTAAGGGCACACACGATTTCACAAGTCATAAAATCCATCAAAGTAGAAAGAAATCTGAATTAAATGAATACTATGTTTATTTCCTACAGTACAACCACATGGCTAAAAAGTAATCACATCAAGCCTACACCAAATTCTTTAGAATAAGTCTCAGCACAGTGGCATTAGAAAATGTACACATTAATGGCCTTATATAAGTACATAAATGTCAAAGTGGTGAGATTGACTGAGAATGATGTTATTTGTTGCAACTGACTCAGCAAATACCATTAAGATTTTTAGACAAAACTAGTTCCCTCCCATCTAGAAATAAAACAGCTGTCGGGTCAACTATGTGCCTTCATATCCATCTACAACCGCAGCCTGAAAATACAGAGTAATCATCTTACTTTATCTCAAAAATGACAAAGTACAATGTATCCTGAAAAAAAAAATTCATTTTCTACATTTAATTTTACACATGGACTGTTTGTATAGTACGGTACGAAAAACAAAAAAGTCACAAAATTCTTCCTTTTACAAGGAAAAACAGCTTCCATAAACCAAAGTGGTAGTATTTAGTGTGACCTCCCTTTGCACTTAACATGTCTTCAGTCCTTTTGTTCAGACAATATGAGATTTATTGCGTTAATTTTCTGATGTTTTATACCAGGTTTTCTCAATACGTCTGCTTATGTTGCTTCTCGTCATGGGGACAGGAATCACACTAAATAGTAACCTTCAGGACCCATGGAGCTCAGTTTTTGTACGTCTGTGTGGCTGTGCACATATTTCACATTGTTTTTTGTATGTGAAGAAAACAGAATGAAAAATAAATGTGTACTCATTTCAACCATGCAAAAACCACAAACCAAGAGGTGGCCTAAGACTTTTGCACAGTACTATATATGATTTGATCTAGGGGCACAATTTTACTTTTTTAAACATGTCAACCCACAAAAAAGTCAGTAATTTAAGTCACACCAATTTAAATACATTAATTTCAATATATTTTACAGTGTTTGCTTCCGTTCTGTAATGGTATTTCTATTAACTAACCACTAGTATTTGTTAACAGGTTTAATTACATGACAAGGGGCACCATATCACTAGTAAATCCTTTAAAGTCTTTGAGAATTAATGGAAGGAATTCAGGCTTGAAGCTTTGACAATGAGCCATCGTCTGTCTTATTGTGTGTTACATTCCATCTCTGCCCACAGACACAACACAACAGTGGGCTTCGTTCCAGGGGGCAAGAGGAGCTGGGAGTATCCAGACTGCTGCCTGTTTCAGCACATAAGACTGTCAGCATGTTTACATGCACACAAACAACCAGGTAAATCAGTGAGAGCTGGTTGTGCAGTAAATCACACCAGTAAACCGTTTACTAAAAACCTCCCTGTGTACTGTATAGGTAGCTGGGTAAAAGGTTCTCCATCATCTGCAAATTTACTTTGAAAACACCACATATTTAACCAGGCTGTATTTCTCTTTGACAGGACAGGTTCTATAATGAAAGCAAACAGTGGGAATGTTTAGGAAGTTTAAAGCCAGTAACTTTGAGTCTGTTGCACTCAGACTTTGGACAAAACTAAGTTCAAGGATAGTGTTGTGTACGGTCCTTTAGTTCTGTGGCTCTTATCTTAGCGATACTTACTCCTCCTGGACTCATGATTCTCTCTCATCTTCCTTCTACATAGATGCATGATTAATAAGAAATCAGGTGACATGACCAAGCCAGCTGCATCCTGGCTGTGCACATGAACACACACACAGTTCCAACCTCACTCTGGTATTTCACTTTCACTGTTCAATTAGGACACATGAACTTACCAACCCTCACAGAAAATAGATATTACCTAGGCCAACCACACTATAAAAGCTTCACATTCTGTGGTAATATTTGTATGTTCCTATGTATATTTCAATTAAAAGAATAAGGCTGTTATTTGTTACATTACAGTTAAATCAATTAAACCAAAGTGAGAAAAAGGTCATGTCTGCTAAAAACAAACAGTGACCACTGTTTGACTAAAAACAGGCCAGTTACATAGGAATATACTCCATTTGCGCTGATCTTACTGGTAAAACCAGTTGGATTAATATTTATGAATACTAGCATGTCCAACAAACAGGTTTTTAATTACGAAGGCCACTTGAGGACCCAGTAGGGCTATATTTGTCTCTACTGTATCTCAACACTCGATATACAGCACAGTTCAACCACCCTTTAGGACAGAGCAAACATGGGTGGGTCATACATACTGCGTCACACTACACGTCACCAAACACCAAACCACCCACAAGGACACATTTCAGTGGAGACAAACACTCTAGGTAGGTTCCACCCTCTAATGAAATTGACAACATTCATTGTTATGAACTGCAGACGGTTAAAAAAAGAAAAAAAAAAAGCAGACCTGCGATGAATATTTTCTGCATCTAAAATATCAAAAATCCCAAATTATCATCACACCAGGACAAGGAAAAAAGAAAACTTTATGAACTTCTCTATAAACACAAAAGCAACAACCTTACCACATAATCAGTGGTGTTAGAGGTACAAAACTATCACTGATATTACTTGTTCTGTCCTCATTGTGAAATTCCTGAGTCATGTCAACAAACTGTGACATCATGGATGGACATGGTGGAAATGTGCTTTAACTGAATGGGTAACTGACTTGAGTAGTTGCAGAAATGCATTTACCCCTGTCTTTTCATTTCCATACAAGTTCTTGAATGGAATAATAATGTTCAGGGGGCAGCACAGGAAATGATGATTAATTTGCTTTTAAACGTTAGAGACCCTTCTACATCACAGAGAAGTGTAAAAATGATACTACAGACAATTACAACAAACCATTGTAAATGCTAGAGCGGTCATCTTTAGACCAAATAATCTGGCCTTAACCCCAAACATGTTCTGTTCATTGGGTTTCGCAGTCAAGACCACAGATGCCATGCAATGTAAGAAAAAGCACCCCAGAATTTAGTCTTCATGTTGTTTATCATTGAATATAAACACTCATACATCTGACCTTCTAAATCACCCTCCAAACTGTAGACCTAAGCTTTTCTGGATTTACACAGCAATACAAAGGACAGTAATATAAAAGTACTTCAAAAGAGTTATCAGTGATGGTCAACTGCCAAGGAGGAACTAAAACATGGCTAGGCATGTGCATATGTACTGGAAAAAAGAACCATGCCTTCAAACTAATTTTAGTGCCTCTAAATATAACAGACTTCCCTCTACAAACAAAAGCTTCATCTCATCTTCTTAACACATGCGCACTAGCATATGCAGAGGAG
>JAPQRQ010000022.1:21417448-21427692 GCA_037367365.1 Apogon talboti
AGGAGAGGAGAGGAGAGGAGAGGAGAGGAGAGGAGAGGAGAGGAGAGGAGAGGAGAGGAGAGGAGAGGAGAGGAGGATAAGTAGTTACGTCAATAGAAGTCAGTGTGCTAAAGGGAATGCAGGTACGTAGGTGTTTCGGACCATATGGGCAGAAGGTGACTGGGTTGATGTCTAATGGGATTGATCTAATCTCCTTTCACATACATGGCTACAGAGAGGAAAGGAAGACCTTATGCAAGAACATCATCACATTCACATCATAACTTACTCATATGTCTTTTTAGTACAGCTGGTTTGTGCGAGTGTGCTGTGTTATATTTAAGATTCAAGAGGTTTTACTGTCACATGCAGCAGGATAAAACACAGCACTTACACCGTTCAATGAAATTCTTGTTTGGTATTCCTCCTTCCACAACATAATAAAATAGAAAAAAAACCAAACTAGAATAGAATAAGTATATTTACAATCAAAAAGTCAGCGTATATGAGATAAGATAAGACATTCCTTTATTAGTCCTACAAGGGGAAATTCCTTTTTTTTCTTTTTCTATTTTTATTACCTATTAAGAGTGACTGGGAAAAGAAGGCATGTACAGGAAGGTATTCTATTTAAGTCACATGCTACGTCACATTGTTCCTGTATGTAAACAGCAGTAGCTGAGGAAGAAAGTGTCCTGTGTTTATATTGTTTATTGCACATTTATATTCTATCTTATTGCATGTATGAACAATGCTTAGAAAATACTCATAACTTCAAAACACTGTGTAAATGACCCTCAAAAATATGAAGAACGACACCATCATAGTGTGACTATCATAGTATAGTAATGGGAAGTATTAACATACGAAATCATTTAGTGAACAGTTACACAATTACACATTAATCTCACAAAAGGTCTGATGAATGACAAAAGCTTTTCCTAAATCAGCCCTATGCGGTACAAGTGGGAGAAGTTCATGCATGTCGAAAAGAGAGATAAAAAGATAATATGAAAATCTGTTGTTTTTCATTGACACCTCTTTGTTACGTGATTTCTGAAGAACTATCACTTATATAATAGGTTACGGGTGCAAATAAAAACAAGCCCAAAGACAACACAATAGGCCCAGATGTATCAGCTCAGAGCTATATTTAAATATTAAGGTCATCATTACAGAGCCGTGTCTCATCTTGCCTTCCTGCTTGTTTAACCTGATCTCACAGTCAATTTGCATACACATGTTTTATGAGGCCACAGTGACCTACGGTAGATGGTGGAAAGACTGAGCCTAACCCAACACGCGGCTGATGAGAAACTATGATATCAATTTTACCATGAAGCATCATCTTCATTCTTTAAATGTCAGCTGCCATTAAAGGCTCAGATTTTCCTTTGCATGGCCGACCACGTTCTCACTAAAGAATTACCTTTGTCGTCTTGGACAGAAGTGATGTTGCTTAACCGGTTCCCACCCCCCCTCCTGCTGTTGCGTGTATACACTACCTGACTTTTTCTTCCCTCAGGGCACCTTCCTGCGAGAGTAAACATCTATGAATCATCAGTGTTACCAGCGGACAAGAGTCTGTGCTCATTTAAAACTGCTACCATCTCCTTTTTCCCCTCTCCGGCTTCAGTCAGTATTACTGGTAATGTCATGGATCTGTTGTTATCCGCAAATAGGGGACAAAGGGCAGACCATGTGGACACTAAAAATACGGGAACTCACAAGGAAGTGCAAAGTACTTAGAAGAAGAATACATGCTAAAATGATCTCAGTTATAAGGTTACTCTCTGAATGTGAATGTAAATGTGTTTCCCAGAGTTCCACACTATAGTGAAAAGTTGGAACACTTGAGCTCACTTCCAAGCAACAGGTGAAACAGGTGTGTAGTGACATCACACTCCACCTACAAACCCGCTTCACGTGTCACAACAGCGCAGATACAGCTGTAAATGAAGGATGATGTCAAGATGTGTCAACGTTTAGCCACTGACTCACAGTAAACAACCGATACTGATCATTAATTTTATGATCGGCAGCTGTATCTATCCCACAGACAGATTTATAACAGCTCCACTTGGATATGTGTCTTAGATCTTATATGTGTTACAAATGACGCCCGTATGTGTCTGACTTGGCACTTCTGGATATCATATGACCCAGATGATCGTCCACTGGCATCTGTTACAGTCTTTGTTGCCTGGTTCTTTATTTTTCATGACTTTCATGGAAGCGCACAATGACAGAGTAGTGTCAGTATCAAACACTGCCTTTAAGTTTTATCGCAGGTTACCGACTCATCATTGCCCCAGTGTGCACTTCGTCTGGTAACCCAATCACCCACTGTAATCCAACTCACTTTAAGGTGATTCACCAGCGTACAGAACCATGGGCCGTCTAGAGACACTGTTTCATAACAGGCCCCAGGTATTGGATGACAAAAACATGGGTTACCGTTGGTTACCCGAGGGTCAGGTTAAGCAAGAAATTACTTTTCATCTGAGCCCGAGTTTCTCTTCATCTATTGTGTCATCCGTGCTCCTCAGGGATCAGATATTTTCTCGGAAGTTCATGTAAATTTAGATAAAAATCTTCTCATGGTCCAAGGACAAAAGCCTGTCCAGCTCTCTGCAACGTTCAACTCAACTCATCTTGGCTTATGTTTACACTATGTTGCACATTAAATATGAAAATCACCTCTGTAATCTTAGTAACAGCTGATCATTACCTTTATGTATATTATTTTTACATTAAATAATTGTCTGGATTGGAAACTGCATTATGCAAGTTTTTTAAGATATATTGTTGTAATTTATTTGTTGACGGAATGTCCTCTGCAGTTTTTTTTTTTTTAGGTAAAGGTGTGAAACTCTTGTCTCCTACAGCGAATAAAAATACATTGTTGAGTCTTTAGTAGTTAAAGCAGAAAACACCCAAGCACAGCACAAATCATTTAATAATCATTTTTATTTTCTTTAAAAAAAGAAACTATCACAACTTCATTTGGTTACTGTACAGTTTCTCTTTTCATAGTCACTCGGTCTGATAACAGGTTGGATTTCATGCTGGAACACCAAACACCCTCCTACCAACGTGATCTCATGAATTAACGTAAATATACACGGCAGTTTTATTGGTGTGTTATATGTACACAGTTTAAGCTTTCTGCGTGGATGTGAAGGCCGCGTCACGTGACACGCACCGAGGCTCAGGGTGCCGCTTCTGGTTAGGGTTAGGAGGATCGCAAAACGGGGCAAATATTGACGTGATCACACGGCGTCCAATAACATGCCAAAACTCGCAAATGCGTACGTACAGCACACCAGAACGGCACTGAACTGGCGTGTCATACGTGATTTCATGAGATCAGGCTGCTCCTACTAACGCACACCAATAGTACAACATGACAGTATACAACTTTCTCTTTTTGCGCTTTTGCATTTTACATCCTCTGATATTCTGGAGTGAATTGCAATAGAAACCACTTCTATAAAAAATGGAGACAGAGTACAAATCCCTGACAGCTTCACTTAGAAAATGAGGGAAGAGAGAAAGAACTCTGAGCGGTGTGGTCCATACAACATGCACCTGATGTGTTTGTGTGTTCGTGTCTGTGTGCATTTGGACAGCACCATAATTCACTGTGTGTGAGTTTGATAGAGGTTTCCTGCCCTACATGAGAGAGTGAGAAAACGAGAGAGAGAGAGAGAGAGAGATGGTGGGGGAGGAGAGGGAATCTAGGTCAGACTGAGGAGCATGCAGACCCCCTTTGCAGCCGCACTCATAAATGCATTCTCTTGCTCTCAGTGGACAGAACTGCATGCATGTTCATCCATAGTCGGGACAGAGGACTGCGAGCGGATAAAAGCTACTATAGGATTAAGGGATGTATCAAGTATGTCTCCCTGAGAAACATTTCTTTCTTCTGTACCATAAAACTCCATCTCTTACACTGGCCAATCTCCTCCAAACCTCCCCCAGAGGAAAAAAAAAAACCAAACCAAACAGATCTTGGCTCATATTAAACATGTCGCCCTTCATATAATCCCATGATCTTTCTCACCTTGCACTTCTTCCATCAGGATTAATGCACCACTGCCAACTCTCACAGCTGCCTATTAGAGGCACAGGCAGGTAACATTCATACAAACTTTTACTTTCCAACTGCAACTTTCCTGGCAATCTCCCCGCAGGTGTGTATGTGCAATAACATGCAGCTCTGCATTTGTCGTTATTTGTATCAGTATTTGTGAGCCAGCCGTACACGGTGAACTCACTTTAACCGGCTTGTGACGTTCGTACCATGACACCTTGGTGACAGAGTTGGAGTAGAGCTACTGTCCTCCCCACCCCCACCCTCCTTTCACTTAAATGGAGAGCCGAGAAGGGGGTGGGTACTGTAATAGGTCGTCCTATACCCTCCCACAGTAGCACCACAAAGCTAAAGCACACACACATACTAATGTCACATATTGAGCTCACATGCAAGCACCAGGGATCAGGAAAAGTATAGAAAAAAAAAAATCGCAATTAGAAAAATTTTTTTTAGATTTATTGCTAAAAAATGTTTCCTAATTAAGCACTACATAATGCCAATCCTTCATTACCTGTGTAAAAGGCATTTGTGTTGTGTATCTGAGCGATAACGGTCAGTGTGTGCAGGGCCTGAACACTAGAGCAGGATTCTTTCTACAAAATCATGCGGGTTGAGCGAATCTTTTCTTGGTAGCTCTAACCTGATGAGAGTAATCTCTTTAGCCCTTTTCAAGTTTCACTCATATGAGTAGTCCCACAGTTAGGGCAGTGTCCTACGAGTGTTAAGAAAGGGTGTCAAGTGAGGCAAGTGACAGTGCAGGTGTGCTTGAGTGTGTCTGACTAAAAACACATCATTCACGTGAGAACACACGCAGGTTATAAACAGTTGCTCATTTACGAAGCTGTCCACTCACACAATGAAGTTCTTTTAAAAGCATTATCTAAATCAAACCTTATCAATGTGGCTGTATACAGAAAACTCCACAGCCGCTCATGAAAATCCTCTGTATAAAAACTTTTGAGTGTGTCTTTTATTGTCTCTCTTGGTTCACCTAATATCAAAAACAAGAAACTGGGGTGTCGACACCTCTCAGTAGAAAACAAATAAAAGAACAACCAAACAAGTTTTAAAACCTAGACTCCACTCTCTCTTGTACTCCTCCTGAGGAGTACAGAGGAGGACTGAGTGGGGCGAGAGAGGATATTAAAGGACTCTCTCCCTCTAAGAGACAAGTTTGGGTAGGACTGTGCGGAGAGGTATGGCCTCCCCTGAGTCTCCCATCATGTTGCTCCTCAGTTTGTTGTTGGCAGCTGTGGTTCCTAAGCCAGGCCCCCCTTTGGCCATGATCGAAGGGAAGGAGGTGCTGTGGTGCTCAGGGAGCCGCTTCACTGTGGCCCCTTGGCTCTTCTCTGCCCCGGGTAGGGGTTTAGGCATCCTGCGATACAGCCAAGGGTGTCTGAGGGCCTGGCTGGGGGTGAGGCGAGACGAAGGGTCCCAGTCCAAGCACTTCTTTATGAAGTCAGTAAAGGTGGGGTCCTCGCAGCCCTTAAGTGCAGCGCTCCACTCTTTGCTGCCTGGTGGACCTCTCATTTTGCCGCGGCGGGAGCGAGACCCTGTTAGCACAGTGGCCCCCGTGGGCAGCGTGTTGGCTCCACAGTAGCGGGGGTGACCCTTGGAGTTGATGAAGTTCTTTGCCCTTTTGGCCTGCTCCAGAACCTTTTGGGGAGGCATGCCCAGAAGCTCCATGACGCAGGCCAGCTGGTCACCCTCGTCCTCCCCGGGGAACAGGGGGTAGCCGGTCAGCAGCTCAGCCAGAATGCAGCCGAAGCTCCACATATCGATAGGCAGGCCGTAACGCGAGCCAAGGATCACCTCCGGAGCCCGATAGAAACGAGACTGGATGTAGGTGTACACGCGCTGGTGTTCAAAACAGCTTGAGCCAAAGTCAATCACCTGGAGAGACAGAAGAAGACAGAGTGTCAAAACAGGAACACCTCAAAATCTGCTTGCACTCAATGTGCATGTACTTCACATTTTACTTGTAGATAATGTTCCTGTTTTAGCCATTTCAATAGCTTTATATTTTCATTTACTTATAAACGGTCAGCTCAGAGCACTCCCAACTTCACATAAGCACACAAGTGAATGTAAACCTTAGATATTTAACCTTTAATGTTTCTATGGTTGAAATAATGGTTGGATGAATGAAAGCGGCGGGGGCCCTACCTTGATGCCGCTGCGTCCCTGCTGTTTGAGCAGGATGTTTTCCGGTTTGAGGTCACAGTGGATGATTCGGTGTCTGCTCAAGGCCTCGAGACACTGCAGGATGGAGTGGGCAAATTTCCTGACCAGTGGCAAACTGAAGCCCTGGAACTTGTTTCTTTTGATGAGCTCGTACAGGTTCATACTCAGCAGCTCGAATGTCATGCAGATGTGGTTGCGGAAGGTGAAGTTTTCGAGCATGTGCACAACATTCATGGTGCCGTTGCGATCCTGCTTGCGTAGATGCTCCAGGATGCGGATCTCCTCCTGCGCTTGGCGGTGGAAACGCTTTTCATTCCGTACCATTTTCAGAGCCAGGTGTTGTTGGAGCTTATGGTCGTATACTTTGGCTACCTGACCAAAGCTACCTTTACCAATGATCTGAAGAGGACAGAAGAGAGGAAGTTTTAAAGTGGGACAGTGAAAAACCTGAAACAACAATACTATTATATATACTATTCCAAACACCTGACTGGAAATGAGAAAAGTCCCCCCCAAAAAAATAAAATAAAATAAAAAACTAATAGTAAAAAAAAAAACAAACAAAGCTCTAACCTTTAGAAATTCATAGCGGTAGGCAAGGTGATCATGAGGAACATGTATGTATCCTCCCTGCTCATCATCGTAGCCACAGTTGTTGCTGCCTCCAACTACAGCAGGCCTTTTCTTGGCATTGGGTCCCACAAAGTAGATGTCTGGGAAGGTGTGGATCTCCGTCTGCTCCAGTGTGGTCAGTTGAGATCGGTACAGTCTCAGAGCCTGGTCAGGGGTGAGAGGGCCACACAGTTTGGAGCCGCTTCCACTGTGCTGACCAGAGGAGTCACTGGAGCCTTTACTGGATTCAGTGCTGTAGCAAAACCACAGAACAGAAATGTATACAAAGATAAAGACAAGGGTTACATGATGGGATTGATCACAGTTTGGATTTTTGGCCACCAATATTTTTTTTTAAATTTCTTTAATGCCTTTCTCACCTCTCTACACTATGCTCCTTGGACAGGCTGGAGACCAGGGCAGGTTTACTGGACGTCTGACCAATGGTCCCACTGTTCTGAGTGGTTGCCGAGGTTATGGCATTGATCTTCCGATTGTTACTCGAGTCTTCGTAAAGGTACTTGACCTTCAGTTGGCCACCTCGCACAGTTACCTGATCCCTCATTACGCCCTTGTTACTGACAGCCTGAGAGGAAAGAGAGACAACAGACACAAAGAAAACCGTTAGGAAATCCAGCTGTTAACACATTACTCTAGTTTATCTATTCTGTGAACAGCATGTACACAACGCACTTCTTATGTGTCCCATTAATGTGTTTAATAGAATTAAGAAAGAAAGTTTGTATGTAACACCACGTTTGTAACTACAGAACAGAGACACATGATGTATAACAGCTTTTAGCCTGTGAATAAAAACTCAAACAGAAAAACTAATAAGTGTTTTAAGCTCATTTTTGCAAACAAAGAAGACCAGTAATGGAACCATTGAAAAACTGGCAATGGAACGAAGGCCATTTGCATATAAACCCTTCACACTAAAGGTGGCTCTAGTGGAGCCAATTTGCATGTATGAGAAGAAAGTATCACATTTCATCCCATGAGCAATCCAACAATGTGTTACCAACAAGCAGAACCTGTTCAAATTTTACCAACAGCTAACTTTGAAGCCAATAGTGCTGTGCCATTAGCAGAAGTGGATAGAAGAGCGTCAACCAGCACAACTGGTTTACTCGACACGGGTCTGGAGCTAGGAAATTCAGTCACCCACCCCCACCCATAAAACATTCACAAAGACCTAAGTGCTTATTTGTACCTGTTAACAACAAGGTGTGTCTCTTACAACCTTTAACTTTTAAAAGTATAGCACGTCACCTAACAGTTGTACAAACCTTCTAAAACATGGTGTGCAGCTGTGGATTAATGTATATTTAGGATCTCCACAACACCAACAATCACATTAAAGGTGACAAAACCAAATTGGCTCTTAGGGACTTGAAAGGTTACACGAGTTAAAGGAAAACTCCAGAGTCTCGTTCTTGCCAGCCAGTAAACAGCTACATTTCGGCAACCCCAGGAATTCATTCCTTGTTTCTCTCAGTCTCTCCTTCACGTCTCTTTTTCTTACCAGCGGAAAGAACCTTCCACAAGATTATGGAGCACGAGGGAAATGACAGTCATTAAAGTTAGATTATACTTTTAAACTGTAGAGGCAGTGGGGCTATTAATATGACACGCTGACATACACTCAGCTTGAGCTTCCTATATACCTTATTTACTGTGTTGTCTTTCAAGGTGTCCGTTTTGCATATCCTAATGGCAGAGTGAGGGAGGGACGATCGACCCAAATGTTTTTTTCCCCTCTACCTAGACAGGAGAAAACTTGTTACACTGCTATGCTGCACTGTATGGTTTTGACTTCCACTTATACATACAGCTGAACAAGGCAGTGGATAAATCCAAACCTGCTGATAAAGACGAGGGAAAAAAAAAACACATTAAAAGTAGGTGTTGACATGTTTTACTGAAAGAGGATTCAACTTGGTGTGTGTTTGTGTTGTAAGCTTGAATCCTAAAATAGAGAAGGAATGCAGTGTGGGTTTCCATAGATGTAACCATATAGTCCTAACTTATTACAAAAGCCCTACTGCTGACCCAGTGTGCCATGCAGCTGGCGTCCCAAAGCTGTAGTACAAACACAGTGAATGTCATTGATTGAGCCCCCTGTGCCTACACACAGACACAAATACAGGGATAAAAATCAAAGCTACAGCATGTAGTGCTCCAGCAGTGATGGATCATTATTGATTTACTGGGCAGGGATTTTTCAAAGTGACCAGTGACTGAGTTGGAAACCAGAGAGCGTGAATTCTGTGTAACTAAGGTGATACTGAGGGTGGAGAGTCCTCTGTGCAAATCTGCATGGTGCAACAGATGGAGAAGAGCTAATCTCTTTGCTGTCAGACAAACACCTAAGTATGCTTCCCTTCTTCTCAGAAGTACACTCAGAGTTGCACAACCAACACAGACCTGTGTGACAAACTCACCTTGGCAAAATGTCATGCAGATGTCTATACTGATTTTGACAGAAACCACTGTCTCGTGTTAATTAAGATCACGTTACACAAGACAAATTGAACCTTCAATTAATAACATGTTTACCTCTAACCAAATTCTAGAATTTATTATCCAAATAGAACAGTACCTTGCCACAACACACTTAACTAGGGCAAACTGTCAGTCACATTCACTTGAGGATATTACCTCTGTTAGGGCTGCACTGAGCGTGACAGAAAACACAAAGGAAGAAGAGCAGGACTAGAATAGAAAACTAGGCCTAACCCTTGCCATGCACAGTGATGCTGGGTTACAAGAGAAAGAAAGGGAGGAGGGGGAGAATGTTGATTGGTGATTTTGTTTGTGGGTCACATTTTCAAGTCCAATAAATCTTTACAATATATCAAACCAGTCCTTTTGCTGGTGCGGGACAGTATGGAGTAGCATTGTCACTGTGTGTGCATTTTCTGCCAAAGATGGCATTTAGAGAAGAGGAAGGTACCACATTAGGCCTGTGGTGAGAAACACATTCCAGCCTGCTGCAATGTTTTACATATTGCTAAGCTTATTCTCTCTGAAACAAGTCTGAAGATCATTTCAGAAATAACTGAACTGCTGATCAGAAAACAGGTACCATACACATTGGTATGTGTAGGGCCACCTACTCCAGACTTTAATCTGCATATTAATAGAGATGGTTAATGATAACGCCACAAACATGCAACAATACGACACAGACCTGTTATACATAGTTGCATTTGGTTCTTCTGACATTTTTCCATGTAGGTTTAGCGCTGCTGCGATTAGTCAATGTACTCAACGTAACCAACCATGAAAATTCAATTTTTTTCGTTGACACGTCGTTTTACTATTGACCACCTATTTATTTTTGGTCTCCTGCTTGCTTTTAGCGCAA
>JAPQRQ010000022.1:21433321-21452905 GCA_037367365.1 Apogon talboti
ATGTCTGGAGACAGAGTGTGCTCCAGCACAGGATATGGGGCTTTACAGAATACGTGTGTGTGTGTGTGTGTGTGTGTATGTGTACCCTTACTGTGTGTTTGGGCATAGGGGGCAGCCCAGATGGACTGTTTGTATCAGCTTCGTCTTTAAGAATGTGGTCTGTCCTCATGTAAGAGTCGTAGAGACCATCACCATGGCGTGCTGTGGGAACAAAGATGAACAAATAAATTACCCTGATAATATTAAGCCATCAAATTGACAACACAGACACAATCCAGGATAAAGGGTGAAGATAACATTCAGAGTCCACAGAATGCAATCTAATCTTCTTCACAAAGACAAACAATGCCCCATTTGTTCAAACCAGGCAAAGGCTCATTGATTATTTCACCAGTAAGCCTGCCAATTCTAATATCTACCATGAGATTTAAACAAGCAGTTTGGTGAAGCTCACTGAGTCAGTAGCTCTAGCCTCAGCTAGGCAGCCTCACCAACAGAGCTCTCTTTAGACTGCGTGGGATGGATATTGTCTGGCACAACATCCTAACACACATTTACTGTGAAAAACCCATTATTAGCAGATGCACCATTGTGTCTATTGTGTCCAATACATTGTACCCAAGGCCAGGACTCCAACCTGACCAGCTTAGATAGGGCTTAGGGTCCCAGATCGCTAGCGCTGCAAGTGGTATTATTGGCCTAATGGGGGTAACAGATGCCTCTGTGACGACAGCATCTTTCCGTCTGCCCATCTGTCCATTCAGGCCGAGTCATGCACTGCACACACCAGGTGTGTTCAGAAATAGAGCTCATATAGAAGGATGTGGGTGCTTGTCATTCAACACTGCTGTGTGCGTGTGCTCACCTCAGTGGCACTGAGCCAAACAACAAATGTGAAATGATACACATAGAGGAGATAGGTGAAGACTGTAGGACGACTCCAGTTACTCAAATGACAAACCCCATCGACCGGCTGTTCATCTCAACGGTCATTTAGCTTGCACAAAAGTTGCTGCTTAGGTAGAGGCAACTTGCCAGTATTAATCTCTGGTATCTTGAAATGAGGCAGCATAGCCCTTTTTTGTGCTGGGTTAGCTCATTAAAAGCCCAAAACCGTGGAAGACTCTGTGTTCTGCCCGACTAGCCCATGAGAGTGTTGTAACTAAGTGCAGGTGCGTCAGAGCCCATGTCACCAGTGCTCGCAAGCTTGTCAACAGACCAGCTCTGGGACAGATTAGACCTGCTGCCAGGATACAGACGCATTAGACCTGCACAGCACAGCAAACAGAGGCATTAGGCTCCACTCATAATATTAGGCAAGAACAGTTCCATTAGCTCTCTGCAAACATCTAATTACTCAGCAGGGGCTCAACACTTTTTGAACAACATCTGACTTCGCTGTCCAAGCAAACTTTCTCTGGAAGAGAAACAAACAGAGCTTGAACCTCTATGACACTAAACATCCAGCCTACTATGTACAGCTGGCCTTCAGCTCTCCACACTGTGAAGGCTAGACAACAAGGTTCAGACACACAGACAGGGCTGATCATGTGTTGTTAAACGTGTATGTGAGATAAAGTCAGTTTTCTGTCCCCCTCTTCCTAGTATTCTGAACAAAGAGCTTCCTTATAGTCAATAGGTCCAATGTACAGAGAGCAAATCTCACAGGGAATTCTTGAAAGCCATGCTGCAATAGATTTTCTACTTTACAAACAAGATAAATAAATGTCAATGCCCCAATCACACTTCATCCAAATAAAGCTTAGCTCATGATGCCAGTGAAAGAATAAATACCAACAATTACAGCTGTTTAAGAGATAAGAGCCACCGGCATGGGGTAAATTTTAAAGCAATTGCAGAAAAGTAACTGACTTAAATATAGAGGCCTGGCATACTTTGATAAGGATAGATAATTGCGTACTGAGAAGACATCAAACTAACGCAGCTTCCTGGACTGTCTCCAAAACATTCACACACAGAAACTTCCCGATTGATACGGAAACACAGCAAAGATGACAACAACTCTGCGTCTAATGATCAAGTCATAACATTAAACATGATTTTTACAGAACGTCAATGAAAACCACTTACGCACGAGATATTGTTGTAAACGCATTATTATGTTCAGCTTTCACCTCGTTACAATTCTGAATTTAACATAAGAAGTTCAAGTCTTTGATCAATACTAGTGAAACAATGTAGTTGACAATCCAAACTTTTGTTATGGTTACCTGTTGATATTGGGCCCTCTGGTTTCCTGCTTATTATCATCATGATTGCATTTAATACGTGATGCCAGCATCCGAAGTGAAGACAAAACTTCCGAATAAGCAGATAAAGAACAAAAGGGCAAACTACTTTCACGTAGCCTCTGTAGCTAATAGCATGTAGAAGTTTGCGGTGGTCGGTGTGAGTCCAGGTAGCCTTGAGTTGTGGTTTCGACTGAACTAACTCGAGTTATTCTTTCCTTGGGTCAGCCAGCTTTTCTCTCGGCGTATACTGTAATTGATCGTTGCTCTAAAAACCACAGAAATATGCATTCAGTGTGCTGCTTTCACACACCGACGTAGCATTGGCTACAGTTGAAAAAAAAAAGAAAAACCTGAGCAGTGGATGGGGGTCGTTTCCTTCTGCCTAGCTAGCCAGCTAGCTCGCACAGCCACAAAAACAGTCGTCCGCCCGCGAGCCGCTCCCTCCGTTAAAAATAGTTTGAGTCCAAATATTACAGCTTGGTGGTCTGACCCGTGTGCCCCTCGCCTCTCTCTGTCGGTACAGTGAGTCGATCCAGAGCACCATTCCCGTGCTTATTCCCGGTGAGTTTGTAGTTAGCAAACAGCGACGCTACCACTCGTTGAGCCCCCTAGGATTTCGTCCCCCTCCGGGACAGGATGGGGCAGCTTCGGTCGTCTTCGGGGGTAGCTAGCCAAAAACAGGCTAGCTCGTTAGCTGTACTCAAACCCCATGTTCACTGCGAAAACAAGCGGGGCATCTTCTCCTCAGACGGACTTCACCTGTATTCAGCGCAATAAAGCTGCAGTGTTTAATCCGTCTTCTCTGTGGTTGGAGTATCTTATTCGACGCAGCTGTGTGTTGTTGCTAAGGGTGTCTTCACCAGCCCGGAGTCAGCAGGCTCTGGAGGGAGGGAGCGGGGCGGGGCTTAGCCTGCACCCACAGCCAACAGTAGGGCGCCCCCCAGCGGCCAAAGGAGGCTCCGCACACACCGGACCCGCATCACTCCAGAAATTCTCCATCACAGTCCTAAATGTAAAATGCTGCTTAACTCATAAAGACCCAGTACTACCCAAATGATTTTTTTCTGACTTTTTTTGGAGCAATTTAGTATTACTTATTGTATTATCCTGTGTATTTTGCATGTTTCTGTGTAAATCAGGTATTATATCTAAATCACTGATCAGATAGGTGTTCATAAAAGCTCATTGTAAATTCAAAGGTTATTATATCAGATTATATAATTTCAGCAAAGATATCATTAAGTGAACATAAAAACAAGCGCTTCCAACCCGTCATTTTGTCACACTACATGGGTTTTACTGGTGAGTCAATTTTGCTGAACATGACAGTGTCACCATGTTCACTACAGAGCCTCTGAACGTCCAAAGGGTCATATCTGATGACCATGAGGAGGTGAGAAACTGCATTTTACCTCAGTTATTTACAATCAATATAGGAGTAGCGGTTCAACAGATATTAAGCATTGTAGATCAGTAGGTCATTTTGGTTACCAGCATCTGTTTGGGTCTTTGGGAGTTAATAAAAAGTACTCAAATCCTAGCAAAATTCCTACTTTAGTAAATATTAAAAGTACTCCTTACAGACGTATTCCTTCCATAGTTTTATAGAATATTAGACCATGTTATTCTGATAGTAGCATTTTAATGTATTTTGTAGCGTGTACCTTTGGGAACTTTAGTGGTATAGACCAGTATCACATCATCAGCATATGCTTTTTTATGTAAAGCCTGTCAGGTTACTCTAAGTCCCATATTTAGTGGAGTGAAAAAATATAGGAAAAGTGGAATAGAAAATAGAAATATTTAGGTCATGCATAGGACAAATTTTGTATGTCAAAACTGTATATAAGTACTCTGGAGTAAAAGTTGTCAGTTTTGTTCTATCCTTGGGTAGTGACCTAAACATATGTGTAGCTCAAACTTCAACTAGAAGTAATGCACAATGAAAATAGATTAATATACTGTCAGTCAATATGTTGCAGATCAGTTGTGAAATTAAATAAGAAATCTGTGCAATCTAATATACAAGCACAAGTTTTGGGTTACTGTTGGTGAATAATGTAACTGGTGAGTGAGTTGGGTTGATAAAGGCTGTGAAGTAATTTTTGCGAGGTAATGGTTTGCAAAATGTGATAAAATCCAAGTTTGCATTTAAGAATGTTATTTACATCCAGATGGTCTACATCACCTGTAGAGCAAATCAGAAATGAGATGTTACACTGGATGAGCTGCAGGAAGAGATAAACTTTCATGCTGGAGAAAACAAAAACTCATTATAACTCTGCAAGTTTTTCTCATTAATAGCTTATACATGGTGTATACATTTTTGCGAGTGAAGGAGCTACTGTAAATAGATCAGTTGATGAACATATCAGCTGACAGACATGGAATGGAGCCATAACAATATGCTATTAAATAACGAAGTAATTTAAGAGAAAAAATACTGAACTAATAAATTTTTAGTATTTCAGAAACATTTTGAGATTTCAACTTGAGCAACGGGAGCTTGAAACCCACACACTCACAAAGATAATCAATATAGTTCAGAA
Organism: Apogon talboti; assembly: GCA_037367365.1. Classification (NCBI taxonomy): domain Eukaryota; kingdom Metazoa; phylum Chordata; class Actinopteri; order Kurtiformes; family Apogonidae; genus Apogon; species Apogon talboti. The sequence goes on from JAPQRQ010000022.1 coordinate 21,438,123, forward strand.
CCATTATTTGCAGCCCTAGGACTATGCTGGTTCTTTGGGACCCCGCTGTGCTTTCGGGTCATTCACTTTTCATACCCTCTGAGAAAAGCTGAACTGTGGATTGAAACTGGAGACAGTATGGAGATCTATACAGGGCTGGATATAGTTAGGGGACAGACAGAGTAAGACGGGCCAGGCATGAGAAGAGGAGCAGGCTAAATTCAGACAGTGATACATGCTGGGCCGAGGGTGATGCTAATCTTAGCTCATTCTCAGAGGTGAGAAGAGGGGTTTGTCTATATTTGCTGCCATAAATAAGCATAGTGACACAGTTTCAGGCAGCCCACTGGGCAGCAGCCAGCCCTTAAGGCCAGCTTGGCTGTTAGTTGGTGGTGTAGAGAGAGTAGGGTGACAATACTTCTACACTGATCTGCTTAATGCACTTTCCTCTTTAAATGTTACAGAGGTGTAAGTGTGAGGAACAAGCACCACTGCAAATTTACAACCACAGCAAGAGATGGGGCCAGGTGCAAAGCTACCTATAGGTCCTTGTGGGGTTGGAACTCATGCTGTATTTGGTCTCAGAGCCTGTGACAGACACTAACACCTGTGGGTTTATTGGTCTAACACCTTATTTTGACTGCCCTCTGAGAGAGGAATCTGCTCAAAGGCAACCAGATTAAGTGTTGTTGTAACTGTCGTAACACAGTTGACCCAGAATGCATTCCTTTGTCAAACATAATCAAATATACAAACATAAACAAGATCACACACAGCTGCACATGACCAAACAGAACTTCCATTCTGCTTAATGAACATATAGCCAAATGAAAAGTCATGCTTTCAAATGAGATATCGCCACCTGCTGGTGATTGGAAAGCAATGCAAGACAGTCATGTGAAAATTATGAAGTGACAGCTCAACATTGCAGATATAAAAATATAATAGTAATGATAGAAATTATAGATCACTAGAGGCTGTTCTATGAAAGAAGTTAGATCAAGAGTACTGCTGTAAAAAAAAAAAAAAAAAAAATCTGCTTGTCAGACCAATATGGGAAAGTGAAATTAGTATAGGTTATCCTCCATTTTTGTGACCCAACCCCTCGCTAAAAAACAAAAAACAAAAGTACAGAAAAATGCCTTTCTGTGTAACTGCGGGTTTCATTCATCTCCTCTGTCATAGCCCCTTTAGTTATCAATCTTCTGAAAAGGTTTTTGTGTGAAACAAAATCCTTCTGTATGATGCATAGATGCACAAGTATCTTTTGTCTTGTGTTAGAGAAAGAAATGTACACAGGAAGTCATTTTGACGACTGTTCCTAAAAGTGCAGAACTTAAGAAATGTTTTATGTCACTGTATTGACTCAAGTAAAATCATGTTGCAACTGTTGAACAAAAGAACATTTTCCATTAGATTAAAGGGTGACCTTTTTTATTTCATTCTGATAATCTGTACAGTTCTACTGATATATTTATACACACCTCTTCAAAAAAAATAATAATTTGCAAAGAAGCATTAGGTCTCAACATCCTTGATATAATATCATAGGGATGGAGCAAACCACGAAATAAATAACATGCATTCATACTCGCACACACTGACTCTCACTCACCCATACAAAGGTCTTGTTGGAAGGACAAACAGGTGTTTAGGATGGGTGGCATAACGAAAAAAATAAAATACATACAGTGTACAACACCACCCCGAGAAACACAGATGTATGTGCACACATGTAAAATAACCCATACATACACTCAGGCACCTGTGTACTGAAACACACTGTACATAGATACACAGGAGCTCATGAAACAAAAGGCACTACTAGCAGGAACAGCTTGGGCTTTGGGTGGTGCCGTTTTACAAATCAACAGGTTTGGATTTACTGAAGCATGTGCTTATGGACAACGGGCCTCATTTATTAGTAATTCTGTCAAAGAAATGGAAAAAAATAAGTAAGAACTATTGACACACATCAGCTGAATGAACTCATTGTATAATACATGCACGCCAAATATATGTTATTAACCCAATTTGCGTTCAAAATGTGTTATATTACATGAGGACTTAATGTATGTGTGATATTTGATAAATGAGGCCCAATGAGGGAGCGCTGATGACACACACAGACACTCATAAAACACTATTCACATTATCCTCACTGCCCTAGATGAGCACACACACCAACCATAAGAATGATACCAAAGGAATAAGTATATTAATATTCATCATATTCACAACAAAGTTAAATCTTATCAGTCTTTTTCCAGTGTCTACATAATACATAGGCATTGCAAATGCAAACACACCATTGGTACATTATAGCCATTATGACAAATTCAGAAGTTTTTGTTAGTTTTTGGGCTGGAAGGTGGGAGGATAAAGGGAAAAAAAATTGGAAATGTATGCTGAGGCCTGGTTCTACAGAGTTGTGAGCAATTCAGGAGCCTGAATCTACTACTGTACTGTATATGTGCAAAACAGAAGCTGGCTTAATTCTTATTTATTTTTTTTACACCATCATCATTTTATACATCACCTTTAATTCCATAAACTTACATGTGTCTTTCATTTATTTAAAATCTTTTTTATAGATCTGTCCCTCAAAACTTTGGTGTTAAAATCCACTCACATTCAAAACAATCCCTCTAAACTAACAGTCTATGTAAAGTGTATTAATGGAGGAGTGTGAATGGCCTCTCTCAGTAGGCTTGGTATCCAGGCAGAGTTCATACAAGGTTTGTTAGATCAGGAAAAGAAACATCACAGTTGTCATCTGAGGTTAGGATTGTGCATGTGCCTGTGTGTTTTAAATGAGTAAAGGGTGGGAATGGGCTCATATTAAAGATCTTCCTCGCATTAAAGTAGAAAAGTGAGATGATAAGAACGGAGAAGAGGGTGAAAAGGCAGAGTTTTGGACCATGTGGGCTAAGACGAGGTGGTGTCGGGCGGAGGGGAGATCTCTTTCCTCTTCCTATAGGATTTCACTTTGATCATGTCATACTCCCTGAGAAAAACCAGAGAATGGATATAAGCTTTGTTTTTGTTTTTTTTTTATCCTTCCATTTCTCACTAGTCTAAATGAAAACACACTCCTGCACTAACAGCCAGGATTAAAACCCTAAATCCTCAACACCTCCCTCACAGATCCAGTCATCTTCTGTTTCAGCAAAAAATGATCCGATGATACCCTTAATTAAGAAAAAAAATGATTGTCCTTCCATTTCAACGAGATACAGAAATAAGTAACCATGCCTTCTGTTTTCTAACTCTATGTGCAGGGGGATGAGCTGAGGGAGACTCATGCATACAGTAAGTAACACTTGCAGTAGCAGCAGCAGCAGTAGCAGAAGAAGAAGAAGGAGACCTTGAACACCTCGGATTCACATCAGTCCCAAATGAGATCGCAAACAGTTGAAGATCTGCCTGTGATTTTTCTGTGTGTGTCCTTGGCAATGAAAACACCACTAGTCCAATATGCCCGTCGAGCACACGCGCTGTAGTCTTTCATGTCACTCTCAGCCCCTGTGTCTCTCCTTAGGGAGTGCGTGTGTGGGTGGTGGGGGTCTTTGTGCGTCCTGAGAAAGGATATGCATCTGTGGGTGTACGTTTGTGTGTCTATGTGGAGACTGGAAACAAGGCCAGCACCGGCTCCGGTCTCGGAANNNTGGGGGGGTGTCACGGGAGAAAGGGTCAGTCTTTCCCTGGGTTGTTGTCATAAAGTAGCAGGTGAGGGGTCAAGGGTCGTGTTGTTTTAGGGCCTGCTGTAGTTTGTTTCGGTAAGCGGCGTATTTTTGCTCAACTGCTCGAACACGCTCTGCCTCCTCCTTTTTCAGGATTACCAGGAAGTTCTGCAGTTCTGGGACAGAGAACGCATGCCACTGTCAGAGAAAAGCAAAAAAAAAAAGAACAGGATTAATTAATATGACGGCACATGGGGTTTTTACAATTAACAAACATTAGCAGAGAAAAATGTTAACTGCAATAAAAACTAATACGATGTTTTTTCCCCATTCTTGGAAACTAAGTAAAAAACCCCCAAAATTAACACTCAAATACGAATTGAAATGAATTAGAACTGCAGATTAATGAATATTTATTTCCATTTTAGCTAAGCATGAATGTTTTATGGTGTACAAGTATAAAACAATTTATATGAGCTTTGCAAAACAAATAAGCAAGTCGTAGTTAATAAAATTAGATATTTTATAATCACCCACCATTCAGCTTGTGTAACTAAAGGCTTTCCTCATAAAACCTGGACTAAAATTAACACTAAACCAATATTAATAATGCTGCTAAAACTAAATAACTAAAATACGAGTAAAGCAGCTGATCAGTTTGTAAAACTGACAAACTAAACAAATAAAAACCTAAATCAGGAATAAAATATACAAAATAAACATAAATAAAATAGCACTTGCTCCTAAATAGTTGTCAATACATTTCCATTAAAAGAAGACTTCATTACTCTCTACATCACAATGTTCAGGTAAAAGGATTCCGTTTTATCAAATACTGTACTTTGCATTGTGTACTATGAGTATATGTAATAAATGTTAATGCTCTCTCACCTCTACTTCACCCGTTTCTTTTTCTTTAAGGACGAAGCTGAGCTGCTCTGGGTCCGGTCCTGCTATCAACCTCAGAAGGAGAGGCCGCTCACATGGAGGCAACTTCTGGAACAGATCTGAACACAGGAGGATCATAAGAACACACACGCCTAATACCACTCACTGTGATCCTCATGGCTGAGCTTGTGTCTCGGTGCGTTCCATGTGACTCACCCTGTCCGTCGCGGTGCGTCTGCCTGTACAATGCAAACTTGCGGGGATTGTCGAGCACCGTGAACTTTTTCAACAAGCCCTGGATCACCTCTCTGGTCGTGGTCAGAGAGCTGATGTGGACCTGCTTCACACAGTCGCATGGTAAGTAAAATGATGTCCTCTTTTCACACGACCCACAGCCTGTCTCCTCCTGGCCGTCTGATAGCAGTCGGATGTGGCCGCCTGTCTCCCGGGACGCTCCCTCTGATCGCGCCTGCTCCACCGCGGAGACGGTAACTGGTCGACTGAGCCTCAAATGGACCTTAATGAAACCTGTGAAGGATCCATCTGAAACCTGAGGAAAAAAATCAATGAGCATAGATTAGAAGTAAATATAGTAATGCACGTAAATGCTTAAAATCACAACAAGCTATTCTTTTTTAATTCTTTTCCCCTAGTGTACAGACTATATCACTGAATCATTTAACAGGGATGAAAATCTTTATCAACTCCATGCACCTTCTTTTCTCAAGTTGATATCCTACATCAGGGGTGTCAAATTTTCGGCCTGTGGGCCAAAATAAGCCCACCAAAGAGTCAAATCTGGCCACTGAGATGAATTTGCGAAATACAAAAATCACATTGAAGATATTAACAATGAAGGATGCTGAAATAATTTTTGGTTCAGGTGCAACATAAAGTCAAATTCAATCTCAAGTGGGTCAGAAAAGTAAAATAATAGCATAATAATCTAAAAATAATGACAACTCCAAAAATTTTTCTTTGTTTTAGTGTAAAAATTACATGAAAATGTTAACATTTCCAAACTATCCTTTCACAAGAACTGTGAATAACCTAAACAACCGTGAAGAACCTGAAATGTCTTAATAGAAGTAAGCGCAATTTCAACATTATTCTGCCTGTTACTAAATGTTTGTGTCTTTGTAGATCCACTGTGGTCTGTAAGTTGTAATGCACATGTGTAAATGATACACTGAGGTATAATATTGTTAAAACTGCACTTATTTTTCTCAAGAAATTTTAGGTTGTTCATGGTTGTTTATGTTATTCACATTCTATAAAGATATGTTGTAGATATAAACATTTTCACATTTTATTCACTGCTGTTATTTTATGGGTCTGACCCACTTGAGATCATACTGAGCTGTATGTGGCCCCTGAACTGAAATGAGTTTGCCATCCCTGTCCTACATACAGTACATGTTTATTTACTGTTTACTTCAGTTCCTACTTTTATATAAATGCCTCCTACCTTAGCACTGTTTCCTATTTCCAGTCATCAAATTGAGTAAGAAAGGAAGATAAAAAACACTATCGCTGCTTCACTGACGACAAAACCTCTGGAAAACTCACCAGTTTCATGCCAGTTTCAGAGACTTGAGCATTATACTCTTCTATCCTGGTCCGGACCTCATCCTCTGGTAAGTCTTTTGTCACTCCCTCCTCTTCTTCTTTTGCTTCGGTCTGCTATAAGGCAGAGAAAAAGAGATCGATCAATATTAAAGAACAGTAGTAACACTGGTGTGATGTTTAATCCAGCAGATGGCGCTACTTCCCTCATAATTCCTTTCAATCTGGCTTGCTTTGGTTAAGTTTATGAGTAGATACCCCAGAAAAAGGAAATCCTGACTAAGAGAATGTATCTTAAAAAAAAAAAAAAAAAAAAAAAAACAATAACAAGAAATCATATGCTCTCTTCCTTCACCCTCTGATCTCGCTTGAATGACAACACTTCCTTTTTCTATCCTCCATCTTTGCCAAGCTCAGGAGAAGCTGCTGCTGCTGTGATTCTAACTGATTGGGATTCATTCAAACACTGCACTGTGGCTCCTTCAAAGATGGGTTACACAACACTGATGGGGACAGGAAATTTAGTGAATGGAGGAAATCACACACTCTGCATCACAGCAAGAGAACATTGAGAGCAGTGCATCCCTCTCACTCATACATGTTTTTTCCTCTGAGAGAGAGAGAGAGAGAGAGAGAGAGAGAGAAAGAGAGAGAGAGAGAGAGAGAGAGAGAGAACGAGCATCGGTAGAAGGAGGAGGTGGGGGAGGTAAGGAGGGAAGGCAGAAGGCAGGGAAAGACGCGAGTAAGGGGTAAGGAGTGATGAAAGAGCGGCTGCTGAGCCAGCCTTAGCAACACACAGTTTGACTGGGTTATTTATAGTACAGTGGGATGCATCCTCTCTATCTCACAATAGCATTTTTTTCTCCTTCTGTTCATTCGAATTTTCTGGGGCAGAGAGAAAGAGAGATACTGTGTGTGTGTGTGAGAGAGAGAATGCAGGGCAGGAGTGTTTTCCGTGGGGGAGTCCTCAGGTTGTAAGATGAAGTCACTGCTTCATTCAATACAAACGTGCACGTGAGTGTGTTTCTGTGCACGTGCATGGCTACACAGATATTGACTAAAGCACCTTGTGGTGATAAATGACACACGGACACACCAGCTCATCCTAGTATGCAGAAAATAGAAGTGATTACATTAGAACATTTAAAATTCAAGGCTGGAGGTGCCTGGAGTGACGACAGCATGTGCGTATCTATGTCATTTATATTCTTGTGTGAAAGGTTCCTGTAAAACAACTGGACGTTTTCAGGATTTTTTGCAACTGCCTCTGCCAACATAGTCCTATTATTGTGACAAGTACTGCTATTGCTGGTTGATTGTTTTTTTTATTGTCACCCACAAAATGTGCCAATCCCCATTGGTTCACACAACATGACAACATAGCTGTATTGGTCATAACATTCCAATGCCTTTCATTACACAACGACTGATTCCATACAGCTTGGTCATAAACAAAACGCTCTTTCTCATCTCCCAAGCTTTACAAACAACATTCACTATAAAAAAAAGTTCTCTTCTTGAGTCACAACTAAATTTTTTTCATGATCACTAAACTAAAAAGAAATTATTATAAATAAATGACATTTTACAAAAGAGCATATCCGTTATGAAACTAAACCTCCTTTTCATTGACACCCCCATTTGTCTCTTAGGCTCATAATCTGTCTGAATGTACCTGAACATATAGGGACCTTGTGTTTTGTTTATATCATATATCAACTGACTATTTTATTCTTTATATGAGAAACACTTTGCTTCTAATCCTGAACATCACCAAGTAACCTCGTCTGGAAAATGAAGGATACATTGTTCAAATAAAATGAGGATTTCTTCCTTTCTTTTCTTGAGCTGCTGTCAAAAGAAGCTGATGCTGCAACATCTAAATAGACTCAAAAAGTCACAAATAAAGTATAGATATTTACCTCCACAGTTCATGGCTCTGAATACATAAGGGTTAACCTAAATGCATACATTACATAACATTCCAATGGAAAAGATCAATTGTGAACGGTCAAATTATGGGAAAGAAGGGAAACTGGAGCTCACAGTCTGAGGCAACAAAGTATAAAGAACCTTGCAGGAATTCCTGTGTTTGTATGCGAGTTACTAAATGTATCAGAGGCACTACCCTGCCCTCCCTTTCTGCATACCAGTGAGAGTGGTCAGAAGACAATAGAGTTGGACAACAGTGCAGTTTCCCCTTCTGTAAGTCCTGGGACACTGCCCTGACAAAACCAAGAAACAGAAACGTCGAGGAGCTACAAAGGGACCTGTGTGGTCTGCAGAAAACCCCCGCATTTTAGGGGACTGATGTGTCAGTTACCCCGCTGGAAAATTAAGACAAAAAATTTCCACAGCATATTTTTTGATTCTAGTGTTACATAAACTGGATGATACTGTACTACATGTTAATGACTATAGTACATCAATGAAACATGTTTACTTATGAGTAGAAGTGATGTTTAGAACATAGAGATGATCTTCTACTGTATGTTTATACTCTATGTTCACACTTTGAGGGAAAATGTAATTAAAAGCTCAAGTTAAAGCAATGCCTTATAATTCTTTATCCAAAGATTCTCTCTCGTGCAAAGCTGTCAGATTGTAACACGTCATTTAATACTTGATTTAGTTAGTGTTGATTTCTAAAAGTTGAACAAGATCTTATTTTGTCACTGATCCAATAATACAATAGGACCTTTTTCGCTCAGGAGGAAAGAATGTAAGCGATAACAGATGATGTACATTTACGGTCTCCTTAATCTATAATATTCATTAAAAGGTCATTTTCCCCCAGACACTCTCCAGGCTCAAATCCATCAGATCTTTTGTCACCTTCCCCACAGTAACACCCCCAGTGGGGACAGAGACAGGTGCAGGTCATGCCATTGGAATGGTTCTGACAGATAAGGCTTAATTTGTAAGATATCTGGAACCATTACATAAAGGCCACATGCACATGTACAGGCCATGAAGATACACTTACATGAAGTACAACACACACGTGCCTGAGGGTGACATGAGTAAGTGTTGCTCTCAGTCTGATGAAATCAGACAGCAGAGGTCATATGACAGCCTGACGTGTTAGTGCTCAACAGTCAGTATTAAAGCATGTGCCAAACCTGCTTGTGTATGACCGTCTGTATCTGGTGACCCATTTGTGTCTCACTTGACCTTACATTTGACTTTATCAAACCTGAATGTGTCTGAGTGTAGATGTGTGAAAAAGTGGGTGTACGTGTGTGTAAACGAGACAGAGATCGTGATCTTCGGGTGCTGTAACACTAAACTGGAGGATCTGTTACACTAGGGCAGTAAGCCTGAAGACATGAGGGATGATGTCAGAACTAAACTCACAAAAATCAAACAATACACTGGACACGCTGACAGAACTGAACAATTACTGGGTATGTTGTGCGCACACAGTAACAACAACGGAGTCTTTACTCGGCCAAGTGTTGAGGAGCAGAAGCCTGGTTGTGAACATGAACCCTGATTCTGCATCACAGCTCCGAGGCCACTGTGTCACCACCGTCAGCGGGTATATACTCAAAAACCAGTACTCACCCACATGCACGATGACAAATATATGTTCAGGCACTAAAATATTTTTACCCAACCAAAATCACTGTCTGCAGTTTATAAAGGACACAATCATGTGCATTGATATAAGCTTTAGCACTTTAAACAGCGAGTAGGGTTAAATGTGCCCAGAATATTAATACTAGTATTCTACAACTAATTTATAGACTGCACTTTGGGGAATTTCATTTATGATTAGGCTTAAAAAACACATTCCATAGCTTTTCATAATGCATTTGCATATTTTGCATGTATAGTCAGTGACATAACCGGGAACTACAGCCTCTGAGAAAAATGGACTGAATTTAAAAAAAAAAAAATCTTACCTTTTCACCTAAAATACAGTGGAATGGAACTGTACTGCTGTACAATTAGAAATACTCATGTCAGGTACTTCACTGCAGCACATGAGTGTCATACACTGTGACTAAGCCTGAACAAACACAGACACAGTGGTGCATAACATATACTGGGTATAGGGTGTCATATAATGTGATGGCCACATGTATCCTATGTGTGCAACTATAAGTGTTGAAGATCATCAACAGCTATGCAACTCATTCATTTGAACCGCATCAAAGAGCAAATCAGAAGATAATGTAGAAACCCACTGGTCTACTGTGATACACACACACACACACACACACACACATACAACACATTACAGCTGGCTGACTTATCTGGAGCAAAAGGCTCAGCTCTGGAAATAATTCATAAATAAAAGAGGTTCCAAACTCTTCTTCTACTGTTTTGTTGAACGTAGGTGTCCGCGTCTGTGCAGAAACATACACAAATTGAAAGTGCGGACAATGTGGCCCTTCATATTTTATTCACAAAGTACATTATAAATACTCTATTCACGAGGTGCCACACAGATATTTGCACATCTCCTTTTCATATTCAAACACAGGAAAATGCAGGACATGTTCTTTGCATTGCACTGCAGGGCTACTCTCAGCACTCAGAAAGAGCATAATTCAAGTACTATAGAGGATGTAAAACCTACTGCTTCATCATACAATACCCGACTGTCGGTTATATTATACTCAGAGCAGTTTTCTCTGGTTGGTTCTTTGGTTTCAGAGAAATCCAGCTCCATCACTCGGCAGCTTCTCGCCTGGCAGGCCAGACAAACTAACCCCAATACCCGTCTGCCTCAGCACGGCAGCAACCTTAACTCCACACACAGCTGGTCAATTATTTAGAGATAATACCTCCTCCAAATCAGACACCAAAGGCCCCACAGGACAAGGACACCAAAAACAGAGCTAGGCCAGAGCAAGTTTATGTCTGCGTAGATTAATTTTTTCTTACAGGCTTAAAACACTTCCACTCCCTTTTTTCCCCCCTCTCTGTTGCTACTGGACATTAATCATTGCCATCACTGGTTTAACTCTGGCAACAAACAAGCAGCACCATACACTGTATAACACAAGCAAGCACACAAGTATAAACTGTCAGAGCACATGACACAATTATGTCCAAAGTAAGTGCATGTTCAGCAAACCAACGTTAAGTCTCACAAAGTGTTTGCAGAGTGCCAACAAAACCATCAGTTGCTATGGTAACTAGGAAAATGGTGTGCTACAACTAAGTAGTAGCCCTACACGCACACATATTTGATCTAGAGCAAAAGTACCAGGTTGTTCCTACGGAAACGCTCCCACGCACTGTACAGATGAAGCCTTCATGGAATCTGTAAGTTAACGTTATTAACTCAGTGCATGTTAGAACATGGTAAACACCGTATTTGTTGACTGACACTAAAATGAAATTACACAGCAGTGTGTCTAAGAGCATTCTGGTCTTCAGTGCCTAAAGTTTATTTTCAGGAGATGAAGTTAAATCTATGCTGACTACTCACATGATAAATGAGTTGCCAAAAGGCATCAAGGTTGATGAACACGGCTGTCAAGAGTACAGATCAATGTTACACAGCAGATGTATGACAGTAACCCTGTTCCTACACTCTCACACACAAACACACCTAGAGGCCTTTGTATGCACACGCAACATCACTTCCTCATGATGCTTCTCCTTTTTAGTTGCATGTTTTTCATATGTATAGCTTTGTTTGCCAGCCAGACTGAACCAGCAACCATTTCACCCCTCTGAGGTTGTCGTAATCCTACCAACTCATGTATCAGAGTCGGAGTCTACTCTGGTCTCTGTACCTTGGGTGCATGCTTGGGTTTGCGGAAGAAAGAAGTCTTGGCTGTGAAGAAAGTGAAGTCTTCGCTCTCATCGTCCAGGCTGCAGTACCCGCTGCTCATACTGTTGCTGCTGGTCATGGAGGGGGTCAGCATTGTATTGACGGTCATGGAGAGGTCCAGAGATGGCCTCTGGTACCACCGCAGCACCAGAGCGGCAAGTTGACACCCCTCGGAAGCGCCGGTTTATCTCAAAACCCTGGGCTAATGTGACACTCGGCCATAATCAGAGTCTACAGGCTTCTATCAGTCCTTCACGCATCCAGAAAAAGTCAGCGCTCCTCTGCTGTTGCATCCAGAGGGTTTAAGTCCCACCTGTAAGGGTGAGACAGGTGAACTCGGCTCAGATTCTGTGTTTTGCGTGCCACCGGAGACGGGACCAGGAAATACGAGAAGGCGAGCACAGACGTGTCACTTCCTCTTGACGTGTGCTTGTGGGTAAGCTCTGATGCTGGTGTCGCATACGCACACCATATATTGTATGCACCTGGTCATTTGTGGCAAAACATACACACATGTACACACTCATAACATGTCTCACACACGCAGGCACATACTGGTGTCATGGAGTCAGTTTACAGCTCAGTCTCATGTTAACCCTGCTCACCTGAGAGCACCTGTTATAGCCACAAACAAACACTCATAGAGGCATGCATGTAATACCACATCCTGCTTTCGTCCTGCTTGGTGTCTCGTTAAGGAGCTGCTGGGAGAGGAAAAAAACAAAACAGCTGTAGGTTCGTTTCAAATCCAGTTTGCAGCAGCTCAGTAACGCCGGCGTGTATGTGTTTGAGCATCCATCCTCCCTGGAGTGTGGAGTAAAATAGCGGCTGAAGTCTTAGCTGCCGCACGCCTCCTGTCTCTGTTTCTTCAGCAGTACTACCAGAGACACAGATGCCTCCCACTCAGCCTCTCTCCTTCCTCCCTCTCCCTCTGTTGGTCTTCGCTGCCTTACTCTCTTGCTCAACCATCTGTGGTTGAGTGGGTTATCAGCCTCCAAGCACCCTCCCCCTTTTCTCCCCCCTCCACTCTCTCTCTTCCTGCAAGCTACTACTCTGCGCAACTGCACCCTGCAGAGCACGGCCACTTCCTCTTAAAGAGCGAGAGACACAGGGAGAGTGTGAGGGAGAGCGAAAGAGAGAGAGAGAGAGAGAGAGCGCGAGCGAGCGAGCAAGAGGGGCTTGGTAAGTAGAAAGGGAAACACTGATGAGTGAAAGATATGAATCCTCACAGCTCCTCTTTTACATACAGAAGATCAGCAGTGACAGGAAGTAGCACAGAGGCTGGGGAAGATGGCTGCTAAAGTACTGACATTTCGCTGCAGCGTACAGTGGTTGACTAGAAACCAATCACAGTCAATGTAAACATGTGGTTTTTATATAGGGCAACACCATATTTTGGACTAATTTGTCAAAACCCAATCCAGTAGAAGGCAAACAAAAGCTCCACAGCTGCTCTACCACCAGTGCAGCTGCTAACAGTGCTTAAGGTGAGATTAAGAAAGTAATGAATGATTGCCTTCAGAATGGAGATTGCAGTGGCCTCTAACCTTACCCTGACCCTCCAATCTGCCCTCTGACTCTGGCTGTGTCCCCTTTGTCAAACAGCCGTTAATACCCTTGCCTGATTGCATATATGCATCTGTTTATACGTGGCTTTTCTATTTACTAGTGGCGGTATTAAACTTACATTATTGGTAATTTCTATGTTCTTTGTATATTTCATGCTTTGTATAATAATTGATGTCAAATGTGCCTTTGGAAGTGGTTTGCAATACTAAAATACCTCATTGTTGTTATTGTTCAAATGCTCTCCATCATTAGGTGTGCTTGTATTACAACAATGACCAGAAAAAGACAATTAAAGTATTAATCGTGATTAATGAAATACCATTATTGTGACAGACTGTGATTGTGGTGGGACCGCGAGTCACCCTTTTATCCGGTGTCTTTTTGTCAGGTTTGAGTCAGCCTGAGAATAATAACCTGCAGCTCTTTTCCTAGTTTCCATCAGTGTAATCGGAGTAAAGGCAGCATGCAGGGGCTGAGATGCTCCACACACATACACTGAACAACAGTCCTGCTATCTTTGGGTCGATGCAGCTTGACTGCTGTGCTTCATGTGTGCGCATGCAAGTATGTGCGTGTTGGGAGGAAAAGCAATCAATTTCTGCTGATGCTATTACAATACCGGCCTGTGAAGACAGCGAAAAAAAAGAAAACACAACCGCACAGGGGAAGAAAAGAGGAGGAAGAGGACTGCAGGAAATGTACTGTCATGTCTTGTCTTGTCTTGTCTGCGGTACTAGTGCGCTCTGTGAGCAGGGATGTAGACTGAGACAGGCCTTAGTCACACACTTTTAGATAAGACACATCTCATCAGCGCTCACTTAAACCAAATCTGTAGCTCATTAAATCCAACCATACACAGTCATTAAACTCAGAAAGACTCACGACCCAGGGCAGCAGCTCCAGATTGTACTAAATTATCATACCCTTTATCTTTTTTCAATAAATGCAGAGTATCTGTTTGAATAGAAGGATCAGACGAAACATTTACTCTACTTGTACCCCTCTACATGTGCCATCCCCATCAACACGTAACGGACCAGTATGATTATGTATTTATTTATTTATCCACCCTCATAGAAGCAAAGTACTACCTGGCACACTACCAGAGGTCTAATTTTGTGATATGTGCCCCCCAGGTATAGAGATGCTGCCAACATTCTGCTGCAGGCCTGCAGTGTTATCCAGATTTCTCTTGCACACATTGCATGTCTGTATATGCGTGTGTACGTGTGTGTGTGTGCTGGACCATACTGCGTGGGTGACTGAGGCTAGGATGCCAAGAGCAGTACACAGAATTACACTCT
>JAPQRQ010000022.1:21494645-21511746 GCA_037367365.1 Apogon talboti
TTTTCTTCTTCAAGACGCATTTTTTGACTGATGCGACTTATACTCCGGAGCGACTTATAGTCCGAAAAATACGGTATGTCTTCCAAGTCGTATCATCCACAGTCAACAGAGCAGGTCTAGTATTTGTCTCTCTGTGCATCTGCCATCCAATATGAGACTATGGATTATAACTGATATAACTCTGAATGTCATCTTATGCGTTATCTTTTTTCTATATTTCAAATAAGCACTTGTTATATGAAGTAATAATTTGAGAAGCTGAACTTAATTTTTGTAGACTAGAGTATATCACATCTGAGCTTCTTTACATGCACTTTTGTTACGATAACCTTTAAAATACAACTTGAGAATGTCTGGTTTGAAACATTTTTAGCACCGTTTCTATTTCCAGTGTTTTTAGTCTCATACATCACACTTCCTGTAGCTGTATAGTTCATTTCTCACTGAACAAACAAAATGGAGTCATTTCTCTGTTCTTACAAACACCAATGAATTCAAGAACTTTTATAGCAAGCAATGTTTATTAAAAAACAGATCTACTACAAGAACTACACATAGAATTATATAAGGCCTATTCGATTAAACTACTATTGCTATTACTGTACAATATTGTACCAAAAAAAAGAGTGTACCTCTGTAATGTACAACATTGTATATACAAAGTACATCTGAACACAGGATTCTCCAGTAATACAGAGACAACTATAAATAGATTTGACATTACAGTCTTTTTTTTTAGTTCTGCTGTTTTCAAATGGACACAAAAATGCATATTTAACAATATTCAGTTCCAACAAATCATCCCCACACAGTTAGTCCACACACAGGCCAAGTTGTTCAAGTGCACGATGATTGATTTGAGATCGAAGAGGGTCCCGGCTCTCACCATTACAGCGCAGCTGGGACAAAACACACCAACCACCCACATGCAGGTCTGTATGTGTGAGAGTGTGTGTTTGTGCTGGTAAGGAGAGTTTATGTCTCTGTGATTAGCCTCTCAACACAAACACAGTCACAGTCCCTCCAGTTGTTACAATGAGGTAAGAGCAACACAAATACACCAGGTAATACACTAACAGTATACAAAGATTAAAAAAAATTCATCTGGCTGAGAGCATACAAGAATGCGGTATGTGCTGTATTTCAAGGAAGCAAGAGAGGGCTTGTTAGAGGAATAAGAAAACAACCACAACAAACCCATTTAACACCTTTTCACACGTTAAAGGATGATCAAGAATGGCTTCATTCAGTTTAGTCTGAGCCATGTGTCATATCCGTCACTCATCATACTGATTTTGTCAATGTACATAATATGTTTCTGAGCTCCTATGTTTTTTAGTTGTTTTTTTTTTTTTTTTCTTTTTTTAAAGTAAAGCTGGTCTTCCACAGCAGTGACTGAAGTAAAATGTACTTTTCATGTATCCCTGCAGGCATTTCATGTGATCACCTGTACACAGTGCATATTTTCAGCTTTGAACCCGCTGGTAGAAGCCTTTTCCTGTGTGTCTGTAGACTGTTGGTGCTGGGTGGGATCCTTTCCTACATGGGTGGGCAGGAGTGGGCCGGTGTGTGGCAGGGTGAGGTGAGGTGCATACATACTTGACATCCACGCATGCTCACACACATGCATACACCCAGACAGCTACATAATTCAACATTTCACCATAACAGATTTTGTTTTTAGCATTAATAAACAACACAAAAAGCAATAATAAAAACTAACTTTGCTTAAAAACGCTTAGGATGAGGTGGTTGGTTGTGCTTTTGTCTAAACACACTCAGGAGGATCCTCAGCTCCATGCTTCCAGTTATCATTATGATTATTAAACATACACACCATTAGAATAATAATTAAAAAAAAAAACCTTTTTACTGTTAAATCTGAAGTATATAGTTAAAGGAGCAAGCTGTAATTTTATTTGTCCTATAAAGCTGGTGCAGAAACTGATGCAATCAGCCGGCTGGCCTTTGTGGCTGCTGTCTACGACCCCAGCATGCAAGGAAAACCTGAAAAGGCGTTTAGCTGCCACAACACCATCACACAAAAGATGTTTAGAAAGTGTGTGTAAAGTCCAACATTACATATAAAAATGCTGGGTTTCACTGGTCCCCTACACACACACAATAGAGCTGCAGGAGAAAGCAGCATAATGCCTAAAACTGCCAGCTTGTATTATTTTTTATTGCTATACATGGATTTAGGATTACTGTTGGCCATTGTTAGGTAAATATCGGAGAGCACTGCTCCTGTTACGCTCCTTTTGTAATACATAATAATAAACGACAAAAAAAAAAAAAATCACCACCAAATCTAGAGAACACTGGAGGAAGCAATAAAATAAAGCTCTCGATCACATGACTTAAACTGGGATTTGGACTGCTCTTTTTTCCTTTTCATCACCATTCCAGAAGTCCGATTTTACTATCACGTCTTCCACCTCTGAAGCAGCAAGTCAGTGTGTTTCGTGTCTACGCAGAGTGAGAGCTTAGCATTTCACAGTCTTGTTTTTTTTTTTTTTTTTTTTATTTTTTTTTTAGGAATCAAACACTCCCTTCCAGTCCGGTAGGCATCAGGTCATTTAAAGGAAAAAGAAACTGTCATGTCCACTATATGGAAAAAAAAAAGAAAAAAATTAAACAGTGCTTTTTTTTGTTCCTCATTTAGATCTGTAAAGGCAAATAACACTCCTGCACGCTCACTCAAATAACATTTTTCACACATTCTGAACTAGTGTAAGCAAGTTCCAGGTGCTGTAGGTCAGTAGGTGTCCGTCCTGAGTCCTGTTTCCTTTCCCTTGTAAATTGTTGTTTTAATCCAGTGCTCTCAAAATCTCTGTGGCGGCAACAAGCGACGCTCTTTTATCTACGCATTTGGACAGTTGATCTGTAATAAGCAGAGCTGCCAGCAGGGGGCAGAATACACTCTGACTGAAGGGATCAGGGCATCTGAGATCGTCCAAGAAGTGAATGCTACACACGAGTTGTGGGTTCGGGATCTTGTGAAACGACTGAAGTGTTTGCAGCACCTGGTACAAGAGCTGTAAGATCAGATCAGTAAGAATCAGGGTGGAGGTTCAGAGGTGAGCCGGGGTGGGGGGGTGGGGGTGCTAGGCTGGGCAGGATTTGTCATTGGACTGGGGTGGAGGTGGTGGAGGAGGGGTGTGAGGGAGCGAGTGTGTGTGGCCTGTCGGTGGAGGAGGAGGTGTAGTGGGGACAGTGGAGGTCGGGGAGCCCATGGCTGGACTTCCTGGTCCTCCTCCACTCTTTGGAAACACCACCGGTTTGGGCCTGGTAGCTGGGGGGCGCAGCTCCCTGAAAGAAGGTACAGAGGAGGACAGGGAGGAGGTGGACAGGGACGGGGACGTGGCGGAGGGCAGGGGGCTCCGTGGCTGGCTCTTGGTGGGCCGGAAAGAGGAGGGCACATCGCTGGCAGAGGATGCACTGCGCTGAAGAGGGTGGGCGTGGGAGCTGCCCCCCTCATTGTCCCGCAACAGACGAGAGTGGAGTGGACTGGAGGGTTCAGAGGCTCCTCCTCCTCCTCCGCTGCCCCCTACGCCTTTTAACTGCTCCAGAGTGTCCAGAACCACGTCAGGGGCGTGTGTGTGTTTGGAGGTACTCTGTCTTTCCAACTCTCTGAGCTCACTCAAGGCAGAGCTCATCGCCGCCTCAATGTCCTATAACGACATGAAAGAAATCACACATTACTACAGTATTGTAGTGGACATTGTGTGTAACTGTGCATTGAGGTGCTCCTGTAATCCTATACTCTATTTGTCTCAACCAAACATCATGGTATTTTCAAAGATCATTTAACCACATTGATCCACACAATGTCAATAATTTAGTTGAGCTGTAGAGCCATAATACACAGCCTCCTATAACTACCATAATGACGCAACTCAAGTTACAGCTCGCAGCAGAACAGTGGAAGACCTGGTTATAAAAACAAAGCAGTGGTCGCTGAGGGAGTAGGTAACACTAAAATGTCAGAAGTTGGACTTTTTTTTCTTTGACCCAAAGACTTGTAGAGAACGTGGGATTGAAATGTGAGCTGTAGATCTACAATAGAAATATCTCAAGCTGCAAATATATTTTCAATTCTGTCATTTCCTGCCTTTTTTTTTGAGTGTTGTTGGAAGATTACCAAACAATTCTGTTCGAGTTTCAGTAAATGCAAAGTACAATCTGGGATTCATTTTCATATTTAATGAACAATACTTTTTTATTGTGATTGTATTGACCTATTACTCATTAGCAATTCATTCATTCTTCATTTCAATGATCCAATGAACCAAGGAATTAATTATTATTTGAATACAATAATACATAATGATCTATATTGGAAATAGCTGTATCTGTAATGTAATGCTGTGTTTTAAATGTTGTAGTATATTTTTCCCAGAATTCCTGGGAGTGGTACCTGTGAGCTGGTCTCCACCTGAGCTATGACCTCAGGGTCCAGTGGTCTGTGGTTGCTGAAGCTCTTGGACCGCCCTGCTGGAGTTGATTTGCGTAACTGCGGACTCTCCACCTAAATGTTCACAACAGTTTCAGTCAAACGCCTCCAAAAATCAACAGAACACTTCACTCATTACACGACTAAATGTTACAGTACCTTGGTCTTCAGTGACGAGTGGCGAGTGACGGAGTTGAGGATGCTGTGAGCGCTGACGGGCCGTTTGTCTCCGCCGTCTTTCACCAGAGCAGCCCCAACAGGAAGAGACGCGGTCCTGACCCCTCCTCCGCTGGCTCCCGGACTCGTACTGTCACTCTCGGAACTCCGGAAAGCTCTTCGGATGCTCCCAGACTCTGGACGCTTCCTCATCCTGAACGAGAGAAACACAGATACAAGTTATTTTTCTATTGTTTTACTGAGGTTCTGTGATTCAAGTCAGTGAGACATGAAAGACAACAACAGCATAAAAACGGATGGAAATATAATTTTTACCTTATATTAATGGTTTTAATTTGTTCCCTTACAATTAAGTTAATTTGGCTCCATAGATTTGAAGTCATGAAACTAAAAAACAATAATATAATTTTCCATTGCATAACTTTTATTTTACCAGGAACTTTAACAAGACCTCTGTGCATTTCAACTCAAAGTAACTGTGTAAAAAAACTTTCCATGGCCCCCAAACTTTCCCAGAGTTCTTGGAAGAGGAGTAGGACTTTTCAGATTCCCTTTGGGGGCGGGGCTGTGAGCTGAGAGCTCTGATTGGTGGAACACACTTGCAGCATATTCAGCTCTATTCTACAAGTGCACTGTAATCAAGTGTCTGTCAATCAGAATATATTAAAGAGTGTATTCAGCAAATACGCTCAAAACCGCCTGGACCTCGTCAAACGTATGCCGAATATGCTCAAAAGAAATTCAGCAGAACCGTCGGCGACTTGACTTTGAATACATTTTCAGGAACTTTGAGGTGCAGTGGAAATGCAAAGCACACATACAGTATTACCAGGAATCCTTTTATTCAGGTAAATAGGTTCCTGGTAATAAAAGTTCCTGTGAATCTGGTGGAAAAGGGGCTACTGTTTGTGTCTTTGCTTGAGACTCACTTGTTTAGGTTGGCCAGGTAGATGTCAGCCACATGAGCTCCAGTCGGGGACGCAGCGCTGCCTCTAGTGGACACTCTTTCCTCCAGTAACTCCCTGGTGTCTACGTCAGGCTTTGGACTTCCCCGTCCCCCGTCAGGCCTGAAACAGTCATATCATGGTTTGTTACACAACCGAAATTTCATTTTTAAAACAAACAAAGCTGGTTTTACTTGTAATTAGTCACCATTGTACAGATTGTTGACTGCCGTCGCCGCCAGTCATGACATTGAACAGATTCAACATAGATGTTACTAACATTATTTTTTACATTGGAGTAGAGAAACTAAACTAACCCACAAGAAAACAGCAGGTAAGTGACAGTATGAATTGACCAGGGAGTTGATCTACTGTACTGGGCAGTTTTATGGGACAGTTCAGGGGATTTCCACTGCATGACTGTGGGTCACATTAGGGAGAGCATTCTGCTAAAACTTTGTGGTTTGCAGTAATGGAAGGCATCATTTCCCTGATGACAGGATTTTTATAGTTAATGAAAATAAATACTAAAACTAGCAGTGAAAGATGAATTTTGTTTTCACATTTTCAAAGCAGAAAGACAAAAACAAAACAAACAAAAAACTGAACTGCAGGTAAAATCAGCTTTGTTTTTCATTTCCCCTTAATGTTAATGGTTTATGGTATTCAAGAATACAACATGGATAATATGGGACAGTGTGGACAATATGGGGAGCTTTAATAAACAAAAGCTTTGTAAATCATCTCTGATCTGTTACTTTTGATTTTTATTTACTTCTTTAGAAACATTTTCTACCATGTTTTTTTGTTTT
Source organism: Apogon talboti (assembly GCA_037367365.1). NCBI lineage: Eukaryota > Metazoa > Chordata > Actinopteri > Kurtiformes > Apogonidae > Apogon > Apogon talboti. Next base: position 21,501,035 of record JAPQRQ010000022.1, read on the forward strand.
TTCTTCTTCTTTCATTTTCAAATGTGCTTTCCCCATTCTATTATTTTTATCAATATAATTATCAGTACTTTAACTACCCTTTGGTATTTGTGTATGCTTGCATATAAACACAGCTGTGTATGGGTATGTTGGTACATGTAGACCCGTATATATATGTGTGATCTATGTGTGTGTATGTACGTCTATAATTGTATTTTTATTTTATTCTTTTACTCATTTTTCTTTTTCGTTTGTTCACTGGTTTGTTTAAATCTGGTGAATTTAGCTGTTTTGTTTAATATGTTTGGAAAAAATTTTGAAAAATAAAGTAAAAAAAAAACAACCAAACAAAAAAAAACAATGGTGAGGTGGTGAGACATATTGCCTGTTAAGTCCTTGTGTTTCCCATAGAGACCAGTGACTATAACACATCTTACATGTCTTGGACCACAATGTACTGGTGTGGCACCAGTCCGTCCACTCCGTTGTGTCGACCCTCCCACCAGTCGTCGGAGGCTCGCTGGTACAGAAGTAGAGAGGCGCCCTTTTTGAACGATAGCTCCCGACTGGTCCGGCCAGAGTAGTCGAACCGAGCTATGGCTTCTATGGGATCGGACTCTGAAACAGCCAAGGAGCCTAAGATTCAGGGAACGGTGGACGGAGACGGGAGCGACAGTAGCAGGGGGCAGCGACAAACCAAAGACAAGAGAAGTGAAGAAATAGGAAGCCAGGTTAGTGCAAAGCAGGTTAGTACTGTACTGCATCTGGTGGCTGCACCAATGTTAAAAATTTACTAAGCAGCGACAAAGCAGTTGCTAAAAACAGAGACATGATAGTATCTGGTGAGGAAAGCAGGGAGAGGTCTTAACTAGTGACAGCTGAAGTACATTATACAAGTATATAAGAATGTTTAAGTACGGGATGTTAAAGTGTATTTACTGCAAGTAGAAGTGTGTTCAAGTGTGTGTTATGTACCGTCTTCACTGTTGTTGCGGCTGACAGAGGTTGTGTCGGGTGCAGGCTCTTCCACCAGGGGGGGCTCACAGTGTGGACTGTCACTGAGGGGAAACACACAGGGCAGATGAGGTTAAAGGACACAACTCAGTCTGAAACTTGTGGCTGACTCGCACTGAAATCATCTGTTTGGTCACATAAGCTCACTTGGATAATGCTGAGCTCTGATCACAATAAACCCGCACACTATCATTTATTTTTAAAGTAAACATTTATTTTGTTGGCTTATTTAGTCATATTACAGGGTTTCTATGAGCACTAAAATAATGTGAATTTAGGCCTAAACATTTCTCCAGTAAGAAGTTGTTAAGGACTTGTCCTTTTTTTTAAAATTTGTATTGACTTCAGTCTCTTTTTTAGATGTGTTCTGCATTGATCACACTCTACCAAAACTACAAAAACCAATGGAACCGATAACCACTAATGAAAACTAATCATCTAATACAGGCATTTGCAAGTTCAACGATATGTGAACGCAGTGTACTTAGCCCTAAAATTTAAGGAAAAATTTCAAGCTTGAGCAATCTTGTACAAGAAACCACTTAAAATAGACTCCTTGGGTATAGAGGCATTAGATTTACAAGAATAAATAGTAAGTGAAGAAAACAAAGGTGTTGTAAAAAGCCTCCAGAAAACACTGGATGACACCATATTGTTCTGAATTCACTTAGGAGACTCACCAGAGTCAGATACTGATTTCCCTTTATAACATTTATTTTTTTTCTCAGGATAAAGATAAGATGGGTTATAAAATGCATTTGTAATGTGTTCTGCATCTTGTTAAAACCTGTGGAAAGCCTATAATTACTTGAATTATACTTGGTGAGTTTTTTGCTAACATTTTCTATAACCTCCTAAGACCCTCTGTCCACGTATGAGGCCAAGAGTTTCACAACTTTATAAAAAATTTAATAAATTGTTCACCGCTAAAGGACATCTCATAAAAAATTTTTGAGAACGCATCGTAAAAAAACTGTTGCATCATGATGTTTCCAATATAAGTAATTATTTAATTAAAAAAAACAAAACTCAAAAACCTGTGGCTTTTCTGGGTCTCATGAGGATAACAGAGGCTCAGGACTGTCCCTCTAATGTGCCACATACAGTCTAAACAGACTGTAATTAGAATGGTGCCAAAACTCATCATTACAGAAAAACTGTTGGCCCTTATGTCTATCATGGTGTGTACGCTGCTCTCTGCTATGCTGATGTGGTCAGGTGGTATGGAAGGTAATTTGATCCTCAATAGAGCAGGCCCCCCCAGATCACTCCCTGACATCTACTAAATCAACCACCCCTCCCTCCTCTGTGAACCTCATCATCATCCTCATCCTCCTCAGGCCTCACCAGAAGTCGTCTCCAGCTCCAGGGATGGTGTAGATGGGACCCTGCAGATCTTGGGGTCCCGGGAAGATGGTGTCATGGTGGATGATGATGGTTTTAATGAGCTCGTTCACGTGGGCCTGGCACGAAACCTGGTCGTGGCCCTCTGGGACTGACATGAGGGTGGGGCCGAAGCAGATGGCGAGGTTGTAGGGGTCCATCATGTTCTCCTCACTGTACTGAGACAGACTGTGTGGACGGGAAAGCAGACTTAGTGTAGACAAAAGTGACTATGGACACAAACAAACATGACAACCACAAAACCCACAGCTGATTCAGAACCTGTAAACATGAGTATTGCTATGTGTATATGTGAGACTGTCTGAGGTCTAAAAGGTGAAGTCTCTCTTAACATGCATTTGTAGCTGTAAAACTCTGATAATGTGTGTAAGAAGCAGCAGCTCTGAGGTGACTATAAATCATTTTCCCAAAAGAAGAAGAAGCTCCTCTTCTGTCTCCACATGAGCTGTCTGGGACCACTAGGTTTACCCAGACTTCTCAAGTTTCAGGCCGCCAACGTTTCTGTTACTGCCCAACTTTACTTAAAAGCTTTGTCATGGGTTTTAAGAATGCATGAAATATGCATCTGTCTGGGTGTATTTGTCAAAAATGGATCTTTAATTTGAGATTACATGCAGTTCTGGAAAAAAAAATTAAGACTGCTCCAAATTTCCAGACCTGGACCTGTTTGAAAACCTCTGGAAAGTGATCAAGAGGAAGAGGAATGGTCAAAAGCCATCAAACAAAGCTGAGCTGCTCGCATTTTTTGGTAAGGAGTGGCAGAAAACACACAAGAGCAAAATGGAGGACGGGTGGAGAGCATGTGGAAATGCATGAAACATGAATGAAAATCAGGAATAGTCTACCAAGTATTGATTTATGTCTTCTTAAAACGCAGCTTTTTTTCTGTTATTTTGACCGGTTGTCGTTTCTGTAAATAAAGGCTCTAATGCAGAAATTTGGCGGTAGCTCTAAGAAACACCTACACCTATAAATAAAACCAGGGGTTCGTTCCAGAGGTGTATATGAAACCTTTATTAACAGTCCTTCCTCTCTTCCTTCCAATGCTGGAAAAGCCAGGTGTTACAAACATCACCCTTTGGACCGATACTTCTTAGTGGAGTTTGTGCTCTAAAATGCTTTGGTTTATGAAGCCAGTCAGGACACTGAATGTGATATTGGACTATACAAATAAACACAGGAAGCGGAAAATTGAATCATTCCTCAGGGGAGCAAAGCTTCTAACACTTTGAGTAATGAAGGTGAGGGGAATCTTCTTTGCGATCTCTCTCCTATTAAGGTTCATATTTGGCATCCCAATAAGGTTAAAGATGTGTTTATTTTGTGTGAGGAGGTTGAAAGAAGACTTTTTAACCTCATTCAGGCGTTTATTAAAATACTTTTAGATTTATTTAGCAGGATTTATTTCTGTGCAGATATGAAAGTAAAATCTACTGAGCTGGTGTTACTGTTTGAAATACCTTCAGATTTTATGTTTGTTATGTCAAATTACTCTTTACTGTGGAATGATCTGGGATGAAAGATGCTTCCAAATGGTAGTTGTCTTTTCTAATTACATTTCATTTGTCAGGTTCATGCGATTCATGTCCATGTTAAGCATCATCTTGTAACACAAATTCTTATTTCCATATGTTACTGTATACTGAAGTATAAAAATCTGCATGCTTAAAAAACACAGCTACAATCATTTAGTTAGGATGACTACTGTTGATTCCTTCTACATTAACTTATTTACGTGTTTGTGTACTCACTGGTTGAGGAAGGCAAAGAGGTATCTCATAACAATGAGGGTTTTGCTTGGCAAAGACTGCAGGACTTTCTTAATGTGGACTGCCCGCTCCTGAAGGCTTTCCATAGCTGGAAAAGAACACAGTTACAGCACTCATGAGATTACTTAACGAAATAAGCTCTTCAACACACACTCATTCAAAGAGACAAAAGGACGCGACACGTACAGACACAGGATATGAGGTCGTGGAAGACTTCCTTAGGGAAGAGGGCGTGATCCAGTCCCCTAAAATAGAGCTTCAGGACACCGGCAATGGAGTCCATGTCGTGGTCATTCTGGTCTCCGGCCAACGGGTCCTCACCTACATCCACAGAGGAAGGAAGGTTGAGCAAGAGAGAAAAGAACAGAACTAGACTATAGAATCTGTCAAAGGCTGTCAGTGCTATCCTACCTCTCTCAAAGGCATTTTTGATGTCATTTACTTCCACTTGAGACCCAGACACTCTAAAGATACCCTCATGCTGCAGACCTACACAAACAAACAACAGTTTTAGTTAAGGCACTGTAACCTGTAGGATTGTATACATCTTGATGTCTTATTTTTTCTACTTAGGTAGTTAAGGCAAAAAGTCCTGGTTCATTTCCCAGTTTAATGATGTCCAGAACCAATCACATTTGACATAACAACGCCACCAATCAGTGAACAGCAAAAGCTGAAGCTAAACCTATCACTTCACAGGAGAATCTCCTCACCATGGCGACTGATGAAGCGAATGCAGCTCTCGACCATCAGAGGAATGGCCTCACCCGACTCCTAAAATAAGGAAAGGAATTACTCCCAATAGAGGATGAAGTGCAAGATATCAGTGTGGGAAAAAAACACTCTGTACTTGTTGTCATGTGAATTTCACACAGACAAACACTTATGCATCAGTGCACACATTTAGGAGGACTGGGTATCAGACATCAGGGAGAGAGAGGGTGGGTGCAGTACCCAGCTGTTGCTAGGAGACAGTTCTTTTTCCTTTTCCCTTTGTTTGTTTGGGATTTCCAGAACTCTCTAAGAGGTGAGGTTGCCACATGTGCATTGGATGATATATGTTCTCATTGTTAAATGGATCAGATAGTGATCCATATTACAATGATTCACATGTGCAAACCTGCTCGTGATTTAAAATGCACACTTGTTTTCTCTATAAAGTGAGTTGAAAGCCACAACACAAGGTGCCCACAAGGGGGAGTCGCAAACATGAGACATCCCAATGGAGCAGTTCCTTTTGATCATATGTTTTTCACATTACACATAAAGTAAACCTAAATGATTCTGTGGTAGCTGTAATACTGACACACGTTTAATATCTATGTACCAGAATAAAAAAGCTGTGCAATAATGACTCTAATGTTAATAATATTTACATGTTCCTGCATCCTGTGGGCGGAGAATACTGTGAGAAAACACGTGGTTTGAGTTAAAAACAAATCTACAGCGGCTCTGACCAAGAAGTCAGAAACAAACAGACATGTGCACATACACACACATGCACATACACACGTGCACACGCAGATATGACAGATAATTACCTGCTTCCGCACTGTCGAGTTTCTGCGTCCACTACACAGAGGGAAAGAGGAGAGAGTAAGAAACTCTGGTCTGTCATTATGTCTACAGAGAAAGTGTATTTATATTCTCAACTCTGGTAACGCTCTATTTGTATACACAGACACATATGCACATGTGTTGAGAATATCTATAAACAGTGACGGGGAAAATAATACCCCTGCATGCCAAGAAATCAAGCTTGAACCCCGCTATGGTATATGTGTGTGTGAGCATATTTTTTTCATTCACCACACCTACCTGGCAAGGCAACAGTCAGTCTTTTGACCTAAAGGAGGGAGAAACAGGAAGAGGGGGCGGGGAAAGAGACACGGGAGGATATGACAAAAAAAAAAAAAAGGGGTGGGGTGGAGGGTGGACAGAGATAGGCAGTTATAGTCAAAGCCGAACAAACAAGGAAACACCTTCAGGTGGACAGAGACTGGGAAACAAACTTTCCGTTGAAGCTGTACACACAATTTAGGAAAGGCGTCCTGTTATGATGTGGAAATGAAGATGCACTCAACACAGAGGAACCCCCCTCAAACTTCAACACACAGCTGTATCCACATATGGTCACTGTCACTGTGACCCAGCTCCACACATACACACAGCTTGTGATTAGTAGACATATTAAAGTCATTCTGCTTCCCTGCATGGGTTCAAGTACAGAGCTTATCCCCGTTCAGCCTCTGGGCACCTTCAACACACACACACACACACACACACACACACACACACACACACACTGGACACACATAGGGCACAAAGACGACATCCATAAGGGATGAAGGACACTGGCTGTTCCACTTACTCTCTCCCAGGGTTTTCTGGATAAGGTCATGCTTGGCATCCAGCTTAGTGATCAGGTTCCTGCCCTCCAGAAACTCCTTCAGCTTCTGCAACACAAAAAGAACCAGACCCCGAGTTGTCACGTATGCACATTACTTTTATTAATAGCTTAAGTTAAAACATGCCATTTTTCTTCCATTAATGGTCTTATTTAACCTCCAAGGACACTTTCACATGTATAGTTTGTTTGCTCTGGACCGGATCAGTTGATGAATTAGCAAATTATGAGAACTTTACTATTGATTTGGGTTCTTTTCACACACAGAGGTATACAATTCCTAATCACTAGAAATCAGATGAGGATGTCCACTCTGTTTTTTGATCTGTGTGAACCCCTGGAGAGAAAGAAATTAATCTCAGGTTCCATAGTCTGGACCAGTGTATATTTCACTTAAAGAAACATTGCTGCAGCATGTAAAACGAACCTGGGTACAGGTTTATAAGGGCTGATGTTAGCGTGGATGTTTTGGTCCACGTCTGAATGTGACTAATGTGTTCACACCAGGCCAAATGAACTGCATCAACAAGGAAAATGAACCAGAGTCTGTTTTAACTGGACTAAAGGCTGTAGCTGTGAAAGTATCCTGAGAATAAGTGATGAGCATAACTGGCACTGACTGTGAAGTAAAACTGCTCCGTCTCCTGTTGGTTGGCCCGTCGCTTGGCCAGGCTGGGCTTGCTGAGATAGGATTCGCTGAAAGTGGACTTGACAGACTCCATGCTGTTGCTATGATGGAAGCACTCGGAGACGTCATAATCCTCCACCGTCACCATGTCTTGGATGGTCGACAGAGTGGCCTCCATGGTTTTCTTCACCTGAGAAGGAACAGAAGATGAGATGTAGGACAAACCTAATGATGATATTTGCTAGACGTTAGGGATGAACTTAAAATCAGAGTTGGGAAGAAAGCTGCGGCAGAGCAAGTTGGGGAAAGACTCAGGAGAACAAGTGTCTAACCTCTTCATTCTCAATCTTGAGCGTGGAGAGGCGGGACTGCAGCTGCTGGCACCTCTGGAGCAACTCGCTTTCCAATGGCTGCTGTGCACACACAACACCCATCTACAGACACAAAACAATAACAAGAGAGTGCACACTTTAGCTTCATAATGAAAATATAACTATTGAGAAAAAGATCCACCTGATAAATAAAACGATAATAAGCAGCAGTGTACCGTGTCTCCCATGTGGGACTGGAAATCAAAACGTGCAGGGGGGCAGAAGACGTTGTTGTAGGTCTCCATCAGTTTTTGTTTGTCACCGTTGGGTTCCAGACTCTCTGCAGCTCCCTCCAGTGTTTCCAGGCCTGTGTGTTTGGATGTCTCTACATTTTGCTCTGCAGATAAGTAGGTCCTCAGTGCACGGTGCAGGCTGGCGTGGTAGCCAAGATCACAGCACTGTCACACACACACATAAACACAAATAAAAAACATAGATCAACATATATCATCCAGTGATGTCTCAATTATAGTGATGGGTCCATCTCGGAGTGACTGATGCCACTTCAATAATGTGAGGAGAATGCTTAAATTCAGGGCCACTGCATACCAAAGACATAAGCCCTCCCTCCTCAATTAATGTTATTTCATGAATCCAAAGGACTCGTTTTTACTTGTGAACTTTTGGACTTTGATAAAAATTTTAACATTAGAATGTGCATTTTAAGCCACAGCAAGTGTTTATTATTCACCCGATGGGGATACAATTTGTACAGAACAGAAAACCTTCTGTATAGTATGTACTGTATATTGTATATAAATGTATTCCTGTAAATATTTGTTGACAAATGAACATTAAAAACAATCTTTACATCCTTTATTTTTAAAACTTAAAAATTTCCACTCAGTTCATTTTCTTTCTATTCCGTTAAGTATTACCCACTCACATTTTATTTCTAAATAGGATTATTTTTATTTATTTGTAACTGTAATTGCAGGTATATAAAACTGTGAAATATTGCCTTTTTTGTCAATCATTTCAACCCTGTCAAACTTTAAAACCTCATCCTTCTCTACGGTCGTCAGCTGTCATTTCATTGGTGATTGATGCAACAACCCCCGACCACTACCGCGGACAAACACAATAATGAAACAGCATTTATTCATTAGAGTGTGAGCGCCATCAATCACAGCCAAAACCTGTTGTCGAGTAGGTCATCAGTCCAACAGGCACTGACATGTTATTATATCCAGCAGGAAATGAACTGCTCCCATTCTATCTAGAGGAGAGGCTGTCTATGCAGAGGCCACAGCTGACGGGTGAAGTGTTTGGAAGCAAAAAGACAAACAGGCGAAGGCACAGAGTGCGACTAGCTGGTCTACTGCCTTCATTAGGGGCGTTGAGGCTAATGTGAGGAGACACACCGAGGGGCCTCCTCTGGCTGGAATGTAGGGAAACTAGAATATACACACACCACATTACACCAAATCTATATACAAAATATGCTTAATGGCACCGCAAAGTGTATTTATACTCACATCAATGATGTCAGAGAGGTCATGGATGTAATATTTGAAGACACAGCTGTTGGTGGCCTCAAGGGCTAGCAGGTACTCGTTCCTGGCTTTGATGGCCTTGAGCTTGTTTTCTGTGTACTTTGCTTGTCTCTGACAGGAGAGAGATAAAGAGAGGCAGCAAGAGGAAAGAAAGAGAATGACAGAGAGAGAATCGGAAAAGAAGGAAAAAAAGAGGGACAAAGACAGGTAACAAGGGAAGAAAGAGGAGGGATAACAAGTGTGAGAATAAAACGCCTCAGTATTGATTGTGGATTACAGAAAATAATGAACTGTGTTTTTGTGACGGGCCCCAGCTGTAACAGACAAGGTTGGCCTTTCAGGCATTCATAAATCATTTATGAGAGCCATGCACGCATATGCACCCACAGACATGGTGTAAATGTGACAACTGGTGGGGTATTGGGAAAGCTGTTGCCTCTGTCCCTATTCCCTCCTTTTCCCATGTCCTGCCAGCTTCTGCCCTGCTCACCTTTTCCTTCATCTTCTCAATTTTTTTCACACTGGAGCGCCGCACAGGTTTCTCATCAGTTTTAATGCTGGCCAAAGTGTCAGGTGAGCGCGGCGTCTGGCGGTCATCCTGTCGACCGGAGCGTCCCATCTGCTTCTCCTCCTGCTTCTCTGCCTCCTTCAGCTTGGACTCGGCATTGATGCTGTCAGTGTTGTACATGTGGTACGTCTTCATCACCTGAGAACAAGGAGCGAGATTTGCAAACAAACATGAGTGTACGTCCCCTCTTTCAGTCTTGGCTGTGGATCAAAGGTGTAATTATACCAGTCAGCACCATGAAGGCAGTGAAAGCCAAAAAGTGGAACCAAGATTAATGTACAATGACACACTGCATCCTGTCCAGGTTACAATTTCTGGCATTCAACAACATTACAGAAAATGAGACAAACACACAGAGCCTGATCTGCTGTTCAACTCTACTGCGTTTCAATATTCCGTTATGAGTTTAACATGAAGAGATAAACACGTGTGTGCAGTGTCAGCCTTATTCCTGTGACCACCACCAGAGCCATCATTATACAGTTCAGCTCAAACCCTCCTCAAAACACAGCACACTCCTGGACTGTCTATGAGCATGCACGTGAGCATGTGCACGTCACTCAAACCAGATCTATTTCTATCTCTTACTATATACTATAATTACAGCATAGGGCTTGCTTTTATGGGCCTGGCTATGCTAGAGCTATGCAGTTAGATGCAGCTCAGAGTCATTACATAGTAGGAAACTCTGCCCACACAGACAGACACTACACACACATTGGATGCCTCAGTTATTTGGCAGTATTATGGACACTATGATGCCCCTGACAGCGTGAGAAGACCAAAACAACAATCAGCGAAGACACATCAGTGACCAGCCAATCTGTACGAGACATTCTGTAACATACAGTTTGAAGTAGTCTTTGTCTTGTTTCTCTGAGATTTATAATATGCAGACGATTGGGTTATTACGTCCTTGCTCTTTCTTACCATTGTTGGTAGGTGCTTGTTGTTTCCCATGTTGGTATGTGTCATTTCCATTACCATTGTTGGTATGTATTTGCTGTTGAGTTGTATTGTATTGTAAGTTGCTGACTACCAATCAGATAGTTACTGAGTGTAGTAGACATCAGTTT
>JAPQRQ010000022.1:21518649-21538194 GCA_037367365.1 Apogon talboti
CTCCATGGGTTTTACTGGTGAATCAATGTTGTAGCAGATGATGGTGTTTCCACGGTAACTACGGAGCCTCTGAACGTGCACATGGATCATATCTGATGACCATGAAAAGATGACAAACTGCATTTTACACCAATTATTTACATGGATTGATAGGATTAATGGATCAACAGGTATTAAACAGTTTAAGTCAGTAGATGGTTTTGGTTGAAGGTGGATGTTTGGGTCTTTATGGGTTAAAATCGGTCATAAAATGCTTAGAATACTGTGGTGTCGATGAGTAAGGTAATTGAACGCTGTGGGTTTGAAGTGTTTTGGATTCTCTAAAGGAGTCCAGTGTGTGAATATGATGGGGGGGGGGGTTTGAGTCACAGAGTTTGGGTGCAGTGTAAGAGAACGCCCTGGCACCCGTCATGCTGTGGTCGATGTTTATTAGCGCCAGTAGACCTGCTGATTAGTGTATGTTTGAAGGATGTGAGGTAGGCAGAGAGGAGGTTTAAATGTTAATAGTCAGATTTTACAGTTAATCCGTTGTGATACAGGGAGTCAGTGAGGTTGGATCAGCAGGGGTGTGACATGTTCAGTGGATTTTGACAGTGTGATAATTTGTGCCACAGAGTTCAGGATGAGCTCAAGTTTTTGTTTTCCTGCTGTTTCTAATGGGCTTAATGCTGTCATGTTGTAGAGGTGGAAATCTGCAGCATTTTTGTGTAAATTTGGAATGGTTTAGTTGCAACATTTAGAAAATACCTAGAAGGAAAAAAAACAATCTCATGGATGATGAAAGACAGCCCAGCAGCATTACTGCTAAATGACGCAACATTTTCTGAAAAATACCATATTTGGACTAGTGGACAAACGTATACACACTCAATTCATTGCTAACAAGTGGCCTACAAAGCAATAACTACAAACAGAATAATACTATAGAATTCTTTATTGAAATAAAAATTATTACAATAGACATTTTATTTCATATTCAGCATGATTTACTATTCTACCTCTAGATTTCTGACGTATCTGTCCCATTTTGGCCATAAATAAATCAGTAAGCTTAAGTCTGGTTTCTTCAGCTCTTACTTAGGAGGAAAAATTTCCCTTTAAGCTTATTATTACTGACAAAAATTAACATGAACATTTTTATGATGATATTATTTCAAATTGACAGGAATGTGATGCATCCCAGTATTTTTGTTCATGTTGGAAATTTTGTACACACGTCATTTCAATTATACCATTGCTAGATGATCCCCCACTTGAAAAACAAACCTTGTTTCCAAGAAACCAAACTGTCAGTCTGTTGGGGCTAATATGGTATCTTTTCACTCCACCGGCAGTAGCAGAATAGTTTTGCCATTTCTACAGCTTAGTAACAGCTATGAAATGTTTTTGCAATGCACCTAAGTCTTAGAATATTAGAGAAAACCCTACAATAATATAGTTGTAGCCATGGCTTTTGTAAGTGGCTGTAGTCTATTAACAGTTGAACTGGCCTAATATTTAGCATACGTGTAGGCTTTGAATTAGAGCGCAACTTGTGAGAGCTTCTCCATGTGACCAATCAGCCTGTCAGCCCCCAGGGCATGCACATACACACACACACACACACACACACACACACACATACACAATATGATTTAACCGTGTAAACCCCCCACCATCGCTGTACGCAGACTTGCCAAATAGCAGAAATACCAGGGGTCTCCATGGAATCAACTCACACACACACACACACACAGCTCTCACACCCCACACCGCTTGGAGCACCATCAACGCATGGCTTTGCAGAGAAACAGCCACAGGCAACACACACACCTAGATTCAGACACACACAAAAAACACACACATAACCGGAAAATAGCTGAAATTCCAGCGTGGCACCCGGACTGAGCAGCAGCAGATGCAGGGAGATTGTTAAATACACAGATGTTGGAGGACAAGGAGAGCAAAACGAGTGAGAAGGAGTGATGAGAGCAGAAGAAGACATGAAAAAAGACTGGACACTTGTCAATCAGTGAATTGTAATCTTTGTTCTTTATGGCATCTGGATTTATGATCAGGTGAAGAGGCCAGCTGTAGCATCTGCAGTAGCTAACCTCCTCAACTACATATTTTACTCCCTGTCCTTTGCCCTCCTTTCTGAACCCTTTCCCTCCCCCTACGTCCAGCAAAGAAAAACTCGTAGTCTGCAACTGTCTCAGTATTGATCTGAGCTGGAGGGTGTGTGCGTGTCGGGGGCATGTCCTCTTGGATGGAGTGGGGTTTCGTTTAGAGGACCTATCGATCTCTTTAAATCTGTGAGTGTGTGTGTGTGTGTGTGTGTGTGTGTGTGTGTGTGTGTGTGTGTGTGTGTGTGTGTCTGTGTGTGAGACAGTGTACATGTGGGTAAGGCCCCAGCAGAAAAGATTAACAGGAAATATAGGTGGAAAAGCCTATGATTCATAAGAAAAAGAGAACCAAAGCAGCACAGGGAAAAAGGGGAAGGCAGACAAAAGAGGAAACAAGCCATGTAGAGGTAGACGTAGTGAACAGGAAGTTAGTGAAACAGACGGAAGACAAGCAGACAAGATGAGCCCGTTCCTTCTCCTCAGTTCAAGCAGTTCTAAGGGAATGAGATCTATGTACAGAGCAGATTATCACAAACTACACTTTTTACACAAATCAATATACAAGCTTTTTATAGAGGAAAATTTAATTATGTTCATAATAAAACACTGACTTTTAAAGAATAAGTTTTTCATTTTCTCCAAAACTGCACCAGGATACACAACCTTCTCTCACTTCGACTTAAACAAATGTCAACATAAACTCCTTTAGGTTACCAAACAGTGTTTTTGTACAAATATAAACAAGCCAAAAATGTACTTTAACTGCAGTAATCAAATGAGTGGCTGGTGTATACAAAATTTGACAATATCAGAAACTGATCAGTCAGTCATCAGCAATGCATAATCAAGTCAAAAGAACCCATGTTTTTGTCATCAATCACTGCTTTTCTGTAAAAGTCACATGTTTATGTACGTTTATATATTGGGTACTTCCATTTCAACTATTTCATTGCCTTGAAATACAAGCAGAGAGATAAACAAATAGGTAGCATGTGTCCAATACAGCATCATTTTATAGAGACAGATACCGATGATGCTGTAATGATCACAGAAGCCTACAGAAATCCCTCCAATAATCAAAAAATGTAACTAAAGCGATGAGGCCATCCAATAAAATAGTCCTGAATATAATAAACTGATGTTTTCATGCACAACGCTCCTGTTGTGTCAAAGCCTCCTCTCAATTTTGAAATCACAGGCTGTGAGATAAAAAAAAAGCATAACAGCAAATGGTTATTTAGCTAAATTGCACAAAACCTGTAGTTATTATTGTGTAACTGATGAATAATTCCTTCTCCACAGTGAAAATAGGCCGTTCTCATCCCTTTAAAAGATGTAAAAATCTTAAATGTTGCTAAAGATAAGAATAAGCTTCCATGTGCATTATTAATATATTCCTTTTATGTGTGTTGACATGTGTGAGGGAGTGAAAGAGAACGAATGAGAAGCCATGTTTCTCTGTGGGAAAGAAACTCCATGTTTGGGCCAAGTTCCACACAGACATACACATAATGGTACTGCAAAACTGCCCAAGCACAAAAACACCACCTGGGCATATCTGGATGAATCTGAAGCTACACACAGAGAGACATACACAGATATAAAGTGTTAATGTACAGTATATGTAAAGTAGATGTAAAGGAAAGTCCAAGTGTAAATCTGGTGGTGTTTCATTGGATTAAAGCTGCAGTGGTTGAGAGTTTTTTTGGTTGTCGAGAAAAAAAATCCATAATTACTTTTCATCATGTTGTCATTCAACCGAGCTGACAGGAAACAAGAAATCTGCAGGCTGGCAGTCTACCTGTGATGCAGATTTTGGTTTCAGACAGGTAAGGTGGTTAAATGCATGACTGACAGCTGTAAGGGTGACGGGTCTGCTCGGCGACACAGAAGCTGAGAAAAGCGTTTTCTCTTTTCCACAGTGGCACAAAACGACGCCACGGCATCTATCTGTGTACTTATTCTGATTTGGGCTGAGAATAGAGAGCCGCAGATGGAAGGTGTGTATTGTGAAAATCTGGCCTTTGTTCCTTTGATTTCAGTTCGCTTTAGATTTGGAAACAGAGAAGTGAAGTCATCTCAGACACAATGTAGGTCAGACATTTGCAAACTGACCCCTCTTAGTACAACCTCATTGTTAGGTTTCTTTTTTCATGTTTTTTTTTTCCTTTTTTGTCTTCTACTTCCCTTTTCTTATAAAGGAAGTCTTCAAACTCTTTAAAAAGCTATATTAAGACATTACGTGATTTTCCAATGGTTTTAGTATTACTTGGAAACTTCTTAAAGGAAAGAACAGTATCCTTCTTGAGTACTCATATGTTTTCACTGTTTTAAAAACCGTAGTGTGTTAGTGCTATGTCATGTGTCACATACTTGAGTAGATGGTCCTTGGTGCTGCGTGTCTTTGTGAGGAACCTCTCCGCCAGTTTCTCCAGATTGCGGCTGTAGTCCATCTCTATTTCTGCTTTCTTTCTAAAGAAGTCCTGCAGGTCCTGAAGCAGCTGCACCCTCAGCTCACACTGCTGGTCCAGACACTTGAGCTGCTCCACCAGCTGGGCACGGATCTCTGCCAAGGTGAAGGGAAAAGGGAAAGAGAAAGAGAAGAGATCAGGACTGGGGCTTTTTTTTTTCCCACAGATATAATAAATAATAGTGGAACCACAAAGGGCTTCCTACACAGAATACTTGGTCTCCCGCAACTATATATTCACTGCTTTAAAGATTCCAGATTAAAAAAGGTCAAAATCCAGTTTCCCAGAACAATTACATTCCTTTATATCATTTTGCTGTCTGCTCTAAATGCCAGGGATCACAAGGTGTAAATACGAAAACACACTTGTAGTCATAAGGGTGGAAAGTTTTTGCATTCACAACAGTTGATGGTGTTCTATTATTAACACAGACGTTACAACAATGTGTGAGATGTTCGAGTCCGTTCCCTTGTTGCAGTTGCTATTGACTAGACTGACATCAAGTCCTGCTCCAGTGAAAACACCTGGCAGATCCACTGACACATCAGCCTGGAGTCTTGGCTGAAATCCACTCTCCTCCCACCGCTCTGGAAAGAACAGACTGCTGTGCGTGTGTGTACATCATCGCATTCGTATGCGTGTGTGTGCGCACGATTATCTATCTTCTTCCATGCATAGAGATCTCCAGAGGCAGTCATTTATCCCAGCTTATCACTTTTCATTTTCCTCCTGCCTCCTTCCACTCTCCCTCCTCCATGCTGCTCTCTGGTCTGGCCTCAAATTAATAGAGTGCACTCAGAGCAGACACGTTCAGCAACCATATTCAATCACTGGCTACGAAAAAGTCCTCTGGAGAGTCCTGCCCAATGCCGTTACAGACAGGGACACACAGCAACATGTGCACACACCCAAGCATGCACACACACACCAGGATGATAAGCTGGATCAGTGCTGACAGCTGACAGATTAATGCTATGCTCTCATAGCTGCCTGCCAGTGCTGAGTAGGCTGTACATGCATGGCTTTGAGAAGTCAAGAAACACACACACATACACACACTTTAACAACTACCGGCCTCTGTAGCACCTCCCTGACTCTCCAACAGCTGTCCTACCTTTACAACGCTGGCTGTACAGAAAGCGGACGGTTTTGGCCTCCATCCTGGATCCAGTGCTGTATAGACTCCCCCCACACACACTTATTCAGACGCACATACACACACATACAGACTGGCCGAGTGTCAGCCGTCTGTCTGACCAATAAGCGACTGTTGATGCTGCTTTTGTGTTTTACAGCTGAGGGTGCAGTTTCTCATCGTCACAAAGAGAAGTGGGATATCTAAATGTGTCTGTAACCACCTCGCTCCTCCCCCCCGTCTCCCACTTCTCTCTCTCTCTCTCTCTCTCTCTCTCTCTCTTGCTCATAAACACAGATCTAAATATTGTGGCACTAGCTAGAAGCAGTGTCTGCTAGGTCATTCTTTGTTGATTAAAAGGCCAGGACGGAGGCATTTTGTGGCTTTATGACACAAACACACACATATGCAACAAATAAATGTAAACACACAGTCTCTGCCCGTGCTAATGACCTGGTGTGAGTATTTACCTCGACAACGTGTTATTGTCTTGGTGCTTGTGTGCGTGCATGCTTGTGTGCAATTTGCTCATCGAACAGCACCGTCAGTGATGGGGTGGGGGTTTGTGAGTCAGTGCGACACAAAACCTCGAGATGGTGGCCCTGTAATTATCTGGCTCATGACAACAAGACACAGCAAACACGCAAACACCTCATCTGAAAACAAGCGCTCCCATCTGTAGTGGGCTATGTAAGGAGCAAGAAGCTGACAAATAGCATAAGGCCATCAGTGGGGTAACAGCTTGAGGGGAGGGGGATATGTACAGAGGAAAGTGACCCCGATGTTTAGAAAGCGGGCTTAATGGAGGTAAAATTAATTTAATACAAAGGCCATGCCCTGGCCTAAGCTTTGAAATCCCTCTTGGGCCCCTACCAGTCACATTAAATGAAGAATGATTCTGACAGCATGCTCCATTTGCTAAATATACGGCTTTGTGACTCAACCAAGCCTAACCAGGAGCACTCCAGACCATACACCCTGTTGATACTGGCTGCTAAACTGAATCTCCCTTAGGGATTAAAAAAATATAAATCCTTTTCATCTTTATCCATCCACACACACTTATCGCCAGCAGGAGAGGAGTGTTAGCTGAGAAACAGGGAGCTCGGTACAGCACAGAGGAGAGATACCGACAGAGAAGATCTATGCAGGTCTTCTTTTTGGGCCCACTGTTAGGATCATCATCCCATCCAGCCAGTACGAAGTGGGATGTGAACTGGAATGTGACGCCTCCACCCCCTCCAGACAGTCCAGTCACATTTTCCAGGCAGATGAGAGCAGGTCTTGTAATCGGTCTCTGGGATTCTACTTTACCGATGCTCGCCTCGCTTCTCCCTCTTCCTCCTCCTCCTCCTCCTCCTCTGTCTATAGGACTGAAGGCTGTCTGGCTCTGTCTACACACTCTTACCCTCATCACATCACAAGCTTCATCATGACAAACATAATAAAGGCTGAAAAAAGCTGATTTTTAAGCAGTGAGATTTTTGAGTCCCCTCCCCCACCCGCCCCTTGCCCCGTTGGACAGTATTGGGAAAAAAAAATCACATTGAGATTATTTTAACAGATGTGAGTCATGATTTTGTTGGAAAGGCAATTCTTGACGTACCTCTATACCATCATGCAGCGACACATTTCACTTTTATCAAAAAAACTGCAGCTCCTGTGATATTACCCTTGGCCACATATGTATTCTGACATTTTCATGTCCCTTGCCCATAAAGCGACTGTTCACATGAAGCTATAAACAGAACTTTTCCAGTGTAACCTCACTCCCCGCTCTGAGCCTAACTCCACTCGCTGTATTATTTCTTAAAAGTGCTAAAAAGTCAGCAAAAACAGATGAAAAGAAGTAGGATGTGGATTAGTTGGAGGCATAGAGGTGTGATTGACAGACATCAGGCTCCTATGCCAAGACATGAGGGTATAAAGCAGTTATTTTAGGTTAAGGCCAGCTTAAGAAAATATCAATATCATAGTGTACACTATATAATGTATATTTTCACAATTTTACTTGGCAGCCAGGCAGTCCTTTCTCTTAAAGGACTTATTTTTAGAGGTATATTTCATCAACCAAGTGGAGAAGGCAGGATATGGGGGGGGGGGGGGGGGGTGACATGCACCAAATGGCCTCAGGTTATAATCAAACTGCTGAGGTAAGGCCTTATGCCTATGCGCTACATGCTCTACCAGGTGAATCACCGATGCACCCTAAGCAGCTCTTTCTGACAATGAACTGAATCTCTGAGACACACTTCAAGCTCAACAGAATCAATCAACCAAAGCAACAGTTGATTAGTTTGTGTTACTGGGTCCCTTTGGTGTTTTATGTTAGTTTGGAAATTCAGTTCAAAACATTTGCTTTCTGCAATATATTAACTGTGAATGTGGTTCTTGAGTCACATATGGCACCTTGTTTTAGTAAAGAAAGAGTATTTTTGTATAATTTTCTTTCTCCAGCTTTTGTATCTAGCTTGGAAAGTTAAAATTCATGTTTTTGTAAAAGCATCAGGTTTTTTAGAAGCTAGAAACAGTGTGTTGAACCACTTTCACTTAAAACATGTTCTCAGTGAGCTTTATCTCTGTAAAGATGGCTTGACTTAACATAACGTTTGTTCTGCAGAGCATATAGATTTAACTAAGAGTACTTTATGTACCTTGGTGTCATAAATCATATTTTCACAGCATGCCGTCTTGTGTATTGTCGTTGTTTTTGGTCACTCTACAATATTGCAGCATTACCTATTCCCAATGACCACCTATTGGTTAGTTTGACTGGTCAATGCAAGTGAGGGAAATGTTATCACATGAAAAGTGAAATCAACAAACTATAGGCATTTTCAGACCGACACAGAACCGTGCCAGTGCTGGTTCCCGCACCTAATCTCGAACAGGCCGACGTGTTCACACTGAAAATCAGAGCATTCGGGAACCAAAAATTTGGTTCCCAATGGGAACCAAATAAAACTTGGTTTTTCTAAGCAAACTGTGATGACCTGAGTGGACGTCACCACTCATGTCATGTCACCAGGTCAGAAGCAGAAAAATAAACAAACCAAGAAAATGTGAGTGTGGAAAATGGTCGAGAAACCGAGTTGTAATGTTCTGTGTTGCATTAAATAAAAACCATCTTTTGAGAGTTGTGTCATCTTTATTGCTGCTCGTACATTCACTTACAGACATGCAGTTTTTCTCCTACAACCTATCCCATCGTGCATCAGTCCTACTACATCTACGGTAACTGTTGAGGGACAAAACAGTAGTAATACGACATGTCCCTTTTTTTTTTTTGGTGGCGAAGCAACGCCCTTTGTCGATGATGCACCATGGGCTCGCATAATGGTATGAATACGGGCCGTTCATGGGCAACCACTTCGGTTCCCAGTGTAACTGGTGCGGGAAGCAGCTCCAACACCGGCCTGATCTGAAAACAGCTAGTGTGGCTCACAGTGACCTCATGATGAAATGGCAGGGGTCTGAGGAGTGTGAGGTTTTTCTCTCTCAACCCCTTTCTCTTCAGAGCTGCCCCTCCTGCTTATCCATCATGTATTAGTTTGCTTGTTGTTATGTAGAGAAAAGTAGGTCTGGAACAGTAATGAAATGATGAATGGAGACAGTGAAACCACACTAGAATGACATTACCACCATGGTCAATGCCTGCTGTTAATTTTGCAGCAGGCTGAGGCTGAAGCCAGCTGGTCTGATTTGTCTCAAAACCACAGTCGGACATGTCACTGCATGTAAATGTGTAGAGTGAAACCTAGAAGAAAATAACACTGGAAAAGATCATCACTAACACTGCCAAAAGCCCACTAGTCACAGAATACTTAGGCCCAATTTTGACTTTTGAAACTCATGTTTGTCATTAGCTTTTGCAGCAAATACAGCACCAGCTTTAGGCAGTGCTGTAGGAAGCTGACAGAGGTAAGGGTTGCCCTGGATGCTGTTCAGAGGTGGCCTAGAAAGGAGCCACATACATATAAGGGCTCATTATACAGTACCTTAAATCACTTAGGGCTATAGGTATAGCACCGACACACACTTCCAGCATGGCTCCAAGCTGTCACTGAGTTTTGACTGCCGCTATCCAAACCACTCTTGGAAGCCCCACCCCAGATCTGTCCTCCTCTATTACTGGACTGACTGTGGACACACACACATATGCACAAGCACAACTGCTTGCAACTGTTTGCAAGTAGATGCAATGAGTGTTCGAGACAAGGCTTGAATTGGCCGTAGAGATGCAGGGGAACAAACTGAGACAGACAAGCGGGTTCATTAAAGGGATAATGTGTGCAGTTTTATCCATTATACCTGTCTTTCTCCACTATGTAATCAACAAGTTAATTTCCGATATTTACAAAAGTTAAATGAACAAGAAGCTGGGGCATACAAGTTTAAAACAAAGAACCAGACTGACCAAACTAATTAAGAAGCCAAATCAACTTTGACTTACTGTACTTAAATATTAATGCTATGCTTTGGGCTCTGCTGCAACAAATGACACTACTTTAAAGAATTAGTTCTGTGGTTTTTTTCCAAGCAAAAGGAACAGAACAATTTGTGTAATCTTTTGTTTTAGAGAATCAAGGGAACATTCTCAGGTTTCGGACTGTTGTTGGTGAAAAACACCAGGTGAAGATGTCACTTTTGGCCAAAGGACCAACTGACCCCATCTCTCTATGAGGGCTTGTTTTCTTCATCTTAACCAGGGATTCATTGATGATGTGAGAAAACAATTTAACTGAGAGAAAGCAATTATTAGTGGCAGCTCTCAATTATTATAGTCATTAGCTTGAACACAATCTGAATATTGTCTCCTCACTTGGAATTTTGCTGTTGTGATATCTGGGTCTCCAGTGTCAGCAATTACCGAACATTGTTATCATAGTTGACAAAAAATAATGACTGCCGTTACAAAAGACCTGACAAGAACTACACAAGGATTATCCTCTAAGCACAAGCTTCTCTGTCAGCACCAGGAATGAGTGCCCATAACCTGTGCCAGGCAATCAGTGGACGCAGCAGGAACATACCAACACACACACACACACACACACATACTTGACAGTTAATATCTCAGAAATCCAAGATGTCAAACCAGAAGATGTAGCTACCGGCAAGGTAGAATATTACCCGTTCTCATTCTGTTTGTGTTGGTGTGTGTGTGTGAGCATGTGCACATGCTGTGTTTATGCAGTAAGGCCTGGTCTTTATTGCTCCAGGGGCTGATACTGCAGCACAGAGTGGAGGAGAGGAGGAGGGGGGAGCAGAACGGGGTGGTATTTTTTGAGTTGTACCACTGTGAGCTCATGCTATTGTCCTCAGAAGAATGAAAGAAGGAGAAAGAAAAGGAGAAAGAACAGAAAGCAGTGTAAATGGTGGGGGGTGGGGGGGCTGCGTCACTGTGAATAATATGTCCATTCATCCCCGTACACACAGGAAGAGAGGACAGAGAGAGAGAGGAAGTCAGTCGGACCGGTTCATGGCCAGCAGGGAGCACACAGGAGAGGAGGGTCATATTAAAACAACTACAGGAAGCTGGTGTGTATGTGAGTGTAAAGACTGAGTCCGACAGGATGGGGGGGGGGTTGGACTAAGGTGTGTGAGTGTCTGCTTCTGCAAATGAAAGAGCCTGAAGACCAGTGTACCAGTGTAACCCTCTGAACCTGACACCGACCGGGCAAGAAAAGAGAGGAAAGGCAAAGTGAGTGAAGAAGGGATACTGGGCCAGGGGTTTGCAGGTTGGAGGGGTCTACGTTAAGTGTGTGTGTGCATAGTGAGGCTATGAGATGTGATTTTTAAGCAGTTGTAGGTAGTCTGAAGCCACAGGTTGCAGGTAGTATTTCCTAATAAGATTCTTCAGTGGGGTGGAATCTATTAGTTCCAGACATGCCTGCTTAATACTGCTCTACTGTACACACACACACACACACACACACACACACACACACACACACACACACACACACACACACACACACACACACACACACGCACGCACACGTGAATAAGGAGGGGAGAAAAGGAAGAGATAGAATTACAGTACAGTAAGTGTTGGAGGGAAAACTATTGCTGGAATGGAAACATTCCAGCCAATGTCTTTTCCTTGGGTCTGGACCTTTCCTCTGAAAACAAACTCATACACTCATAGACACAGACACACACTCACACAAACTTATATTGGCATTTCCTCTCTCACCCAGAGCCTGAAACCTTTAAGAAATGCAGTGTCGTCTTGAGGAGACAACTTAACGGGCTTAGTGACTTTTAGACATGGAAAACTTCTCTAAAGCCAAACCATGGTAGACCTGCTCCGTGTGGCAGAGCAGAGACATGCTGAGAGCAGAGAGTATGTGAAAAAATACAAGCTTTTTCTGCTGTGGTTCAGCATAAATAAGTAAAAGACCAGAGTTTTAAGAGAGTGAAAGTTATAAATGCTACTCCACGAAAGAGGAGAGGAATACTTAAGGATGCTTTTAGACAGGAAAAGGAGCAACCTTATGACCTTTGACCTCACTACACAAAGACAAACTAAGCATCCATTTAAGACATACACATAGAAAGTATGAAAGTACAGCTCATTGACTTTAGGTAATATTTACCATCATTTTTTTGTGTCCTACGATCTACTGAAGTGCATCCAACAGGGAACACAAATCTGTGTACAGGAAAAATAATTTTATAAATATTGAAAACTTTTTTCATTTATTCTTAGGCTAAATACATTGAAATCTAACAACGTCTAGATATTCACTTACTCAACGCTCCATGTTCCATGACAGTTGGTGTATCTCCTTGTGAGTTATGTTGATTTCACAACACCCTGTTGGAGTGCAGGGTAAATTCACAGGGGCACTGTTTGAACTGTCTAAATGAGATGTATTAAACTGCATCTCATATTTCAGCTGTTGTGAAGTAGAAGCTATTGAAGAGCAGTTCCATAAAACTTGAAGAATTATTTCGATACACTGTACATTTCTCTGGGCTTTCAGGTTTGTTTCATTGACAATGTCAGGTAAAAACTTTTACAAATATTTTATTCATTTTCTCCCGTACATTTTATCTTCAATTGTTTTTAATGTTCAACTTCTGGATTTCTGAAATGTATGTTCATCATGTTCTGACCATAAACAATAGATAAAATAGATTCCTTTTAGCTTTCACTTGAACCCCACCCCAAAAAAATTTAATTATTAATGTTATTTTAATAATCCAGTTGTCAGCTGCGGTAGCTGTGGGAATGAGTGTCTGAAAGACCCTTCAGGGTAGTTGTGCTGACGGAACGAGGGAAAATACTGAGGTGGAGGCTGGGTGAAAGGAGGTGACAGAAAGAAGGAGAGTTATTGTGTAGGGTGCCCTCAGCAGGGGTAAATTCCTCCATGCTACTCTGCACCTCTCTGTTCAGTTGAGGAAGTCATTAACCCTTTACTAGCTACTGAGACGCTTCATCTCCAACTAAAGGAACACAACAACAGGAAAAAGAAGGGAATATGAGAGGTGTGTTAGTGTGCGTACAAGAGTGTGTGTTTGTGGTCCACAGTCGGAGCCATGTGGGTTCTCGTCGGGGTTCCTTGCACTCAGTGAGCTAGGAGCACAGGTCAGGGGTCAGGGGTCGCAAAGCTACTGGATGGGGTTAGTCTCCCATGTCAACCAACTGGTGGAAACACCTACAATAATAAAGTAGCTTTAACTCCTCCAACAGCCTGAGTCAACTCCTCCACCAGCAGCTCTCCAGGGCTCTCCCATGCTCTGATTCCTGTTATTTGGAGTAAGAAGAAAGGGGAGGGTGAAGATTGGGGGGGTGGGGTTTCTATGCATAATGAAGAAGGCTGCTTATCAAAAGTTAACTAGCTCCTCACCCCTTCTCCAGCCTTTGCCTGCTCTACTAACCCAGTCTGGAAAAGGCGCTCACGAGAGTGTGTGATGGGGGAGGGGTCTTTTTATGTTGCACTGAGAGTTGATAGGATATTAGATTAGAACTACAAACAGTTGCATTTGCTTAATCAATTAAAAGACAGTATAAAAACAGAGAAAGGCAGTGAATCCTCACAATGCAGCAACAGAAAATGCTATTAATTTTCAGTTGGTCAGGTAGTAGCTAATTGTTTTCAGCACTATGTGAGATCATTCATCATCTCATAATTCATCTGTTGCCATGATTTGATGTTCAATCCTGAAATCCAAGCCTCTAGGGTAATTTGTGCGTGTGTGTATGTGTGTGGTTCATCTTCAAGGGTACTACCCTCCTGATTTCACCTCTATTTCCTGTCTCTGCCGGACACAGCCATCTGGGCCCCAGTCTGTTCCAACAGGCCTCATCTCTGTCTTTCCTTCATATCTCACTCTGTCACCGACAAACACACACACACACACACACACACACACACACACAGTCTGCCGCAGGGATGCAAGCCATGACCGCGGTGCTCTGCGCCATCTGTCTGAGGAGGTACAGCGAGGTATGAAACAAAAACACACACACATATTATACCATCCTGGGCCAGCAGGAGAGACAATATTAAGCTGAGCTGTCCTGCCGTGTGTGTATGTGAGTGGGTGTGGATGTATCTACAGTCTTTCCAAATGGCCAGTGCATAACACCCCCTTAATCAGCTTAGCAGCCAGTCAGGGATTTGACTAATCCACAACGCAAGCATGGGAAGGAGCCCGCTGAGTGTGTGTCTGTCTGCGTGAGTGGTCTGTCCGACAGTGTGTGTGTGTAGTACGTTAAATCAGCCTCGATAGTCTTGGACAGCGTTCTCTCTCCCAGCATCAAGCTTTGGAAAAATGATTCAAGTCATGGGTCTTTTCAAACAGCGATTGATGGGCGTGGACCCTTCCATGTGCACACACACACACACACACACACACACATCATCTGGCAGATTAAAAGGTCATTCTCATCTTCATTAGTAATTTAACATTTGTCATAATTCCTGTGAAGGAGCGATGAGTGTCACTTACTCCCCGTGTCGAGATTAAACAGGTATCAGTCGTCTCACTTCTTGTCCGTGTTTCTTACTCTCCTTTGTCAGATTGACGTTTGTAAGCATCAGTGATTCATGAGGATCTTGTGATCTGTGAATGCCTGTGCACACGTATCTAATGCCCGAGGGAAGTCTCACCTTTATAAAGCCCAACACTGTGTGTAAACGCCTCTCTCTGTAATCCAATAGTTCTGCAGGACAGCTTATATTACACTGAAAACTGTACACAAATGCACAAAGCCAAGCAGGAACAAAGATGCGTGACACTTTACATGAGTACGTGACCTCTGCACTGGTACATGTATCCTTACTCAGCACACTCTTATCACCACATTCCAAGAGACATCAGTGGCATGCAAGAAGGAAAAAGTGGAGATGTAGATAGAGGACAGAGAAAGCGCTGAAAGGAGAGGACGGGCAGCAGCAATGCAAGTAAAAGGCTGTATCTGCTGACGGCTGTTGATACTTATCTGACTGTCAGTGAGGCTCGGGTAAAGGAGCATGGGCATATGTTCCATCAGACAAAGCAGAAGACGAAAAACCACAATCGATAAGGTAAGATCCTATCGTTGAATCCACCTTGAGGTCACATATTTTCTGCCTTTAGCTACAGCAACAACCTTCTCACCAGAGAGAAGAAGGTAAGGCTGGGGCATGAGCACAAGACGAGTGAAAACCCTAACCACTGTAAAATAGTTTGTAATATAACTTAACAGAAACTCCATATTTCTAGCGTAACTATATAAATCACTTGTTACCACTGCCTATTTGTTAGAAGATGGGGAAAAAAAAATCATACAGTAACTTTATTACTGTTAAAAAGAAATTAACTAGTTACTCAACCATGAAGAAAGAAGCAACACTTTGGAAGATGAGTCACAAAAACATGAGGAGAGTTATGATGACTATTAAAATGACTATATAAGTTAATACTTCTTTTGGCTTTCTTGGGAAAATTTCACTAATTACCACTTAGCATCCACTCACACTGGTTAATCACAGGTGTTTCAGACAGGTAGGGGGTGAAGGGATATGACTAAGACTTGATCCACATGGAAGCTTGGAAAAGTGGCCTCCTCATCTCAGTGTTTTCAAACAGCAAATCTACATTTACATGTATCAACATTTATATTTAGTCTTTTAATCTGGACTGAGAGGAGGGACCTGTATATCGTTAGCCTCATAGTATAATTGCATTTGGCCAAATTGTGACGTGCATAAATTTACTCTCCTAACACTGCTGATTGATTTTTCATCATTGGCCATGACCTGAAGAAAACATGACTTAGGCAATTATGCTATGAAGGTAATGATATGGAAGGTATATATTTTGTTATTATGGCATTTTTTCCCTTGAGTTCAGCTGCTGCAGCTTTAAAAAGCTATATCACAGCTGTAAGTCACCTTCAGAGCACAGTTAAATCACACTGACCTGTAATGCTTTTATAGGACACACAGGCCACTTATAATCTACAGAACAAAGCTGTAAAACCTGAGGCACCTGGTGGCAATAACCTATAAGTTTTGAGCAGAGAGCTATGGGCGCATTAGATGGGATTCAGAGAGATACGGTGTCTAGCTCTGACAGCTTCATCACCGAAAGCAGAAATTGCTGAATCAGGATCAGCCTATGCAGCAACTGCATCAACCCCCCCTTCTATTTTTGCCTCCATTTCACCTTTTCTCCAACCCACTGGTCCAGAGGTATAATTCATTCTTACACGTGCTAATGTGCATGTTCAGTATGTGTGTGGTGAGGTGGCCTTGCTGTGTAATGACTCCTACAGAGGCAAAGCTTACGGAGCTGGGTTTTCCAACACTGTCAGACTGGCCTGTGAAATATGGCCACTATTTCAACCAGGCGACAGTCTGTCACAACAACAGTTGCAGTTACCAACCCTGGGTGTATATGTGGAGCTCCTACATGCATCTGAGAAGATCACGGCCCCACCCTATTTGCCCAGTATCACAGAGAAACAAGCACCCATGTACTTTCATTTTACACTCTTACCTTTTTCCATCGTAAAAATCTCAAGCAGACAGATTAAATTCCTCTTCATTTGCAATCCCACCCACTCACATGCATACCCAGGCGTTTATATGAGTGCTGCAGAGACATGGAGGTAAATGGAGAGAGAAAGTGGGCCAAGCTGCATGAAGAGGCTCCCAGGGAGGAGGACAACTCAACACCTCAGCACAACAAACCACAGCAACAGAATTCTGTTGAACAGCACATGGGACTTGGCTGGGAAAACACTGTTTTTCCTCCTCTCATTCTGTTTCTCAGCACTGCTGTTAGGGCCTTTCATTTTAACAAACTGTTCCCTTTTAAGGTAGGCCAATGAGATAAGTGAATAAAGATTAAAGAGTCCTCTTCTACTTTTGAATAGTCCATTACACTACAGTGTCCCCATATTTAAGGGTTGCCATATGTCCTGTGCCCATGAAAGAAGGTTGGTTATTTATTGAAAAAGAAATGTAATGAAACTGAATCACTACACACTC
Source organism: Apogon talboti (assembly GCA_037367365.1). Classification (NCBI taxonomy): domain Eukaryota; kingdom Metazoa; phylum Chordata; class Actinopteri; order Kurtiformes; family Apogonidae; genus Apogon; species Apogon talboti. The sequence goes on from JAPQRQ010000022.1 coordinate 21,535,853, forward strand.
TAATCTGTCAAAAGCTTTGTTGACTAGAAAGCAATAACTGTCATTACAAACACCCTACAATATAAAAATGTCTCACAGGAACACAGTTGATCACCAAGGTGTAAACTGTCATTTTCCAAGTAGCTTTTTTAGTTCATTTATGAATCATTTAACCATTTGAAAACAAAACCAAAAAAAAAATACTGTCAATAGCTAAAATCAAATTCTGATTGATTCCTTGCTTTCCTGTGAAGGTGGAGTGAGATGCAAGGAATATCAATCCATTCAGAGATAAACACTTTGAAAACACTTTTTTAGAGAAAGCAAATGAATTAACTTCATAGATTGGTTGAGTTTGGCGGAATATTCTACACCTCTGATTCAGTCTGTTTCTTTTCAAGAAAACAAGACTCAAGTCTTGAGCTGTAAAGATCGAATGCGGTCACAGAAACACTGAGACTGAAAGTAATTAGTAATCTTACTAATTACTTGGACATGTCATAGCCTTTGGGTGTAGCCCAATATAAATGTAAATGTTATACTGACAGATCTGTGTGGCATGCCTGGAACCTCTGTTGGCCACATGTTGTTTTCAGATTTTTATTAATGCTTAGCCCTTTAATGAATGTCTTACCTCTCTAAACACAGCAGGAAAATGAGCTTATAGAACCTACATAAGACACATTATGTATTTGAGCAGGCTTAAGAGCGAAACAGATTACACTAATCAGTGTCTGCATGCTCGACAAACCCACTGGATAACCATTATATAGATTTTGTTAATTATTATATATTAATGAATCAGTGCATAAAATGAAGTGCTAATAAAACAACAGCTTCACACTGTGCTGCCTTTGTTGCTGGCATTCAAATATGCACAATGATGCTAATGCAGCAGCTGGAGGAGAGAAGCAGGGCTTAGCATTAGAGCACTGTGGTGTTTTCTAATTCCTCTAACAGGATGAAGTGCAGCATAGAGACTCTATTACATTTCATGAGGTTGTCTCAGAGATTAGCTCCTCACTATGCAGCCTGACATCACCCAGAAGAAAAAAAGCTCAAGGCCTGAGACATGCATAAAGACCTGGCCACCAGTGTAAAATGGGGCATAGTTACCATTTTCACACTTTTTTTGGTACAGTATGGCATTTTGCAACACGAGTCTGCAGCAGGTAATAACCAGGCAGGGCAAGTGGCCAACACTTTTCCGTTTCGAATCTCAAGCTGCTTTTCCTTACATTAATGTATTCCTCTGGAGGAGGGTAGCAGATACAGCTTGGTTCCTCCTGGATGTCAGGCATATATCAGACTAAATAAATCTCTGTGGCAGGGTGAATCTGGCTCAGTTTTTAGCTCACAGCACAAAAAACCTGTTCAGGAACACTGAAGCTTAGTGTTACAGGCTTTATGTCCCCGCATTGCAGAACACTCAGAGCCTAAAGCAGATCTTCCAGTGCCTGTAAAGTAAATACAAGAGCTCAATACTGTAATCACAATGGGGAACTGATCATAGTATACTAGTGCTTCCAAAACTCTCACACCTAAGATATGACTGGGAAGATGTGTTTGTAAATTGTGGGAAGTTACATGGACACCACCTGAGGTCAGTCAGTCACAGCAAAGCAGAACACATGGCAGCCTGAGGACACCCTGACACACACACAATGGCCTTGTTGCTCCTCCAACACACAAACACAAAACATACACACTATTGTTTTGCTTTGTCACACATAACTGCCTACTTAGCAAGCATTACATAGCACCCACATGATCGTCCCAACAGCTCAAATATCACTATCTCATACGTCATAACAGGCATCTTCACAGTCTGATGAACAGCACAGTCTGCTAAGGACGTACTATCAGCTCCTGCCTGCAGCCTGACTCGCACTACAGCGCAGAGCACAGACACGCCAGGTTTTGTCCCTTGTGTGCTGAGCCAAACTGCTTTATACCTGCCTTGTACTGAATTAAATTAGGTAACAATATGCAATGTCATCAAGTAAAAATGGAGATGATACTGACTGAGAGTTTTTGCATCACAGTCCACTCTAACTCAGAGAAGGTAAAACACATTGGTGTAATTCTTCTCATTTATCGCCCACACACGAAGACATTAACCATGTTTCCATTAAGGTACCGCTGTGTACATTTTAAATATTGTATTAGAAAACACAAATGGAAATGGCAAAAAACAAATATCAACTGATGAGGAAATCAAAGTTAATCATCAGTGAAAAACACATCACAATCATTTTAAATGGAATGCAGAAAGCTATAAGCTACTTTTTCCTGTAATACTACTCTACATTGACAGTACAGAGATAATATCATAGCCATGACACTGAGAAGCCTTGTTTTTG
>JAPQRQ010000022.1:21546040-21564582 GCA_037367365.1 Apogon talboti
ATGGAAATGCTGATGGATTATAATATTTTCCACATTGCAATACAAATGCACACAATGAATACAAAATGCAATAAATGAGAAATTTACACTCATTTACACTAGCCATGAGCCAGCCTCATCAACTGGTGTCAATTTGGTGTCAACTGCTCAGTCAGTTTGTTTATTCATCAAGAGTCCAAGGGTTGTCACAATTTTATCATGTTGCAGATTTTTATATTACTTAGGGCTAGTCAATGGCTTGCTTGTATTTCCTTAAATTGATTACATCATCTTGAACAGTGTTAAGGTCAGGATGCAGGTTTGGTGGAACAATTCCAAGTGTGAAAGACAGCCCTGACATTTAAATGGCAAAATCCAAGCAGTAGAAAACTACTCATAAAACAGTAAAAGATGTAGGTCAACTATGTGAAGTGTAGATTACCAAGTATGTAGGTTGCTAACTTGGAGATCGTTGTTTGCAAAATGATGGATACTTTGACAGGGGAGAAGAATACTGACTAAAGTAGTAATCCAAGTGCAGGCTCATTCCAACAAACTGCTTCCTGTGAGTCAGACTAATGATTTAGAACAGGACAAAATCATTTGGCACAGGGTTAAGTTTCAGTGGTGTGAAATGGCTGATGGTGTTACCTGTGACCCAATCTGTAAAATCACCAGTGGCTGATTTTATGTCGTCATGTTGTGTTATATTGCATCTGTTATACCCCACCTGTCACCTGACTCAGCCATTCGCCTGGTGAAAACCTGTCACAATGGCTCAGGTTTTCTTTGCTTATTCTAGATCAACACCAAAAAGTCTAAATGAAGGAAGTATTTTGAGAATATCCACTTTAATCACTAGTAGAATTGTGATTTTTAATTCATTACACCTCTTCATATTTTAAGACACTAGAATAGAAGTACAGAAAGTCGTTGCTAAATAATAGGTGAACCACCTCATCAAACTCCACTGGCATGAATTAACAGGTTTCCAGAACACTGCGGACTGATGCTTTTCAAGCAGCTGCCAGTTTTCAACCTGTCTCAATATTAATCTTTGGTCTGAAGTGGACTTAGCACAACCCACACAGCCAATTATTTAAGTGTGGTTGTGTGTAAGGTAGAGTACATAAATGTTAAATGAGAAGATATAAAAAGAAATATATAAAGAGTCTGATGCACATAAAAGAGCCTGGCTTTCAGCTAATGGTTTTATTGGGTTATAGCTGCCTAATTAACCACAACTGTGGGTCAATTTTATCATCCTAGTGTACAAAGTTAGGTGGGTGTAATGGCTGTGGGAAACAAAACAGCATTCTCATATTCACACTAAGTTCAATGTAAAGCTGGGACTCTGAACAAGGCTCTTAAAGCCCACATATTTTGAGACACGAACAGTGGGAGAAAATGGGAGAAATCTTTTACTAGCACCGCTTTGATGCTGGGAACAACCAAAATAGAACTGGTGTATCCACATAGCAACCCGGGGAAAGAACACAGTGTCCTCACACACATTCATATAGTAGAAAAGAGGAGAGGAGAGGCTGTGTGTGAGAGAGTGTGTGGAAGTGATGCAGATTCAGCTGAGAAGAGGTGATGAATGGCTTCATTAAAACAGCATTAGCAGAGGTGTGAACCCGAATGGTGACTGCCAGTACGCAGTGATTGCAGTGACTTTCAACGCGCTTGCACACACACACACACACACACACGTCACAGTAGTGAAATTCTCTTATTGATGCCAAATCAGCCTCTTTGCACTTGTGGCAATTGTAACTCAGTCACTGTGTTTGTATTTCATGCATATTTAAAATGCAACCTCAGAACTTTGCAGCAAGAATAAAAAATGGTTAAGCAATAAGGAATGATTCAGAATTGTTTTTTTTTTTTCATCAAACACAGCGGCTCATTCTCTAGTGCTTATAACATACCATCCTTCAGTCAGATGGAGATGAGGAAACAACAGTGACACCATGGAGGAAGAAAGTGATAAATAAAAAGGCAAGAAGGAGGTGAGGGGAAGCAAATAAGGAAGAAGAGGACGGCAAAGGGAAAAAAAAGCAGATGAGAAAAACCTGAAAAGACGAAGACAAGTGTGTGTGTGTGTAAAGCGGTAACCTGATTAGCAGGACCCTACAGGGGAGACAAATCTACATTATTCTTTCTCATTTTCCCTCTGCTCCTCACAAACCCAGAAAAATGGGGGCAATTCAGTAACCCTAGCAACCAACTCTGCCTACGTGCAGGGAGAGGCTGCTGATGGAGGGGGAAGGAGAGAGGAAGAGTCTTAGAGAGTGAAAAGGCTAATACGAGTGCATACTGTACACACACACATAGTAAATTAAGCAGATGGATCTTTCAGGGTACTAATGGGGTTTCTTCCCTCCTTTCAAAAATCCTGTCCTTTTCAGGCTCACTCTTGCATGCTTCCCAGATCCCTCCTCCCTCAACTCCTCCATTCCTCTTTCTACCCCCCCTTCTCCTTCCTCCTTTTCCCCTCCTTGGCCAGACTCTTTTCTCCTCCTGCTCTCTGGCCACGTATGAGGGCTGTTCAAACACAACCTGTTTCCTCTGGCGTCCTCCGGGAGCATTATCCAACCTTTCTACTGTTGTGTTTTCGCTCTTTCACTTCTTTCTGCCTCCCTCCTATTTATTTACAGCTGGATGTCTGCTCTCCTATTGATTGTTTTACAGAGGATATGAGTGGGCTTTGTCTCAGCGATGCCTGGCTTTATATAGATCCCTCTGTTCTTAAAGATGTTCTCACCGACACAGACACACATACACAAACATCCTCTCTCAGCTGGTTGTGAGTCAGTGTCCGGTGTAGAACCACACGCAAGCAAGTACAATAAATGTGACACACATGCTGGAATCATAAAGTCGTAATTACCAGCTTAAACTGCTGTAGGGGGTGTGTTGAAAACGTGTGTGTCGCATTTCATCACAGCTGACAAACATCATGACAGAAAGAAAGTTAGAGAAGAAAAGTCAGACAGAAAAATAGAGAATGAGTTTGAGAGGTTGAGTTGAAGACCAGCAGTTGTTTTTTCACAATGGTCTGATTGTTCATTGGATGGATGTAGGCTAAGAGAAAGAAAAAGATTGGGGGAAAAAAAAAGAGCGAGAGGGAGTAGAGGATTGACAGAGAGTAAGTTAGTGAGTGAGGGGGTAGACCAGATCACAGCTCTGCTTTTTACATTCCTACACACTCTCACCGGTTGCTCTGCTGTTGCTGTGAGTGTGTGTGTGTGTGTGTGTCTCAGATAAAGAAAGTGAAAACTGAATAGTACCCTAACAGGGGTCAGGACCTCTATAATACATGCTCAGCACACACACACCCACCCATTTGCAATATGACTATAGGAACTATAGAGTCAATGGGAAAATGTTTCAAAGTAACTGGTCACTGCTTAGGAGAGGTGGTTATGGATGGGTTTAAAGCTAATTTAAAAAAAAATTAGGTTATGACAAACTGCATTGTATATTCTGCGCTACTCTTTAAGTGCACACATTGTATTAATATATATTTATAAAGAGCTGTAATGACTATGTGATAATCAATTCACTGTCAGCTATTAAATAATATGCAACTATTCTGATGATCAGGTCGGGTAATTCTGAGTGAGTAACTGTGTGAGGGTCATTCCAGACTTTCACGTCTACCTTCTTAAAGTTGATTATTTTCTCTCTAACTCTTTGATGACAGGAAACTGAATGTTATTGGCTTATGGACATTTGAGAGCGTCACTTTGGACTTTGAGAAACACAGACAGATCAATGTTTTTCACCATTTTTTTACATTTTACAGACCAAATAACTGATCAAATAATCAAAAAAGATTAATCGACTGTGAAAATAATCAGGAGTTGCAGCCCTACATTTATACAATACATCATTACCAGAGAGAATCAGGAAATAAATATGTGACAATAAAGCCATCTTACCTGCCCACCTTACACCCAAATGTAGATGATCTCATATGTATTCATGCAAAACACATGCACACGTGCAAAGCAGACACAACACCAACAGTGTCCTCCACCACAACACTGCTCAACTTCACCATCTCACAGAACCCAACTGTCTGAGTGGAATGCTACAGTTGGCATTATGCAAAACCATACAGAAGCAGTGGCGGATCCAGAAAAAAAGGAAGGGGTAGGGGCACTATATATACATACATATGTGATATACTTCTCCGAATTGTCATATTACAGAACATACTATGCATTACAGTCATATTTTACAACACAGTATACACTTTAAATCTTAATTAACCCTGAAGCTTAGACGTAAAGTCACATCCTGAAATGTAGCAAGACAGTCAGATAGCAAATAGGTCAACCTTTCAGCCAACGGAGATTTAGCTCAATAGGTAACGTATCAGACTGCAACAAAGAAGACTGAGGTTCAATTCCCAGTTCCATTTTTATCTACAGATTTTCAAACAGGAGGGTAGGTAAATCTGCCATTGAGGAAGTAACAGCCAGTGTGTGGTGTTTGTGTCGTACTGCATGAATAAATGTGACTTCAGCATTCATGTGTCAAAATGTCAGTGCTGGAGTCAAACCTTGAATTGGGCACACAAATCAGGTTCACATGGGTGCGCATACACACTCGCACACAAAACATCAAAGTAAGAATACCCAAAATGAGGGAGGAGAGATTTCAACCAATCCCAGCATGCCTCTGTGTTGAGGGCCTATAGTAAAGGGGTGGCAGTGGAGTGTCAGGATTAGCCAACCAGGGCAGACAGAACATCTGTTGCCCAATCAGAGCATCTGGAACATCTGGCTCAAATGAACAGCAGTCTTCTAGCAGCTGACCTTTGACCTTACCCTCTTGGCTCCACTTGATGCCTTGTACTCCCCATGTTCATTTTTCCCTTTTTTCGTTTATTCCCTCAGTTTACTCCTTCTCTGACATTAAATGCCCCATTGTGTGTTGCATTTTATCTGCTACATGCCGTTCTGCTTCATCTATGTGCCATGTCATGGTCAAAGCTTCAGCCGTCACAGCACACATTCCTCTTTTATCTCCCATCTATCAACTCTGCCTAGAATGTGAGAGGGTGGGAAGGGATTAGACATGTCATTAACACACTTAATAAGTTGTAAGCACTGAGTACATATACAGTACATGTGTCCGCGCTGAAGGAGGCCCACTCAGCACATATACTGTTAGTAAATTCAGCGCTGAGTGTTTTCTCTCAGGTGCTGCAGTAGCCCTGTAGTAAATTGTCATATCAGATGCTGAAAAATAAGGAATCAGATAGGTGTAAGGGGACAGAAAATCAATGAGTGTTTTCAAGCATGTCGTGCCTGGTGCTGACACAGCACCCGGCAATTGCTACGGTGTACACACACACACACACACACTCACACACAGACTGAAAGGACGATGGGACACTCAATATAGAACAGCCTGTACTGTTGAGGGTTATTAAGGGGAATAGAGCACTTTAGAGCAACAACACCTACATCTCAGTTCCTTTCCATTCTGAATGCGCAGAATGCAGAGCTAAAAATCCTCAGACACCCAAGGTAGTTGTTGTGTGTGTGTGTGTATTATGCAGTGGTGGAGAATCCCAGCTCCAAAAAGTTAAAATCCTGCCATGTATTTGATCCAACCATACACTGAACCAGCCCAACTCCTCATCCAGGTAGATGGGATAATTAGTGGAATCACCGGTGTTAAGTGAACATGTAGAGCCAATACATGGCAGGACTTTTACTCTATGGAGCTGGGATTCTCCACCACTGGTATTATGTGAAGGACAGTTGATTCCTTTGCTAGACAACAAAGCCGTGGGCCCAAAGAGGAAGCTTCACACACACTGTACAATCTCTGCCTAAGTCCTAAACCTCAGTTTCACGCACACATCCTTCCTGACTGATTATTTTAGGCAGTGTCAGCATTTTTAATTCAGCTAACAATACAAACACGTACCGACTCAGGACCAGTCCAGGAACGCCCCCCCCACCCCCTCATTTTTACCATCACACTCCCACACACTTGTGTATCCTTTACACTACCATTCACTGTTGCACAATTGACTTGTGGTCGGTAACTGCGCCGGACTCAGTCAATAAAGTCCAGCTTAATTGACACAAGGTTAAAAAGATGACACACAAGGCTCTAAAAGAAGTCCTAATTGATTAGCTTAGAGATGTCTTCCAACCAAGTAGCTACAAAGGACCTAGTAAAATATTTACCATGTTTTTACTAACTATTATCTCATTTTCTTGTTTTCTGTTCTTTTGATGATTTGCGACACATTAGGTGGATCATAAAAGTAATTTCAAAACAAACCCGTCCTGCCATTTTATGCCAGAGAATCCTTCTGATACAGCCCTTCAGCCTCTGATCAAAAATACATCAATCAACTGCAGCACACTAACCCTGAAATATTCAGGTCAGCAGTGAAGCCTCACATAAACCCATAGACAGACCCACAATCCCGCTTGCACACAAACCTCTTGCTGTGTCACCACCTTTTCTATTGTGCACTAGTGAAAGCAGCCATTTATCCTAAATCATATGTCTCTCTGGCTGCTTCGTAAACATGAAGCTCAGCAACATACACGTAGGCAGACACACAGTTTCACATAATGGTCACGGGCGCACATCCTTCTTCGGGGAGACAAATCAAATTGTATCTGCTGAGCTGAATGACTTAATTAACTAGTCTGGATGATCATAATAGTGTACATCTGTGTGGAGATACCTCTTAATGTGACCATGTAGGCACACTGTCCAAAATACAGCCAGAAAAACACTATAATCAATCAGTTATCTTAGTTAATGTTAGTTATATGTAGTCAAACATGTTAACATTCCCAGATGTTTAAAGCTCTGACAGATAAAAAAAAAAAAAACTACTCACATTCTTAACTGAATTAATGTCATCAATCCAAATACCATACTGAGTTTTCTGGTTGGCAAAGAAAGGATATTAGGAGATGCTTAATGTGTACAGACTGCAAAATATGGTGTTTGCAATAGAGACAAACTGTGATTTAGAGTCTTTCGAAAAGGCAATGTCAATTTCTGGATTTAATTCCAAATAACTGCTTTGTAAACTAAAAATGTGTGATGATAAGCTCATTCCTCAACTCCATTTCAGAGCTCCATGTAACCATTTTCATCTGTGTTTGAGCATTCCTGTCCCTTCATATTATCAGTCCCAGTTTCTCTTTCTTATTTCACTATCCTTCTCTCCTTCTCTTTTGTTCTTTTTTCCACTTCTCTCTTTCGCATTCATTATATCACTTTCAATCACTTTGTACCTTTTTTCCCCTCACACGTACACACTTTCTGAGCAATAGGAACATTCCTTCCATCTACCAGAATCTCATACTGGAGTATCAACTCTTGAAGATGCTATTTTAAACATTGCGTGTGTGTGTATTTCATTATGTGTCATCACATTAAAAAAGCATTAGTCCTTATCACCCATATCAACAGGTGAGTGACATTGTCCAGTGATATCCACATACTGAGGATGACTATGGTACAAAACAAATGGAAAATAACAGCCACAGTGGTAGGTTATATTAGATTAAAAACCTACCTACATATACATTTTAAGCTGTAAAAGAGTAAGAATTCAACACCATAGTTTATCCTGACAAACTATCCCAGGCATCTTGACAGAATTCCTGTTTATTGCATTTACTGCGTCATTTTACCAGAAACAATCTATCTGTGATGTTTAGAAACACTCCTCAGCAATATTTAAAGCTGCATTGTCAGTGTGTAAACTGCATATATATCGGCCAAACAAAATAAAACGACTGTATTTAAGCTATCCAGAGAGGTTTTTAAAACTCCAGCAACTTATGTGTAAACTCTCATCTGACCCACCTTTGGGGTTATCATGAAGATTGTGTTACCTCTTACTTCAAAACCAATTTGTTTTCTCTGTCCCTCATCTCTTTTAAACTTTGTGAACTTTAAAAATGTGAACCATTTACAGTACAATGAGGATTTCCATGTATTTCCCAAATGATGCTGGAGTGTATAGCTTTAGTAAGCCTGACAGAGCAGAAACATTTAAGATTGACTCTTCTGCACGATGGGCTGCAAATCATCTATTAGAGATTTGTGAAACAAGGCAGACGTGTTAGCAAACAGGAAGACAGAGATGTGTAGCTGCTTAATGTATTGTTGCACAATACCCACTATTAGAGAATCTCTAAAAGCGGTGTTCAGGGTAATGACAGACTGTCTCCAAGAGCAGGCAGACTGTTGGGAATGTCACAGCATCTGGAGACGCCTCCACACAGATGGAAAAACACACACACCTCAAACAGTTATGAGGATGCACAGGTTTGCCCTTTCATCTGTTCATTCCAGACATGGAAGGTGGTGTGAGGAAAAGCATGTAGAAGGGACAGAAAACACGCTCCAGCTGTTCACTATGGAGCAGCGGAGTAGCTGACAGGAGGAATCGATGCAAAGAGTCGATGGACAAACATTAAGTCCACATACTGACAAACACAGCAGACAGCCTTCACAATGCAGCATGGACAGAAAGCTGTTACACAGGGCTGCCAGGAATAACTGGCAGTCTACCGGGACACTGAGACAACAACACTAATGTAACTGTGGTGACAGCTGAAGGAGTTTGCAGACAGGCAGGTAAACAAGAGGAAGAGGTGGTAAACGGATTACTTGTCAATTAGCGTAACTAACAGATCAATCTGTTAGACTACGACCAAATCAAGCTTCAACACCTGCGCTAATACATTTAAGTGAGGAAGTAAATAATATAATGAAGATGCACCAATACAGGATATGAAGGGTCACTGTAGGGCTCAAAAATGATAGGAATCATCAGATAACAAGTGTTACACAGACTTCTGAATCCACCAAATGGACTATCTTTTAGACCAATTACGTTCAGTCTTTAAGTAGAGACTTGTTGCATCTACACTAAAGCGCATTAACACTTCATGTGGCCCGACGCCTTTTTGTTGACCTTCTCTTTAATGTCAACCAATATAAATTCCTTTAAGCCTGATCTCCCTGTCACAGTCAGGTAGCAGGTGACAGCGGTTCTAAAGGAGAACAGGGAGGCCAAGAGGTGACAATCATGAAGAAAAGCCTGAAAAGGATAGCTGTGCTGTTTTTCAACAGACGTGAGAAGGAGAAGAGATTAAGAAGGTGATGGCTCATCTTATCTGGAGATCAGGCATTGCAGCAGTGGAAACATGCAGTTCATGAGGCGTGCAATATCCTGTCCTCTCTCTCTCCTCTACATCCCACTCCCCCCTTCCTGGTACCCCTGTGCTTTCCATCCACTTCCCAGCCAACATTTCACTGAACCTACAGATCTGATAAGCAGTCACTGTCACGCTGACTGACAATGTCCAATACAGCAAGTTGCCTGAAGACAGAAATATTCACACACACACACACACACACACCAGCAAGTAAACAGTTAACTCAACGCCCCTCTCTAACCACTACAATCTGCTCTCCCACCCCCGCTGCTCTCTCGTGTCCTTGATCATCCGCAGGAACAACACCAATGAACTGTGATCAATGGACAAGCCTTCGCGCGAATTGATCATTTAATTGCCATTTGGCCGTGCACGTACGCGCACGCCCAGATGCAGCATGGACGGAGAGCAATGCACACCAGCAGAGCGGCTCAGACACGCAGGAGACAGAGAGGCAGAGAAAACGCCCTGCCTTGTTCCATGTCGAAAACCCCAGCCCTTAATCTACACAGCATATACACACCACCTTCGCATGAGCGTTTCTTTGGAGATTATACTGAAACGACATCTGCAGAAAAAAAAACACTGATTTCTCTGCTTTTTTTTCCCCCCCGTCTTTGTTGGCCATCTGTGTGCTACGTTAAAGGCAACCCGATCACACATTTGATAACGCATAGATCACCTTAGATCCCCTATCGCAGGAGTAGATTTTCTATTGATCTGTCACCACCGCATAATGACAGTTAACCTTCATAATTGGTTGGTTCAATACAAAGGCTTGCGTCCCCTTTACGCATGATAGGAGACGTGAGGTACAGAAAACAGAAACCATGCAATCAGGCAAGTCAAGGCAAAACGCACTGCTTTAGTAAGAAAGATTTAAAGCCGGAGTGTGTTCGGTTTTTATATCTGAAAACTGGAAAAAGTTTTACCTTTAACTTGAGTTTCATATTCGGCCACTATCTCCTTGTCCTTTCGGAATTTCGCCGGAGACGTCATGGCTGAGTTTGGAGATCTAAACCACTTTGCCCGTGCAGCCAAGTCAATTTTGTCTCAGTCAAATCAATAAATCAGCCGTAGAGTAAAAGGGGGGGGAATGCAACTCTGGAAGCGGTTCCGAGGAGAAAACAGAGTCCAGAAGAGAGATCGCAGCCCGTCAGTGTGCCCGCGGATCCGTATTGTCTCCCTGCCTCTGTTCACTCAGGGCGCATTGTGAGTTTGGCGCTGCTGCTGCTGTTGCTGTGTGTTTCCATCCGCCGCCGCGCCTCACCGCCTCCTCAAAACCGGTTATGGAGCAAACAACTTCAAGAGAAAGAAGATTCATTCCCCACTTAAAGAACAAACAGAGATAACTTGTCGGCCAACACTTCTAGGGGTTTTTGTTTAATCTTTTCTCGTTCCAACCGGGTCTTAGTTTCGCAGCTGCCCGTCCGCCTGTCTAAACTAAACTGCTCTCCTCCTCCTCCTCCTCCTCCTCCTGCTCTTCCTCCCCCTGTGGATGTGTGAGAGGAGGAACCGAGTGGAGATGAAGGGGCTGGCTGGTCAGGCATGGATACACACATGGATGATATTAATATGGTACATAAACCATATTTATAGCAAGTTACTTTCATTTTAATTCAAAAAAATAACCACAGTGAATAAATCACCTGTGGATGAACTTGAAAACATTAAGATGCCGTTTTTTTATTGACATACTGCATAATTTTCGACACTGGTGATGATTCCAAGACGAAGAATGAGGGAAACATACCCAGCAAAGGTGAATACGATACACAATAATATATTATGAGTTATAATAGTTACAAGTAACATACAAGTAACTAGTGACATACTAAAAATACGGCTAACGATTTAGCAATTTATTAAATATTGTTAGAGCCATATAGTTCAATATTAAACAAGCATTAATCTAGCTAGAGCATTTAACATTAGGCATGTGCATAACTTTGCTTCGTTTTATACTTTAATATTGCTTGGCATAGTTGAAATACACATTGCTATCTTACGCCATGTCAATGTTCCGCCATTGTTTCAGAACATAAGACAGCTAATATAGTATAAGCTGACTTAAAAAAATAAAATAGGCTAAATATAAAACGTTCGCATCAAAACGTCAACTTTCAATGGCCAACAGCACAGCCCGCCCTGACAAATTACTAGGCAATTCCTGAGCCACGATTGGTCAACTGAAGTTGTGAGTGACGTGAAAATGCACCAATCAACTCTCAGGATCTTTGAGCGTTGCCGTATAAACTTTAAATTATAACTAATCGAATTCAGACTCTGTGAGGGAGGCGTCCAATAGCGTGTCTTACTATGAAGTGTATCCAATCAGAGTCAGGCCTGGGGTCTTTTAAAGATAGTTTCAGGAAGTGCCGTTAAATACCAGGAAGTTGTAAACAAAGCTGACATATACTTAGCTGTTGACAACATTTGAATGGATCCTAAGCCAGTCGTGTAAAACAGGCCAGTTACTCGGTGATATCGTGTATTTATCTATACTACAGATAGTCGTTTTGTTTCATATTAAAGTCGTTTCGCTAAACAAAAAGTCGTGTGTTTGTTTAGCAAGCTAACGTTAGCTGCCTTCCGTTTCCTTTCGCTAGGAGAGAGCTAACGTTTGAAACAAGGACGTTAGAGCTAGCCGTATCGAAGAACGCGTTAAATCGATCATTACTACACACAGTTATACGGACAGCGAGCAACACAAGTACTGGATTTCTGTTGTTTTGTTGTGCTGACTGTTGGAAAGCAGTGAAAGCGAGTGTTCGTCCATTTTAGCGGGACAACAATGTCTACATCCAACGCTAACTTCAAAAACAAATGTGTGACCCAGGTTAACTGCGTATTTTGTGACAGCCTGCTCTGTACGAGAGGAATGAAAGCAGTGCTTCTTGCAGACACTGAGGTGGAGCTTTTTTCGACTGACATACCTCCCAACAGGTAAGTGCTAATGTTAATCCTGCTAACCTTTGTTTAGATCTGGTGTTGTTGCTAGGGTAATGTACACTTTTCAAAACAATAGCTAACTAATGTTAAACTATTCACTTGATGGCAAGAGAGACACACCCAGCTTGTGATTATTATAAATTCTTGCTTGAAAAATCATGTGTGTGGTTTTCAATATTTCTTGGTTATGTTTGTTTCTCATTACACGCCCCCTCCCCCAAGAACTGTTGACTTTGTGGCCAGCTGCTACTCAACTGAAAGCTGCAAATGCAAACTGAGAGACATAGCATGTCTCAAGTGGTATGTAAAGCTCTTCTACACCCTGCAGCGTTTACTTTAGGTAGACCATCTGCTGTCACATGTTAATAAAAGAAAACAAATACAACACTTAAATGGGCTGTTTTTTTTAAATGTACACCTGCAGGAACATAAGTAACCATTGTTTTTGTGTTTTTTTTATGCTTATGTTCTTACCCACATTTTCTTTAATAGTCAGTCACAATTTACCTAGATCCATTATGACATCTCCAAGTGTTTATTGTACATGTGACTATTATATTATTATCAAATTTTATACCTACTTTGATGTTAAATTGATTACTTGAAGTGATGATTAAAATGGTTCTCAATTAATTTTCTGTTTATTCACTAGTAGTTTCACTTGTATATCTATAGTTAAAATTATATTCTTTGAACAGACACTGATTTCTGCTTTTAATCTAAAGCAGAATGTGATGCTGTAGTGAAGCGCTTTTGTAGTCTCATGCTATTGTTGTTGTCAGGCCAAAAACAAACATCTGTTAGATAATAGACAGCCACGAGTGGAGTTGGCACTTTTCAGAAGTGCCCTTGTAAAGTGCTGACACATGTTTCTTCTTTATTCTCTCTCCCCTCCCTCTCCCAGTGGAAATGTTGTGGGCTATCATGTTGTGGCCCCCTGTAAACCCTGTCTGCTTTCCTGTAACAACGGCCATTTCTGGATGTTCAATAGTGATGCTGTATCTACTCTCAACAGACTGGATGCTACAGGTCCGTATAAACTCTCCTTAATTCTTCTGCTTTTGGATTGTTTTTCATTATTTTTAGAGTCATAAGCATTTGTCTTTCTCTCATATGTCTACAGGTCTGAATCTGCTCCTGTGGGGAGATCTTCCTGAGCTTGATGACAGTGACAGTGAGGAATCAGAAAACCCATCAGAGGAAGAGTGCATTAGGTAAAGAGGGAAATGGACAACGTGTGGCGCATACAGCGCCAACATTGGTTGGAAACAGAGGCGTGTACAGACCATGCTTGAGCTGAGAGAGAAAAGAGAAGCCTTAAAGGGTAATTTAGCATTGAATCACATAGGGCAGAAAAATTAAGCTCTTATGTTCTGTCAGTATATTAAACAATGGTACACCTCATGTCCTTACCTCAATCAGCGACATCACAGCAGGTGTTTGACCTTTAACGGCTGATATCACTGATTAAGGTTTGATCACAACTTACGCAAGACACACATAGGACAGCACAGCCAAAGGTTTTAGCCATATGTAATTTAGTGTTGAATTACCCTTTAATCTGTGACCATGCCTTTTCCCATCACTTTTCACTATTAAAAGCACAGAAAAACACACTGTCACACACATTCTTCTCTCTCTGTTTTGTATATTTGCGTGGACTATTATAAGACATGGCTGAAATAGACCGGGATTAACCAACCACTAGACTCAACTAGACTTATTCCAGTACGTTCTTCATCAGTCTCCACTGAACTCATGGTTTTATCAGCCTCATGGTGTGATGGGTAAAAGAAGCCTACCAGTAAATGCTGTGCTTTTTCATGCTGCTTAAGTCCAGTTATTTTCAGAAGATTGGCATTTCAACCAACTTGTTTTTAATGGAATTTATACAGTAATCTGTGCATTGAATATACTGTAATAAGCAAAACTTCCATTGTCCTCAAGGCTTATATTGTTTCTGTGTGCCTGATTGCTGATTGAAGGTTTGTGTGTGATTTCGAATCCAATGTCTTGGAACAGTAGCACAATTATTTAATAATATATAATATATATATATCAGAGTTCCTTGCTGTTTAAGGGCATATTATTATTATTATTATTATTATTATTATTATTATTTTATGCTCTGATGTTCTATCAGTATAATTTTTGACATGCTAATAGTGCATGTTGCACAGTTGACAGCAGCAGTGTGTGACTAACACCCGGATGAATCTGACTGTAGCAGTATCTCCCACTAACTCACTAACTTATGCATAGTGTTTGAAAATGAAAATAAATGAAATGTTACACTCCCAGATTGAAGATATAGGAAGGCTATAATTTAACTGAACTAAGGTGCACCTGCGCTAACACTCCACTACCCTGCAATGTGGATCAAAAAGCAACATTTAGAAAAGATGAGTTCTATCTAAATGGACTTCAGTGGTCATGACTGTTTTGTTACACCACTGTTCAGTTTTATGTAGCAGCATAATTGTAGCACCATAAGAGAGTGAAGTTCAACTTCGAAGAATCATGGAGCATGTCAATATTGCACTCATGGAGTGAAAGTCTATTTGAAATACTTACTGTATGTCAGGTGGGCCAGTTTATTGATGAATACTTCACAATTTAAGTCACTACTCTGCAGTTTTTGTTGTGATATAGTGAGATGAAAGCAGTGAAGGTGAATATAAAAAACCATCAGTGTTGTATTGACCTGACTTATAATGTAATCTACTGTAATTGCTGACTATGAACCTCTGATGAATGCGGATTCAGGGATGGTAGTTGGTTACTGTCAATATTTATCAGCCTGTAGTGCCAGACACAAGCTTCAGCATCATCCATTGTAAAGGGACTAAATTCAAATGAGTCCTTTCTTTGCAGTGCCATCACCAAGCCCTTGTTAGCGATTCACTGCTGTGCCCTGGTAATCTATCGGCAATGGCTACTGCCACAGTACTGTGGCACGAAATATCGGGTTGTCTATTGCCACAGAGCTAATCAAATGTTAGCATTTGTACTAGAGCCAATCATGGGTACTGTTACATGAACTCATTAGCTTCTTGGTGCCACAGTACTGTGGTGATTAATGGTATATACTTCAATGCGTTCTTTTGTGCATTTTGCTACCACAGCACAGTGGCAATTGATGGAAGAAACGGCAAATTAGTGATAGTATATAGTATAGAATAGAAATTATTCTTCTAAATGCTCTACGTATATGTTCTTGTTTTGATCTTTGTTCTTTGCTCTGCAGTCAGTGAGATTGAGGCTGGAGAAGGTGGGCGGAGCTACATGTTAGTTATGTGGCAGTGTGCCGCATCTAACATGTAACTAACGAGGGCGCTGATTGGCTCTGTGGCAATAGACAAACCGATATTTCATGCCACACTTCTGTGGTAATAGCCACTTCATTGTCTTAAAGCAACAGACTGTTGGTGAGTTTTGTCTGTATCTTCAACAAGTATTTCTGAAGAAGTAGACATACAATGTCATACATTAAATGAAGAAAAAAGCATAAAAGTCATTATCTTTTAACTTGTAATTGGCCTCTCTCTTTATCTAAACTATAGTCTTTAGTTGTGGATAAATAGTGAAACATGGTCCAGACTTGCACACCTTTCACCTTTAAACTTGTAACTGACCATCTGCAACACTTGCACACCAAATACTGTCTATATGGTAAACTGATAGGATACAGAGAATCTGCTACTGTAGGTATTTATTAAAACCACAAACCAAATATCTATAACCACACACTTCCTTTTTGTTTACAAACTTTGTTTACAAATGCATTGGTTTGTATTGTTATAGTATTGCTATGGTACTTATGTTTTTGTTCATGTATTTAATATTTCATTTGTAATGTAGTAGTTTGTTTTGTACGTTAAAGACTGGATGTGTACAGTTTTACCTCAAGAAGGTATCACTCGCGAGCTTCCTCTGGTTAGGATAATTGTCAAAAGATAATCAAAAATTATATAAATGGCTGTTTATGGTGTGTATAACTTTAATTAACATGCCCTGCTGAAAATGTATATTTTGGAATTGCACTGAAACTGCATTGGTAGTTTGATGAAATGATTTGTTGTTTTGTATGCTTGGTAAATTAATAAACCTTTTTTTCGAGATATTAATTGAACTGTAGTTCTTTTGTCATGTTGTGTCCTGAGGTAATTCTGTATTTTTATGTTGTTTCAATAACTCTTTATTGAAACACAAAAGATACAATGTTTGGCCAATAAGAGTAAATGTGTTATTCCAACTACTGCTGCATGCTGCTGTGCAGTACAACTGAACTTAGTTTAGCATGTTCAATATGACTGACACAAGACCTTGAATTTCCTGTTCTATCAGTACCAGGAAATCATTAACCAAGCAATAGATCCAGTTTTATTTATAGCCAAAAGGTCTCAGATGGGCCCTCAAACTGGAAAAAAGTGTAGCGTAAGAGTGTAAAATAAAAAGTGAGAGTAATTTATGATAAAGTATGTCATTTTTCTTCTGCTACTCATCAGTTGTCCTCAGCAGGTCACTGTTACTCGCAAAGCAAATCAACCTGTCAGGTGTTTATCACAAAAAATGTACATTTGAACTTTGATCAGTGGTTCTGTCTTTTTCAGGATTAAGTGAGTATGAATCTGAACAATCCTTTAAGAAGCACTTTAATGGAATGATCTGATTGAAGTTTTGGAATCAGTTGTTTAAACACCCACCCTTTCCAACTTCTTCCTCTGTGTCTGTCGGGACATGCAGAGGTTCATGATGACATGCAAATGAAGACAGTGATGGCAAAAAATCAACAACAAATAGTTGCGGCTTGCCCTGCTTTCACATGTTTTTGTAACATCTGTCCAAATAACGCCCACATAACATAATCTCTGTTTTATCTAAATGTATCAGCCCATTGTTTTCTGTACAATTTATGTTAACACACAGACACCCATGGGTCAGACACAGGAAAACGTGTGGTTTGGAACTGGACGTCTAGTCCATTTGTAACCCTGGAAAAACACTCCCTCAACCATCTGTCAACATGCCTTCATAGCTCGCTAGGTATGTTATGGCAATGTAAATCAGTCACTTCTGGTTACTTGGCTCCTATAAGGGGACTAAATTCCTGTGTCTTTAATGTAAATCTATTAATTTTGATTTGAGTGTGCTGTGTGTTTTAAGGTTAGGATAAAAATGGGAACATAGTTGCTTTCGCTTCACAATTAAAGGATAATTTGAGTCTCATTATCTTATGCTTTTTATTGTTATATTCTATGTTTATAGTTATATTTTTTAGTGTTTATAGTTATATTCTACTCTATTTTTTGGTATATTTTTTTAATACTACGTTCATTTTGCACTGTGGGGCCTTAGTCTTGTAATTTCAGTTTTCTGTATGCAATGCACATATGGCAAACACTGACAATAAAGCTGACTTTGACTTTTGACTTGATCTCTTTGCTTTCTTGAGAGCAGAACAGGCAAGACTTTGCCAAGTACAGCATGCTGTTTCAAGTCTAACGCCTCCATCCTGTCATGCCAACAACAGTCATGGTCAACTAATATTTTACTGTGCATAATAACTTTAACAACTGACAGTCAGTATGATGAATGTTCTGAAAATTAGAGGGAAGTAAGTGTAATGGCGGCACAGATCTAATGATATTTGGGGGTAAAATCGAAACAATACTTTTGCAGCAGGACATTTGAGGGTTGTTGTGAGCTACACACACCCATATTTTTATAGTCTCTTTACAACAGTAACACTGACATTTATGGGAAAATGATCATTCTTTCACTCTCCTTTTAGTTGAACAGTTTTACCAAACACATCGGTCTAGATGCCATTCGGTGGCCTTACATTTAACCGCTTTATTCCTCGTTGTGTAATGACAGCAATTTGAAACCATTATATCTGTGTGTGGTAGGTTGGCAGGACAAATAACATCACAAATTAACTATTCTTGAGTTACACAGCTTAGCAGGAAACTAGACAGACAGGTATGCAGGTTACATGGCAGCTGCTCGAGTAAAGTGTGTGTTTAGGCTGTGGTGAATGAGTGTAAATGCCGGACAGGTGTGTGGAACATATAGCAGCGTGAGGGGGGCAGGTGTATGACTGTTAAACATAAACAGCTGCCAGGTGAAGAGACAGATGACAAAGGGTGAGCACAAGGTGTCCTCCTGTACGGGCAGATCAGTCAGGTGGCCTCGTGCTCAGTCGTGGACATGAATGTCTACAAAAGCAAACAGGTGCAGTGATCTTTATACCAAAAGTATACAGTATATAGTTTCATCAGAAATACAGATCAGCTTCTACCAAAATCATCTTCTGATCTAAACTGTTTAATACCTGTTGATCCATTAATCCAATCAATCCATGTAAATAATTGGTGT
>JAPQRQ010000022.1:21565626-21578429 GCA_037367365.1 Apogon talboti
ATTGATTCACCAGTAAAACCCATGGAGTTGGATCAATGACAGTGGATGGACACACTGGGTTTATCTTCAGTTAATGATATACTTTACTGAAAAAGTCACCTTTTCTTCAGTTTTCTCTGTTTTTGATATAATAACCCTTAACTTTAATCTGCGCTTTTATGAACATCTACATGATCAGCTAATTAAATACTGGAAAATTCAGGCTTTTCACTGAAAAGATGCACAATAAGGAGGATTATTTTATAATAAATAGTGTTAAATAACTTAGGAAATGTTAAATATAGAGAAAAAAATTATTGGGGAACTGCCATAAAAGTAACACTGGGTCTTTATGGGTTAACTAATTTTCCATCAGCTCCAAAAAGTACAAAGGAAAGCGAAATAAAAATAAAATTCAGCCAGTAGTCATCAGCTTGAACAGTTTGTAATTGTACGTCTGTATTGTATTGAGGTGAGTCTTTCACTGCAGCTGCTTCTCTGATTTGTTCAAATGTGGTGATGAGGACGATCCTGATTGTTGAAGATGTCCTCCACCTTATTCAGTGTCTGTCTCTTTAACCTCCTAAGACCCTCTGTCCACGTATGAGAATAAGAAATTCATAGCTTTATACAAAAAAAAACAAAAAACAACTGTCCACCGCAAATGACATTCCATAAAATTTTTTAGGAATGCATCTGAAAAAACTGTTGCATCATGATGTTTCCAGTATAAGCAATTATTTAATAAAAAAAAAGACAAAACTCAAAAGCCTGTGGTTTTCCTGGGTCTTAGGAGGTTAATGACTCCACCTTCTCTCCCACACCTGAGCCAGTGTTCTTCACCAGTTTGTCCAGTCATGTTTGGTCCTTTTGCCTGATGCAAAGAACAGAACACTAGCCATGACTGACTGGTAAGACATGTGCAGCATGCAGCAGATGTCTAAGGACCTCCTTAGAAAAAATAACAAACTCTGTCCCTTTCAGTAGAATGCATCTGTGTTCAGGGACCTGACCATCTTATCCAGATGCACAGATGATACTTGTATGTTAGTAACACGTCAATGTCCACCAGCTGAAGAGGGGGATTAGACTTTAGGAAATGTGTCACCATGTCTCTGATGTTGGAGGCTGGAGGATTATTCATGTTACCAATAACAAAAACAAGAAAATACAATAATAGTATGTGTTATGCTCTATATATTAACCCATAAAGATCCAATGCTACTTTTGTGCCACTTCTAAGATTGTTTTGTTCTCTATATTAGACTTTTCTTAAGTAATTTACCAGCATTTGTTATAATATTACCCTCAGTATTTTGTATTTTTTCATTGTAGGGTTAGGGGTCAGGTTAGGGGTAGGGTTAGTTAGGGTTAGTAGTGTTAGGGTTAGGGTTAGGCTTAGGGTTAAGGGTCAGGGTTAGGGTTAGAGGTGGGGTTAGGGTTAGGGATAGTAGGGTTAAGGTTAGGGTTTAGGTTAGGTTTAGGGTTAGGGGTAGGGTAGAGTTAGGGTTAGGGGTAGGGTTAGGATCAGGGGTTAGGGTTAGAGTTAGGGTTAGGGTTAGTAGGGTTAGGGGTCAGGTTAGTTAGGGGTAGGGTTAGTTAAGGTTAGTAGGGTTAGGGTTAGTAGGGTTAGGGTTAGAGTTAAAGGTTGGGTTAGGGGTAGGGTTAGGGGTACGGTAGAATTAGGATTGGGGTAGGATTAGGGTTAGGGTTAGGGTTAAGGTTAGTAGGGTTAGGGTAGGGTTAGGTTTAGGGGTCGAGTTAGGGGTAGGGTTAGAGGTAGGGTAGGGTTAGGGTTAGGGGTAGGGGTCGGGTTAGTAGGGTTAGGGTTAGAGGTTAGGTTAGGGTTAGGGGTAGGCGTAGGAGTTAGGGTTAGGGATAGGTGTAGGGTTAGGGGTATGGTTAGGGTCAGGGGTTAGGGTTAGCGTTAGGGGTTTGGGGTAGAGGTAGGGTTAGGGTTAGGGTTAGGGTTAGGGGTAGAGTTAGAGGTAGGGTTAGAGTTATGGTTAGGGTTAGGGGTAGGGTTAGTGTCAGTGGTTATGGGTTAGGGTTAAGGTTAGGGTAGAGTTAGGGGCAGGCTTAATAGGGTTGGGGTTAGGGGTAGGGGTCGGGGTCGGGTTAGGGGTAAGTTTAGTAGGGTTAAGGTTAGTAGGGTTAGGGGTAGGTTTAGGGTTAGGGGTAGGGTCACGGGTAGGGATAGGGTTAGGGGTTAGGGTTTGGGTTAGGGTTAGGTATACAGCAAAACAGGGGGATGAACCTCCCAGCTCATGTGTTTTTTTGTGAATAACTTTTGAACGGAAGGCCGGATTAACTGGCATAAAGCCGGAGGGATGGCCACCCTATACCTGACCATAGACTTATAAACAAAGGGAATGGTGTACAACAAAGTGATACGAACCAGGAACACTAGTGTCCTTAACCACCAGACGTCACATCACACCACCCATCAGAACGTATTCTTAAAGGCTCTGTGCACACCTAGACACTTGAAGATGAAGCTGAGCAGATCTGTGGACAGTGACACTAGACAGACTGGGACTGACATGTAATTATCTGAAACAATCTGACACGTCACTAATAGTAGGCCTGTATGTTGTGATGCATTTAGTTCAGTCACTTCAGTGAAGTAAAAGTGGACACTAATAAAGACTCTGGCGCACTCTGCTGGATATGATGCTCTATAACAGAAAAGTCATCAGAATCATCCACTATAGGGAGAAAGAACCTTTACTAGATATTCATTCAATTTCACTGGCTCATATGTTTAATATATAGAAAAAGCAAATATATTTTAGTCTTCATCTTCATCATCTTCATCAACATCATGTCTCTCTATACATAATATTACACCTAAATTATCTGCTGTTATGGGGATATTTTAAAACACTCAGCGTTAAGTCAGTATTATTTTTTGCATATATTTTGTATACTGTATATTGTATATTAATCATGGTATAATATGGAAACACAGCTGCTTTTTGAAGTTTTGTAGCTTTTTGTGATTCTCTTTCTCTGCTGCGTTAGGAATACATCTGTTATATAGCAGTGTAGTTAAGGAATTCAATCTCAGGCTTTTTCATATTTTGGTGCATTATAATGATGGTGGAGACTCAAGTTGGTTACACAAACTTTATAACCTCTTCACACTTGACATTTTCTCCTGACCAAAAACAAACAAACAAGCAAATAAATAAATAAATAAATAAATAAATAAATAAATAAATAAATAAAGTTTTTACCATGAGAATGCTTTTTATCGCAATACCTGTGTGAAGACTTTGAGAAACTTCTGAGAGGACGTAGAACTGAACATATGTTTACTGCTGTCAGAAATATTTAATACTAATTTAGTAGCAGCTTAACAATCATTTCTATTCAAATTATATAATGGCAAACTTGTGATGTGTGAATTATCTGATGATAACTGGAATTCAGGAGATGAGACAAGAACTAGATGGTAAATTCATTATAATTATTTATTATTATTAGGTTATACACTGTAATAGCTCATATTTTTTTTATAATACACACTCTATAACACAGTAAATATATAGAGTTAACTACTGAAAGTAAGTATAGTAAGTATATTAAGAATAGTTTAATTGTGACCAAAACATCTTTTACACTCACAAGCCACTTTAATAGGTACACCTGATACTAGCAAGGTGTACCTATTAAAGTGACCTGTGAGTGTAAATACTGTTGCTGTAGCCCTTGTAACCAATAGTCATTTGATTTGCCCTCAGTCTGGACATTCTCTTCGGACCTCTGAAATCAACAACGCCCAGAGAACTACTGCTCACTGGATATTTGCTCAATTTTGGGCTGTTCTTTGGACAACTATTGAGATGATAATGCATGAAAATCCAGTAAATCAGCAGTTTTTGAAATATTGAGACCAACTGTTCATGCACCAACATGACCTTTCTTCTCCATTCTATTAGTTTTTAGATATTTGCGTTAACATACAGTTTAACAGTTGCACCTACCTGAGGAGTCACTAGAGGAGCTGACAGATCATTGTCATCACTGTTACAAGAAGAAACACTCATTCAAGGAAGTCTGTCAGTATGAAACAGGCCCAAAAATGTTTCAACCATGTCATATTGATAATAAAAAAGAGTTTCCTTCAGACGCCTGTTAATACCTGATGTCCACTGGGATGGACATTAACTTAAAAAACATCCTGTCCTCTCTAGGTTTGAATTATTGCATTTATTTTTCATATTACCAGTTAACAGTGTTCAGATTATTATCATTGCCAGTTTGTGAAATCTACTACTGATATAAAATAGTATTTTACGGATGAGAATGGTACTTAACTCCTCCTCTTGTACAGTCAGTGAGTGATGCTTGAGTTGTGTCCTTCCTGAAACTCTCTCACATTTATTTTGGGATTGTTACCTCATTGTGACTGGTTCATGATGTACTATTTAGTGACCTGGTACTGTTTAAGTTATAAAAACATACATTTGTCAGTGGTTTATACTAAAAACACTTCATGTCTATTCCGATGGACATGGGACTGAAGAGGTTAATTCCTCTTTAAGATGGTGAAGGTTTATGAACGACAAAAATAAAACATGGGGAGAGTCAGAAAAATATAAAATATGTTTTTAAAATGAATATAAAACCAGCTTTATTTTGATATAACATTTAGAAATGGGTTTTCTTTTATACTTTTTTCAATATTTTTACTGGTGGTGCTCTTCATATACATGTTTTTTGTATCTATATAATGTATGATGTTGCTGTCATTCAGTCTTCTTTTTTCTTTATTTGAAAGAGACCAGTGCAATGAAGAAAGAAGAAGAAGGAGGACATGAAAAACAGGTCATCCATACAATGAATCAAACAGGGATGCTGTAATTCATGGTCTGAGCACTTGGATTGAAACTGAAGGGTCAGAGAAAACAGTTGAACAAATAAGAAGGACAATAATGACACGTCAATAGAAGCAGGAGCTTTAAGGACGCACGTGACCCAGGATGGTTTGCACGGCAACATGATCATACAAGGTTAAAACACTTCATCAAAGAGTTAACTGAACAAACACTGATGAGCAGAGGCTTGATGAGTACAATAATCAAGACAATCAAAACAAAGATAACAGGTTTATGTTGTACTAAAGAATGGAAAAACTGGGGAATGTCACATTCCAGTCAGAAAAGGGAAGAGGAGAGGATTAACCTGGTCCACAAGTTAGAAGGAAAAAAAACGGCTTCTGATTTGGCTTTAAAAAAGGATTATACTACAATATGACTATCTGCCAAAAGAATGACTTTGAATTATACAGGCTTGAAATAATAATAATAATAATAATAATAACTGTTTTGCCCTTATTTATTCACATCATCAGCCACATTTGTTTGCAGAGAGTTTACTTAAAATAAATATTTTGTATGTTTTTAATTTGATTATATACTACAGATATTTGCTGCAGTGTTGACAAAAAATAATGCAGACAACCCATTAATAATTTCTCCTCATGTTTTTTTTTTTTTTTTTAGATAAGCCCTTGTATTAAAAGACAAATGAATAATTTTTCATTGACCGCATGGGTTGTGCATTTGAGAGTCATTAAACAAAACACTAAAGTACACCAAACAAATGATTAAACAAATGGTTATTAGTGTTCTGTGATGAAACAGCTGGTCTCCCTTGAAAAATGCATTTAATTGTATTTTTATTAGTTTGGCGCTGAGTTTACTTCATATTGTCAACACTAGATGGTGCAGTTGTACCATTTATAACAGCTCTTGTCACATTGCACTGGCTGAAGAGTGATAGATATTGGAACTGTCAAAGAAACATAACAAAATGAACACAATAAATACAAAAGCAAATATGGAAATTAATACATTTCTAAGCATTATGCTACTGTGTGCTTCACTGTATCTTGTGATGAGAGTAAATCCTGAATGCTCAAGTTTCATCAGTTCATTCAAATGAACAGTATCTGAATTGTTACAGGGTTCAGTGGTGTGGTCTGTTCACACTGAGCATCCTCACTCATCTTATCATATTTAACTACATTATATGACAGTTTTTCCCACTTTTGTTTTCACATTAAATACATAGTTTTTTTTTTTTAATTGAAATGCTCCGGGTGGATTTCATTATTAATAAATACTCACTAGGACGAATGGAGTGGATTGCCATCAAATTAGAGGTCACCTTGATCATCACAGGGAACAGAATATTTTATAAGAAATGTAAGGAGGTTCATAAAAGCTGCAGTCTGTCATGGTCATCTCCTGATAATAGACCTAAAAGGCTCGGCTAATGTCCAGCTTTGCCTGATTATGCATATTAATGACACCTCAAGAATTCATCACAAAAATCTTTTTTCAGTGGGTGAGGAGGGCAAACGGTAATAAATGGTGGATTTTATTCACTTTAAGGAATAATCCCTTTAATCAGGAGAGGAAACTTTCATGACACTAGTAAGCCAGGCAGCTTGAATACTTAAATAATTTAACTAAATCAATTTTATATGTAATATGATCACTTAGCCACAAAAAACAACAAATCCTTTAGGAACTAATGTGCTGCTAAGCCTGAGATCATTAGCTTTATAATTAAAAGATAATAAAAACAATTGCTTTTCCATGTTTGGTCTAGGGAAACAGTACAGCAGGTACCACGAACATAAGTACAGGTTTCCAGACTGCCTACTGGCCCATGGTTACACTCGGAAACAAGCTGCACTGGGCTTTTGTTGAAGTGCTCCAGATACCACAAAGAAAACTTCAAACAGGGTTCTTATTGTGCTCTGTTCTTCTGGGCAAGCTGATTACAGTTAAGGATAAAAGTTGTTCCTATACAGTAAACTAATGCGGAGAATCAGAGAGCACTAATTAAGTCATAGGGGATCCAAGGCGGTTGGCATGGATGTGTTCCCCAACGCCCAGACCATGGGGGTTTAGTGGGAACTTTGCAGCCCAACAGCAGTCAGCATCAAACGTGTTTATTGTCAGCTGAATGTCCAGTAAAAGCATGAACCACTGGATTTGCAAAGCCACATGGGAAGGAAAGCAGAAGCTGCAGCTTCTTAGCCTGAGTGCTGATAGGCTTATGCATTCCCATCTTTTCATCCCTCCCTTCTCAACTGCCCCCCGTTAAGGTTAGAAAGTTGCTCTAAATACAAGCTTTGTCTAAAGGAAACAGAATCCTTGACAATATATCAAAACACTGAGTTTTTATATTGATCACAGGAGCAGTATAAAAGCTATTTTTAATGGGTCTATTGACACATGAACCACACAGATTTTAAAACCATGGCAATATAAAACACTCTGTGAAAGACAAATATTTGCTGTTTAACCTTTGATTTAACCTTAAATTTTATACTCCCCAGAAAAAAATACATCCACCTGACTCCTTTGTTTTATTTTCCTCAATGCGTTGAAAATCCAGAAATATGAAAGAAGTTTTATATATTTAACAAACTGCCATACTATAAAACATATTTCAGGTCAGTGTCAGCATGTCACAAATAATGTTCTAATCAAAACAGCCAGGAATTCAATAGAGTGAATATTACAGGTTGTATTTAAGTAGAGATGTATACTTCATGTTCAAGACTTGAATAACCACTGCTGAAGTATCAAGTATCGTCTATTATTGGGTCTTAGCCTCGACTCATTCTGAGGGGACTGAACTCTGTGTGTGTGTGTGTGTGTGTCTATGCTGTTTTAAAGATGAATGCATGTGAGTGTATTAAGTGAATATGATTTACTGTGCGTGTCTTTGCATTAGTGTGTATCTTACATGAATATGCATCAGTAGGTGCAATATCTTCTCACTAACCACAAAAACTTGTCCAAACACACACTCACACACACACACACTGGGTTTTTAGTGTTTGGTTCTGGCCTGTCTTCTTTTTTCAGTTCATGGTTTTGTAAAATGAAGTGATTCACCTGGTCTGTGTGTGCTCATATTTCCTACATACATTGCTCTTTGATATTCATTTTATATTTCAATTCACCTTACATTTTTTACAGTTGTCATTTTCCCCTTTCGTACTGGTATATATCTCTATTTTTTTTTTTTAATTTATTGAATTTCTGTAAAAGCTTCAACCAGTAAACTCCGACCTAGACTCTTGTATTAACATATATACTTACACATACTTGCACAGAGATTCAGTTTCTCTATTATTTTTTTTAACCTAATTTAATTTCTTAGTCTTTGTTATATTTATAAGATATTCAACTTTAAATATATTCTTTTTGCATCCTGAAGCAAATTATGTATGAATGAGCAGCTTCTGGAGCTGGAAAATGTCTGCTGGGAGATTATTAACAACAGTTTAAACAAAATGTTTCTCTGTTTTTATTAGTGTAGCTGTGTCTTGTAACATTTAGTTGTGCTTATTTGTTGTGGTGCACACATGCACACACAATGTGCAGATGTATGCAGACACACGCACGCGCACTCGTACGCACACACCTACACACACACACACACCCACACACACACACACATACACTTTTCTTAACCCCTTTTTTCATTATTGGGAGGGCCTGTCCCACTGCCAGTAGCCACCTGCAAATTACAATTTAGTACTCTAAGAGTTAAGACTGTGTTCTTTCAGCCCATTGTGTGTGTTTGTGTGTTTGTGAGTGCGTGTGTGTGCGTGTTTGTGTGTCGGGGGAGGGGTACAGAGAGTCTGGTAGAAAACCTTTAATCCGGGTGCTGTCAGGCCCAAACCCGGCTTGACGTCCCATTGATGTGGAACAGAACAAAACACAGGGCCTCTTGCTAAGCTCCCACTGGCTCACTCGCAAACACACAGACACACACAGACACACACACACACACATGCACTGGGCCCCTCTCTAAAGCCCCCAGCCTGGGCCCCTACTCTGCTCCTAACAGGGAAGGGCATTCCTCAGCCTATGCATGCGTGTGTGCATACGCAAACTCACACACTCACACACACACACACACACTCACACACACACCACACACACACTCAGCAAGGAATACGATCTTAACGCTTCCAGTGCTGTGTTATAATTTGCAGGTGGTAACAGCTTGAAGGTCTCTTTTTCTCCTTCTTTCCTATATGGTAAGTGTCATTTCAATATATAAATGTGAGACTGTGCATTTGAGGGAACTGGATGGAGGAAGTCTCTCTGGATTGTGAGTCTCTCTGCCAGCACATTATTTGAGTTGCACACAAATGTGTGAGCTTCAAACACGCACACGCACAGGTCATATATAAGTTTGTGAGATGCTGCGATGCAGTTAACAGAAGCCAGATGCTCCAGTATGAGTTGGCAGTAATGAAAGTGTGTATCCGTGGTGACAACAAATAGTTATTATTGTCCTGCTGTTTGGACAGCTCCCAGCCCACAGCATCTCTGTTTACTATGAGCTCAAAGAAAGAGAAACAGAAAGAAGGAGACAGAGAGCTGTGACAGAGAAAGGCAGATACGTGCCTGAGCAAATACAGAAAGCGACATATTAGAATAAACATGCATTTAAGCCAATGGCCTGGAACCATCTACAGATATTAACTGTTTATATTGCTGTTGTTAAATGATTGGCCAGCAGGTGGGGGTGTTACCAGCAGCCAGTCAAGGAGGAGAAAGTCCTGCTCCAACTTTGACCCATGATTTGCTGTACCATCAGCTAAGCTCCTGTCTGGCCCACAAGAACTGAGGTGGTCCTGAGTTGGTTAATTTTGAGGTTATCACTCTGTGCTTGGAACTTGGCCATGCAGTTAATATGAAGTTAAAATAACTATAACTCATAAAGGAAGTGCCACACCTACTGTATGGAAAACATCCCCACCTGTGGGCATACACACCCACTCACACCTACATGGTCAGCTCCTCCAGGGCTGACACCACCCCTCGGTTTCTGCTGCCAAATTACAGAGATCTTTATTCCTGAGCACTGGAATTCTGCTGCTTCCGTTCTGGAATGTCAAAACGCGAAGTGAGCTGTTTGTTTGGCCCGGGCTGCCGTCCAGAGAGGTCTGGGCAGGCCCAACAAAAATGTTTTTATTGACGGGCGAAAGCAGTCGGGCCGACAGCAGCGATTGGCTGTAATTGGTCGGCAAGTCAGTGGTGTGTTTGAAATACCCTATGTAAAGTGGCAGGCTTTAAAAGTGCACACACTCACAAAAACACACACATACGCCCACCCCTGCTTCTCCCCTCCTGTCGCCTTAAGAGAAGCCAGATGGGCCACGGGGAAGCAATCACCCCTCTATTTGTCTTGGTGCTGATCAGGTTAGTGAAGTGTTCTCAGGCCTGGCCAGGAGTCTACACACCGCTGCCTGTTGTCCCTGAAGCTCAGTGCTCAGCTCCAGCCAACTGGCCCGGTCAGGCCGCTCTGAGAATGTCTCTATGGAAAACAGCAGTGCAGTGAGTGGGAGATAAAGGGGGGCAATGCAGGGGCAGTAGTAACGAGTGCTGACCTTTATATTACTGTCTCACAGTGGATGTTTGATATAACACAATTCAACAGCAGCTTTCTATCTGCTGAAATGCTATGAGCTAAGTAGCTGAGTGAGCTAATGTATAAATGTGAGGGTCAGCAAGCAAGGAAGCTGGTAGCTAACATCTTTCATCTGTTGATATGGACACCACCATTTAGGGCTGGGTCAATGGATGGGAGGTGTGGAGGCGGCTGTGTGTGTGTGTGTAAAGAACATTCCACCGGCTAAATACACAGATGGTTTGGTTTAGAGCGATGAAATGAGCACCAGACATGGAGCAGTGACAGTGAACCAAAGCCTCAATGATGCACACACTCAAATACACACACACACACACACACACACACACACACGCAGGCCTAACTGCATAGGTTAATGGAGTGACGGTATCCAGAAGGAATTTACTCAAGGACTCAGGGAGTGAACTATTAGGTAGCCTCTAAACTGCCCTGAAGAAACTCAAAGAACTGCTCGTTTTTTGTTTTTTTTTTCTCCAGATGAGACACATTTAGATCTTCTTAACAAGGCTACGACGAATGTATGGATGAAAGAAGCGAGTGAAGTGAAACTGACAGGGAAAAGAGGAAAAACTATATCCGGGAGAAAAACCATTATCAGTGTTATTCAAGACAATGAAGATGTGTGAAGAGTGTACAGTTAGTTGCACCATGACGGAGTGGGAATGTCAGCGAGAGTCCTTGGCAGTGAAACCTGATCCCAGCCAGACTTGCTCACCTCCTGATTGGCTGGCCCTCCGTTGAACTCTGACCCTTGACCCCGTCTGGAGCTTGTGACCTTGAGTGAAGTACAGGCAGAGTGTTGCGTCTACTCCCAGGCTCCCGTCTGCGCGCTTTCTCTCCTCTCTCCCCTGGCTCTTCCTCTCTGCCCATTCGTCTCCAGTGAGAGAGGGTTGGTGGGGAGGAGATGGAGAGCAGAAATGTCAGCGAGACATTAAACAGAGTGCGTCTGTGTGTGCTCTCATAGTCCAACCTGTCTGATTTCCCTCTCCTCCATCCCTTCCCCTCTTCCTCCTCCTTACGTCTCCTCTTTATGCTTCTCCACAGAGCAATTAATTCATCCTCTCCTCTACAAATCTCCAAATCTCTTTATTTTTTTTTCCCTCCATCATCACCCTTATTAAGGCCAATGCCACCAGTGATTCAAATAAAATAGTTGTGTTTTAGTATTGTTTGGAAAATGTCAGGGATTAAAGGGTCAGTGTATAAGATTTAGGGGCATCTAATTGCAGAAATGGAATATGAAATTAATAATTATGTTTTCATAAGAACTTTATAGTTTTAGAAAAATCTGCCACAGTGTGAGCAGGTCCTGTTCATACAATCGGCCATGTCGTGCTACTATTTTTCTATAGTAGATCAGGAAAGAGGTTTTTTTAATGTCGTTTTACCGCACAGTGTTAAGGTACAATTTCTTACCTTATATGTTGAACTGACAAACACAAAAAAAGCTCATAATGGACAAATTATTCACTGCCTTTTGTGTTTTTAGCAGCGGGACAGTAAGGGAGGGTGAGGTGAGGGTGTTCAGTCGGCCAGAATCTGGGACTTCACTGTCAATATTAAGGGAAAATTAATATAACTTTTAATAGGATAATTTGTGGAAAAAAAGATTAAATAAATGCATGAAATTAATAAATAAACCATCTTAATGGATAAATACAAGTGAAAAGAAATTGTAATTGTGCTTATGGGAAAAAAAAATACATTTTTAACTGTAGAACTGGTAGGTCCATACCTTGATTTTCAGCATCATTCATGCATTCATTCATTCATTTTCTGAACCATTTAACACTTGAGAGTATCCCAGTTACCATCAGGTGAAGGCAGGGTACACCCGGATGTGTCACCAGTTCTTCACAGAGCTCATGTAAAAAAAGACAACACATTACTTCCTTGTTTGCTCCCACACAGTTTAACAGAATGTGACAAATTATTTATTATATAATATGTAAAATGTATTAGAATTTCCACACATTCATACTGTAAATACCAAATTAAAATGTCAACTTTTGGTGGGCTCAGTGAGATTGAAATGTGTTCAGTCCAGTAATAAATCAGATTCAGAAATAAACATGTATCAGTCAACAAAACTTGATTCTCCTTTCCAGTTAAGTATGGAATTGAAAAGATATATAATAAAGTATCATATCATAAAAGTGTGTTTTGTGTTACGCTGATGTCCAAACTGAACAACTTTAAATAACTAAGATCTTTGTAGAAATATTTCATAAACACAACACATTGTCTGTGTTGTTTGGAAGGATATACAACTCTCCTCTCCTCTCCTCTCCTCTCCTCTCCTCTCCTCTCCTCTCCTCTCCTCTCCTCTCCTCTCCTCTCCTCTC
>JAPQRQ010000022.1:21607913-21618337 GCA_037367365.1 Apogon talboti
GTATGTGTGTGTGTGTGTGTGCATGAGATGGTGTGTTGCATGTCACTTAAAATTAGAGGAGTAAAAGTCATTCATTAATCTTGCAACGCCTTACAAATGGCAGGAAACCCAACGCTAGCAAATGAATAAAAGTAAATCTTATTGAGTCACTAGTAAGAAGATAATTACAGTCAGGAGGTTTTTACAGAACTGGTGTGTGTGTTTGTGCATGTGTGTGTGTGTGTGTGAGTGTGTGTCTGTTGTGTTGGTGTGGTTACACTGTTTGTGTTATCCTCATCAAAGGCCTTTCCATGACACAAGAGACTTTACACTTGATCCTCATGCTGATCTTCCTACTGAAGCCTGTTTGTGTGTGTGTGTGTGTGTGTGTGTGTGTGTGTGTGTGTGTGTAATTGTATAATGCACCGTGTTGTGTTGAATCTTTCCTCTATTACTGTTATGCTTTATATTCAGGATGTTTGACACAATTTATCTGATACCAGCAGTGCCTATTTAACATACATTTACAGATGCTAACAGGAGAACTGATATATGTTATTACCATCTTTTGCTGCAAAATAAATACGTACACACATGACAAGTAAAAACAAAAATACCAGGAGAGGCTATGATTGGACATTCACAGTAGCAGAGCTGGACAACAACATCTCATTGTGATTCTTTTGGTTTGCTTGTGTCTAAATATGAGAAATTATAACTGATTAAACATCTGACATATACATTATACATGTTGCTAATAGGTACAAACATTAGAATGCTTTCTCATTAGAATTATGTTAAACGTTCTACTGCAGGATTTCAGAGATAATTGTCAAATTTTAAAACACAAGTATCTGTCTGGTTTCTTCAACTATTTCATAGGAAGAAAAGTGAGCACTGAATGTTAAAAAAAGATTAATTTGGCATTTAATATTTCAGATCAACAGGAATGGGAAGTCCAACAAGCTGGCTGTGATGTATCTTAATATCCCACTGTCCACACAGCGTATTGAATTCTATTGTACTATTTTATTTTCTTAAAAAATAGGTAAAATTGAAACTTATTGCACCCCAGTGGCTCATCTGGTAGAACAAGTACCACATAAGATGAGGTTTTACTGCAGAGGCGGGGGTTTAATTTGGATCCATGCCGTTTGATGCATGTTACCTTCCTGTTGTTCTTTGCTTTCGCTCTAAGTAAAGCTGCAGAAGTCAAAAGCACAGGGAAAAAAGCCCCACCGGAATAGCTAGAAAAACACACCTTCCTAATGCAGCTCTCTCCTCTTAGTTCAGCTCTAAAGGCTAAAGATAAACACCAATGACCTGCTGCAGTTTCATGCCATTATGGAAAAATTCAACTACTTTTCTGAACTTGGTTGAGACATGGAATACAGCAGTAGAATCACATCCAAGATGCATCTGACAAACTCTGATCAATGATTGGTCATTCCAGCTGTCAGTCATGTATTTAACCACCCTACCTGCCTGAAACAGCAGTGATTAAACAAAAAACTTATATCCTCAGGCCTCATGAATTACAATATACTGGAAAGTAATTATAGATTTTTTTTATCCCCTAAAAGATTATCAAGCACTGTAGTTTTAAAGCTAAAAATACCCAAAAATTATATAATACAAAACTAAAATTTGATATAATAGAAATAATCATCAACAAGACGGGCCCGTCATAAAGTACATGATTCTACCTGTCATTAAACTCCTGTCAGTAAATGATAATATCATATCGCACAATGTTTTCCAAAAGCAAAATATATGATGGATTTGCTCCACCAGTGAAAGCCCTATCCTTTTACAAAGTTTCATGAAAATGGGTGCAATGGTTTTTGCATAATCCTGCTCAGATCTCATCCACAACCACTTATGATTGTGGGAGTTGAGGTTGAGGCTGTAGACAGCTACAAGTACCTCGGGCTGTGGCTGGACAAGTTAGACTGGACAATGTAAGACAGACCACCTGTACAAGAGGGGCCGGAGTAGGCTGTACGTCCTCAGGAGACTGTGTTCCTTTAACATCTGCAAGAAACTCCGGTGGATGTTCTACCAGTCTGCGGTCGTCAGCATCCTCTTGTATGCTGTAGTGTGCTGGGGTGGCAGCACATCAAAAAGGGACTTCCCCCAGGCTAGCCTAGCTGATCTGACGGGCCGGCCCTGTGGTCAGAATGAAACTGGACTCTCTGGTGACAGTTGCAGAGAAGAGGTCACTCAAAAACTACTGGTCATCATGGACGATGCCACTCACCCTCTGCACACTGTCATCAACGCCTAGAGAAGTTTGTTCAGTGAAAGGCTACTCCTCCCCAGCACTAAAACAAACAGACCTAAAAACTGTACAACTCTGCACTCGGGGGGAGGGGGAGGAGTAGCGGGAGGACAGCAGATGAGGAGGACGTCATGAGGAGATAGAACATTGGACATCTGCTCTATCTCTGCTCAGAGGGACTGCGCAATTCTGTGGTGCAATGTTGTTCATTGTTTATTCCAGTGTGCAATGTTTGTTTTACTGCTGTTTTTTAACCTAGTTGTCTCAGCGCTACTCATCATCATTATTATTATTATTATTATTATTATTATTATTACTTGGCACTTGTTTCGGACAGATACTTTCCAATGTGCAATTGGATTTTTTCACTATTATTTTTTATAGCTTTTTTATTGTTATGTTATTGTATTGCTTTTTCATTGCTTTTATTTTTCTTGTGGTATTTCTTGTGTGTGTACTCGGTGTTGTGCTGTTTTTGGAACCTCAATTTTCTGAGGGCTCTGCCCAAGGGATCAATAAAGTTCAAACTAATCTAATCTAATCTAATCTAATCAGTAACAACAAATAAACAAACAATACAATTACACTACTTCCTCTGTGAAAATAATAGTTCATCTCAAAAATGCACATCAGTAAGACATTTCAAGAGCTTCCCACAGTTCCCATGCAATAAACAACTACTGCTACTATTTCAAATATAGCACACTACAAGAGCTGCCATACCAACCAAATAACACTGTTTAATATTTTAATCTTCCAATGATCCTGAGATAGAAACTGTTTAACTAGCTCTGCAGAGTAGTTTATCAGTTTAATGTGTAACACTGACTTAAATAACTATGTTTTAAAAGGAAATGACAGAGTATAGAAAATTAGTGCAGAACATTACAGTATAAGAAACAGTTTGGTGGTAGATGTGACTTATTGGTGTGTCTGTGCTGTACTTTATTGACAGAAGCCAAGATGACCAAGGTGTGAACATTCCTCAAATGCCACTTTTCCTCTGTATCACTTTCTCCTGTGTTGTTCACACTATAGCAGGACTTCACTCTCCAGTAGAGGCCCTGAACCTGTTCTGCTAATTTCTCAGGGTCTTCAAGGACCATGGCATTTTCTGTGCTTTAGTTGCAAGAGCTCACACACAGACGCAAACACACATGCACGTGCATACCCACACACACAAGCTCACTTGCTCATACAGAGATGAGTGCTGTGTTCCTTCCTGAGGTCCCTTCACACATTACACCAGTTCTAATAATAAAAGGGAGTGGAGTCAGAGTGGATCCTTTGAGTGTTCAGTTGAGGGCGGGTGACCCACTTATCCATTCCTCAGGCTTTGTCTGGGCCTCTGGGTTAACCCACTTACCCACTCCCCAGGCTTCTGCTGGGCCCTGGAGTGAAGGCCAGCTCCTTTTCTCATCAAACAACTGCTCTTAATAAAGGCCAGGGGCTGGGGAGCCTGAAGCCCACGGAGCCCTGTGTGTATATGTATGTATACACACACATCCAGGCATATACACAACAGTGCACTCAGAGGATCAGAACAAAACCCACTTACACGGTCCTCAATAGTTTCCTGCTCAAACTGAATTTGTTCCAAACCTTTATCGTCTTCTGCTACAGTAGATCGACACACACAGTTTCTTCTTGTGTGTGTTTTCTGTAAGGGTTTATGTGTGTTTCGCCTCGTCTGTGCCTGTATCTGTGTGCATATCAGCTTAGAGATCTCTCTCTGTCTCCTCCACCACCAAACTGCATTTGCATTTTAATTATGTCAATGTTTGTTCAAAAGCATGACAGGCGCTCAGACATGACAAAATGGAAATAAGGGACTTAAACTGGGGAATTACGGCCCATTCGCACGTGTTTTGTGCAACGCTAACATGATGTACATCCCTGTGTCCCACATGTGAAACCCTTCTTTTTCACGGCTCCTAATCCTGCTGAGGGGGTTATTGAGGACGCTTGCTCAGGGGATTCTTAATGGTATCAGTAGTAAAGCAAAGAATCTATTACCTGTGGCCACATTTATTTTATGTTTTATGTAATTTCATGTTCTTTTCTTTTTGTGTAACCACTACATTCTGTATCACCAGAAGTGAATCTGTCTATTCATTTGAAGCATCTTCTGTAGTCTGTTATCTTTGAAAAGTAACTTTCTCAAACACCTGCTCCCGTGGTTACATGCAATTAGCAAATTACAGGTCTGGCAAAAATGGAGCTAAAATCAAAATTGGATTCTGTTCATGCAGTGAGAAAAGCCCTTTAAAATTTACATCAGGTGTGGCACAAACCACGGGCAAGGACCTCAGCTTCAAAATGAAGCCGATGCAGGAGTATCTTAAAGTTGTAATACCACTGATGGATTGACTCCAAAAAGCCCTGAGTCCCATTGAAAATTTAAAAAATACTAAATAGTCAACAATAGCACAGTCCCATAACAAGCTATGGATGGGTATTTTCTTTTCATTTTCTCTGCCAATTAACTCTTTAGTTCCCTAAACCACTGTAAATGTAAAGGAAAGATCCAGTCCCTTCATTATATCATATCTTTGACTAACTACTATAAGGGAATAACTTGCTATGTGTAATTATGTTAAATAATTAAGTTACTACAGTAAATAAATATTACTGTAATCTCTTCCAGCTTCAGAGAAAAAAAAGGATTTTAACTACCTGTTAGTGATTACAAAGGGTTTAGATTTTAATATGTATTTTTGTTTGCTAAAGAGTTCACAGGCTATGTCAAGTATTAGATTTATTTTGCATTTTCTCCGTTTAGGAGGATTGTGACATTTTTCTGCAGGCGGGTTAGGACGTGTGTGTGTAGTACCAAAGTTATAGCTATGAATCTCAACAAACTTCATTTATTTAGTAGCATTATATTCGCATTTTGAATGTTGTTTTCGATCAGTTTTCCAGCCTGAATTTGCACTTTCACTGCTCTGTCAATTAAATCAGTGCAAGTGGATTGACTTTTAAAAGCCAGTGACACTGAGGTAGATGCCTGTGTTGTTGAACAAGAACGCCTTTTTGTTCTTTTGAAATCAGAAAAGGGTTGTTAACTTCATTGCTTCTATTGTTGGAAATTAATAGTGTAACATTCAAGGTTTGCCATTCTTCAATTTTTTACACATAAACTCCATAAAAATCCTTTCTGTGTTGACTTGACCTGTTCTCTCCATACCACGTGGGTTTCCTTCAGTTTCCCCTGTCATTAAAAACAGGTACATGTAAGTGAATTCTCATGTCATTGCCCCCGACCACAGTGCTGATTAAGAGCTGGAGTTGATCCCAAAGACCCTTCAATAGCAGCTCACTGCTCCTAATGCGTGCTTTATGTGCTAATGCTAATTGCTAATGCTACTATCCGTGTATTCGGATGGGTAAAAGACTGAATATTCCTACAGCGATAATAAAGTGAATTAACCTTTGACATTCAACCTTTAACCTTTAAAACAAACACAAGAAAAATAATAAAACACCACTAGTACTTCTACTACTACTACTACTACTACTACTAATAATAATAATAATAATAATAATAATAATGATAATATCATCATCATTGTCATGACTGTCATCATTGTTTTTGTTTTTTTGCAAAGCTATGGGATGTAGTCTATCATATGTATTAACTTTAGTCTGACATACTCTTTAATCTGATAGAGATCAGTAATGGGTACTTATATTAAATTAACACTGTTGGGTTTAAATAAATGCTCTTAGGACTATCAACCTTAAAACCTTAGTCAGAAAAGTAACCAAAAATCAGTCATCAGTAATTAGGTAAAAGTGATGTTTTTCTATTTCTAACACTGTACTGTTACATTTGTGATGTTACTGGCCCAACACTGATTATAATAAGTACAGAAACTGGATGGTGCACAAAGTTCTCCTGAACTCCTTACACGGTACCTACAGTATCCTTTATCCTCCCTCCCCTCTATCGCTGGCTGATTTGGCTGCTTCCTCCTCCTCTGCTGTGTCTCCAGTGAGTGGCAGGGCCAGGATGGTGCTTCTGTTGTGTGTAATAAATGCTGTTGTATTGAGCCCACAGGGAAACCCTACTCTCCTCTCCCAGCCATTACTGTCTAATAGCCAGATGATGGGAGAGACACACACAGAGAGCCTGTCACAGACAAGCTGATATACTGCCCCGTGATGTGTGTGCACATGTATACGTGTGTGTGTGACGGTGCATGTGTGTGCGCATGTGTCATATAGAGGCTGATATACCACCCTGGCCCCTGGGCAAAGAAGGGGGGACGGGGATGGGGTGGGGGGGTAACAGCAGTAACTCACTAGCAACCTGATCAAGCAGTGATAAATCTTCTGAAGCCATCCTGTTTCCTGACACTCACACAGACACACATGCATACTCATAGCTCCGCCCTTCCCACCAAACCCTTAGGGCGACATTGAAAAGGATACGCGCATCACTTAAACTGTCCCTTATGTGCGTTATATTACAGCAGAGATGTTATGCTTCTGACTCACTTGGGTTCAGACTTTTTATTTTTTTGCATTAATAAAACTTTTTCAGTGGCCGCATAAAATTCACTCCTCCTGATCAATAGATTTTAATTGGATAATGGTCAGTTTCATTGAAGTAAAGCATGTTGCAGCTGCCCATTTATGTCACTTAAACTGTTAAGAAAGTAGCCTTGCTGCTCCTTCCGAGCACCAGACTCACATTGAGCATTGTTGTCAGTGAATAGAGGTTGTGATGAATTTCCAGTGACTAAAGGCTGGTGAAATTCTGTCTGGTGCTCAGGTGGTTTAAAGATCTCAATCTTCCCTCATGGCTATATTTTTAAGGAAATGTATCAATGCTATTCTGTAGTCCAATAATGCTCAAGGACAAACAATTTCAGATGTTTTAACCAGTTCTATTCTTTGCCAACAGTTATCTTTTATATTTGTGATAAATGTTTTTGAATAATGTTGCAGAGAAGTTCTTGGTATGCAGCCATTATTTGTGCTTGTAAAATATATTGCAAGATTATAGCAGCCTCTTTTAATTAGGGGTTATTTGTGTCCCCTTGAATATTTTATTATCTGTTAAACTGAGTTTGGGCAAGTAAAACTGTTTAAACTTTTCAAGCATGCAACCTGTATTCAGCATTTGATCATGTTGTTTTGCTGAATACTAAAGTGTCCTTAACGAATTCCAGATTTGGAATTCAGACTTCTTTTGTGTTGTGAGCACAGTGGCAGTCAATAAAAATGTTTTATTAATGTGTACATGCATACAAATACATGCATGGGCATGCACACACATACATATACACACATACACACATGCAGACACACACACACACACACACACACACACACACACACACACACACACACACACACACACACACACACACACACACAAAAACATCACCCAGCTTTATAAACACTAGAGAGAATACAAGGACTGGACAGTGCAAGGACACCAACCCACTTCAACTACAATCAGACCAACCTTGAGAGGCACTGGTCCTTTCTCCTCCTCCAAGCTTAAAAAATAATTTGAATACCTA
The DNA here is from genome assembly GCA_037367365.1 of Apogon talboti. NCBI lineage: Eukaryota > Metazoa > Chordata > Actinopteri > Kurtiformes > Apogonidae > Apogon > Apogon talboti. The sequence continues at coordinate 21,615,708 of JAPQRQ010000022.1, forward strand.
TATAACTCTGAAAAACTCATAAATACCCAAACAGTTTTGATTGCACTTCTTTAAAACCTTGTCTCTAAAGATAAACACTGAAAAGGCTTTTTTTTTTTTTCAAATCCACTTTGACTTATTTTACAGCACAAATTGAAGCTGTTAAACCAACCCCTTGAAGAAACTAATTGTACAACCAAACAAAGAACTCACTGCTTTATACTCAAATTGTTGATATGTGTGCATGTATTTAGACTTGGGCACGCACACTACAAACTAACAATAACCTAGCATTCATTTTCAGTGTCAGAATGGACCAATCTTTATTAGATATCTTTACTAATATTTACGTACCATTTTATTCTTAATTAAATCAGGACTCTGGTAATTTGCATTACATTTAGTTCACTCGCCACGGGTCTTGGATTTTCTCTTTTATATAAACCTTGAATAAATCCATACTGCTAACACATATGTCTATCAATGACATGTTAAATCAATCCAGATTGTAAAGAAGATGTAAGTCGCTGTCCAGGGTCAGATGTTTGTGTGTGTCTGTGTGTTTTATTCTTTTGGGCCTGCGACCGCCTTCCATCTTAAAGCTGCTGTCTTACCTGAGGATTAGGTGGATCAGACATTGATTGACAGCTCCTCCTTGTTCCTCCTCCCCCTCCTGCCTCCTCATCGAGCTCCCCTGTATTTGGGGTTATGGAAGAACACAGGCAGGAAACCGTGACTACAACACACCAGAGAGGGACAGCTCAAAGATGAGGTCTCCTTGAATTAGTGCAATGTGTGTGTTTTTGCATGCACGACTGTTCTGTGTTAGTGCGCATGTATGCTTGCCTGTGTGTGTTTATGCGTGCCACAGTGTGTGCTTGTATATGCATGTGCACGTGAAAGTCTGTGTGTTGGTAAAGGAAGACAAAAGGTGTATGTGTTGAGCCCTGCTGTCAGTCCCTGCCATGTTTTACAGCCCGTCCGCTCTGCACAGTGATTAGAGCTGTCGACTCTGATGTGATGACATGGGCTGAAACCACAGCAGGGGAGTCTGAGAGAGAGAGAGAGAGAGAGAGAGAGAGGGTGATAGAGAGAGAGAGAGAGCGAGAGGGAGGAAAAGGCAGACAGTGTGAGGCAGTTTGAGGGTCAGGTGGAGATCAGAGAGAAAGTTTGAGAGAGAGGGTTTAAGAGCCAGAGTTGACCTTGACAACAGCTGCAGCAGCAGCTCGTAAATGTGCGGCCCGGCGCAGGACCGCAGATACAGCCTTGATGGTTCAACATGCAAGTCACTACTTGCCACATAATGCTCTCAACTCACCCGCTGCTCACTAAAAGTCTGTCTACAGAAACACCTTGTATGGCAGGGTAGAGGACTAAATTGATGGGATATACACACACTGTTGTATATGTGTTTCAAACTTTTACAGAACATACGACAGAGGAAACCCAGATTTCTTTCTTTGAGATTTACAGAGCTCTGCTTTAGAGCCTCAAGGATAACACATACATAGTTGCTGACACTTCTTCACATATATACTTCACAGGCCTTTCTTTCACCTTTAGCGTGCCCCATTTCCATATGTTCTTAATCGGGCCAGAGGGAGGGAAGAACAAATCAACAGGGGGGGAGTTCTACTCAAGGCCTGTTTGGGTTTAATGTCTGCTCCTGCTCTAATAGAGGATAAATAAACACTGCTCTGTTGTGGAGTGAGTAGCACTACACACATAACCTACCTTCTGGTTGCGTGGCCAGTCAAAGCTAATACAGCAGAAAATGGCTTGCTCTCCTGTCCTCCCCCTGCGCTGGTGCTGTTATTACTGGAGCCTAATAAGGCCCAGATGCCTAATATTAGACGTAATCTGTCAGAATAGTTTTGTTTATGTAATTTAATTTTTCCAGCCAGTTGTTTCCAATTAGGTTGTTTAAAAGTTTTAATTGAATTAAATGGGAGATATCTACATGAAGAGAAATGGCAAAAAATCAGGGCCAGGGCCAGTGTGGACATGTGGGAACAATGCTGTTTTGGCTTGTGTGTGTGTGTCTGTGTGTGCTATGATACACACCTATCATTACAGCTTTCCCATTATTGTCAAGCCTCTCAGAAGTGAGTGCTGTCGCGTCTGTGGTAATTATGACGTTATGAGGTGGCAATTACATTGAAATGTGTTTGACTGTCAAACGCCCACTACAATGACATGTCAGCTTGCTGAGATGAGCATAAAATGGTTGAAATGGAGAGAATGAAAGAAATAATTTTGAGTGAATGCTTTCCTAAGAAGCTGACGTAGAGGAAATTCTGGGCAAGAAATAAAAAGCTTTGAATTGTTCAAGGTATTTGACCGTTTTAATAACCTTTGGGTTTGACAACCCTAAAATAAGGTTTACTTGTACCTTGTAGCATGAAAGTTTTTTTTCTGAATTGAAAAAGTTGGAAGAGGACACGTATTCATTTATAATTAATTTCTTTGCCTGAAAACTGCCTATTATTTAAAGATTGTATAATTTTCAAGCTTTAAAGAAACTTGGAGAAAATCTTGACCTGATCTTGGTGCACTCAATTCTAATATAACTACAGGAGGCATAGATGAGTAGATATGAATAAGTCTTCCAGTCCCCAAATTCCAAGCCTATTGCTATAATGAGTAAAACA